>NW_019091509.1:497686-542695 GCF_001949145.1 Acanthaster planci | reverse complement strand
ATGGTTTACGCTGTACTTTTCTTTCATATTGATTGAGTGCAATCATTCACATGCACCCTTTGAAGGCTAAGTAGTGAAGCCCACAAATTGTAGCTGATATTACTTGTTTTCCATTTTGTTGATACGCTCATTGCTTGGATATTTTTGTGATATATTTGATTGTCTGAACTTTTCTTGCTACCCTTCCTCCTAGTCATTAACTTGCAACTGTGATTTAACCATTTTTTTGTTCAAATCTTTTTACGTAGTTCACCGAGTTCTCTTATTGTGTTGCAGTAATTGCGTAATTCCTTTATTTGCATTTTGTTTATTTCTCAATCGTTCACATTGATAATGTTATTTATTGTATTGCCGGTACGTTACCCTTTTATATCACTTCCATAATGGACAATTCACCTTTGAGATGCTTCACAAGGAGCACTGTATTTGTAACCAATATCCCCAGTCAAGCCATTGCAGAGCAGGTACAGAGACATACGAGTCGTGCAGGGTTAGTTCAATCAGTTAGCAAATTGTATCATTCTAGTGCCGACAATGGCACATACAGTCGAACCTCGTTAATAAGAGGCCCTTTGGACTTCGCAAATGACCTTGTTATAACCAGAACCTTGTATTATCAGGAATGAAAACAATGATAAACAAAGGATTGGGACTTACGATTTTCCTTGTTATAAGCAGACTCTTGTATTAACAGTACTCTTATCAACAAGGTTCGACTGTACTTATATTGCCATTATCACTTCCCGGATGATGCCACTAATGCCATTTACTTGTTAAATAGATAGCCCTTCCTCAACTGACACCCACATGTGCTGCGCTCGTTCAAGCAACCTCCCCCTGATGGGTACAGAACCGATTGGTCTTGTGTCCCTTCTTCTGTCTGCATAAAGGGTTTCCTCATTGCCTATTATCCATCCACCAACACCAACCCCAGTCTCGCGATCAAAATACGACTCCTCCAACACTTAACATGGTACAGTCCCCACCACCTCAAATTGTGCACCCCAAGGGTGCATTCTATGCAGTAACATCTTCAGAGCCTGTCTCAGCACCAACCATGGGACCGATAAAAGTGGCCCAACCCTTGCAATAACGCCGTTCCAGGCCCTGTTCAAGAAAATCTGACTTCAGTACACAATCCCTCTCACCCTCTCCAATTACCGCTGTTAAGTCCCCTTCCCCAGCGCCCCATGCCCGCCTACCCGCCACTACCCCCTCCCCTCTTACCAACCGGTTACGTCCAACCCCTGCAAATATCATTATTCATGGGTGATTCAACCACAGGGCATGGAGTGGACTTTGATACCTGGAAGTTTGAAGTAGAGTCCTTCCTTCGTGATGCCACCTACTCTGAGCTAGTCCTTGCCCCATATGTCTGACAGTCCATTTGTGGAGAGCCAAGCCGGCTTATTCAGACACTTGGCCCTCATGCCTCAATTTCCCAACTTATTCACGAACTTGAAGCAAGCTATGATACAGTGCAAGATGGACCGGCTCTCCTTCAAAAAGCCTACAATAGCCAGCAGGAAGACCAGGAGCCTGCAGCAGCCTATGGCAGACATTTAAAGCTCCTGGTTTTTGATTCGTGTTGCCGTGGTGAATTTACCCCAATCCTCTATGGACAGTGTCCTCCGTCAAATCTACTGGCGGGGACTGCGCGACCCTGATGTCCCAAACGCCTGCCGTCATCTGAAAGACACTGCAGGCAATTTCGATCATTTAGTTTGCCTTGTTCGTAAGGGCGAACAAGAAGTCCAGTCAATTTCACGACGGCCATTGAAAGTACAATGTCCCCAAAACAACCTGCCCCTGTCCCACCCACTTTGGAACAGCCATTTTCTGAGGAACTTTCCAGCATCAACTCCACTCTGGCTGAACTCAAAGTCCCCCTCCACCCCCCTCACACTCCCTCACCCCAACTTTCTTCTCAGAAGCCCAATACTGCCCAACCCCTGTATGTCAACAACCAGTTGAATGTTTTCGGTGTAGAAAACAGGGCCACATCTCCAAAGGTTGTCGCAATCCTTCAAAACCAAAGAAGAGTGCCAACACCCAACAAGCACAATTAAACAGTCCACTGCCTTCACAGAGGGCAATGTGGGAGGCAGCAACACCAAGTGCGCGAATGACATCACCCACCCAAACAGTGTAATCCATAGACTTGTCGGTAGTGCTAATGAGGTGGATGCGTTCCTCGGAGGAGTTAGTTGTAAATGCCTTGTTGACACTGGCTCACAGGTTACTACAATATGCCATTCATTTTACAAGCAATACCTTCCCCACATTCCAATCAAGCCACTTAGTAATTGCTGCATGTGCAAGGAGAGGTGCATCAGTCCCCTTTCTTGGTTACATAGCAGTTGAAATTTCTTTTCCCCTGGACTTCAAGAAAGGTTCAGCCAAGTACTGGACTTTAGCCCTTATTGTTCCTGACACACCCTATCACATGGATGTAACCCTTCTTGTTGGCACCAATGTAATTGCTCAGTGCAGGTCCCACTGTTTGCAAGCGAATGGGACACGCTTCGCTGAAAAGGCAGCCCTGCCGCAAGCCTGGTGGCTGGCTCTACAGTCACTGAAAACCTGCAAACCCAACAAGAATGATTTGGAGGTGAGGACAGCAGGTAACAGCCAGGTTGTAGTGCAACCAAATGACACAGTTGTCATTAATAGTTACATAAAATCCAGTCCTCTCGCTACTCACTACTATCTTAGGTGTTCCTGTTGTTGCCAGGAACTTAACACTAAAGCCACTGACAGTTAGTCCAAAGTCCACCCTCCGCGAGGCAAACCACGTTACTGTCATCAATCCACTTGATGCTCTGGATGTGGCTTTGCCTAACTCAGCTGAGAACAAGACTACTGATGGTTTTCTAGAGCAGTTTGACTTCAATAAATCACCAGTAGGAGTTGATAACCTAGACTGAGTGAAACACTTCTTGAAGGAGTGGAAACAGGTTTTCTCCCTTCATGTCAATGACCTTTGACACATGATGACTGTCCAACATGAGATCAAGTTGGAAAACGATGTCCCTTTCAAGGAACGCCATCGCCGGATTCCACCATTCCAGTATGATGAAGCATGTCAACTGATTAAGGATATGCTTGATGCAGGTACAGTCTGGAAGTCTACTTCGCCATGGGCATCTCCAGTTGTGCTTGTTCGGAAGAAGGATGGTTCACTTCAGTTCTGTATAGACTATTGTAGACTAAACGAGAGAACTATCCGAGATGCCTATGCACTTCCTCGCATCGAGGAAACTCTTGATGCCCTGCATGGAACAAGGTGGTTTGCATCCTTGGACCTGAAGTCCGAGTAATGGCAGGTCGAATTAAGGGAGAGAGACAAGGCTAAAACTGCATTTACAACACCCCTTGGATTCCATGAGGCAAACCGAATGCCGTTTGGCCTCACAAATGCTCCAGCGATGTTTCAGAGACTAATGGAACGTTGTGTTGGTAACCTCAATCTCAAGATGTGCCTTGTTTTATCTTGATGACATCAGTGTATTTTCTCGTACTTTCAAAGAACACCTTGAACGACTCAAGTCAGTTCTCCTGTGACTTCAGGAACACGGCTTGAAAGCCATCTAAGTGTCAGTTGTTTCGTACCTCTGTCAAGTATCTGGGACATGCAATCTGTGCAGATGGAGTTGAAACTGACCCCAATAAAGTTCTGAAGGAATAGCCCACACCAACAAATCACCAGGAAGTCCGGTCATTTTTTGGGTTTGCTGGGTACTACAGGCATTTTATAGCTGGTTATTTGAAAATTGCTGAGCCACTACATGCACTTCCAGTTGGCCTCCCCACTAAACGTGTCATGCTCCTCACGTCATCAAAAAGTGCCACCATTCACCTAGCCCCCTGATTGTCAGAAATCTTTTGAGACGTTGATTTCCCACTTGACAACAGCACCAGCACTGGCATATGCAGACTTCAGCCAACCTTCTATTCTGCGTATGGATGCTAGTTTCACTGGACTAGGAGCTGCACCTTATCAGCACCAGGATGGCAAGGAGCGAGTTGTGGCATATGCTAGTCAAGCTTGTCCAAGAGTAAGCGGAATTACCATTCTCACAAGCTAGAATTCCTCACTCTCGAGTGGGCAGTCACAGAGAAGTTTCATGATTACCTACATGGAAACTAGTTCAAGGTTGTGACTGACAATAACCCCTTGATATATGTGTTGACAACTGCAAAGCTGGATGCCACTGGCCATTGCTGGTTTGCTGCACTTTCTGCGTATAATTTCACATTGGAATACAGAAAGGGAAAGCAAAACAGAGATGCAGATGGCCTATCTCGCCGTCCCCACTCTGCTTCAACAGAGAAGAACACCGTGGAGACAGTAAGTAATGAAGAATTTCAGGCTGTTGTCAATTCCCAGAGTGTAAACTTGACCGAGGAATCCCCTACCCTTCATATTCTACTGGTCGAGGCACTTGCTTTGCAAAGCAGTGCCCTGCTCTCTGCTAGATCCTCTGTGGCCTGGGCAGAGCTCTTTACCAAGTGTAACCATGGAAGAATGGAGGAACTATCAGCAGAGTGACCCGATTTTGGCAAGAGTTATCAGATACAAAGAAAGTGGTCAACCCCCTGACAAAGACCAGAAGAGGTCTAAAGATTGTGACGTCCTCTTAATCTTGAGGGATTGGGACAGATTGATATTTCGTGATAATGTCCTCTTCTGTCAACGTCAGGAGTGCGATGGTGAAAGATTCTTTCAGTTACTCTTCCCCAAAACTCATCCATGACATGGTTTTCAATTCACTCTCTGATGAGGCTGTTTTTTTTTCAGTCGTGAATGCACCCTGGATCTTGTTCGTTCAAGGTTCTTTTGGCCCCATATGGCTAATGTCATTGACAAGAGAATATGAACATGCCCCATTGTATTCAGAGGAAGCTCCCCCCCCCCCGGCCGCTGTGAGTACTGCACCTCTGGTTAACATTAAGACCAGTGGAGCTTGTCTGAATAGACCACTTTCTTTGAAGTCATCTGGAGAAGACCAGTCCAGCATCCTCGTCATCACTGATCATTTTAGTCGATATGCACAAGCCATTCCTGTTCCAAACCAGACAGCAAAGACTACAGCCTGAGTCCTCTTCAACAACTTCATTGCACACTACAGTTTTCCAAGTCATCTACATTCCGACCAGGAAAGAGGTTTCGAATACGAAGTGATTAGGCAGCTATGTCAAGTGATTGGCATAACTAAGAGTAGAACCACGCTATACCACCCTCAAGGTAATGGCCAAGTGGAACGGTTTAATAGGACACTCTTAGAAATGCTTGGCACCCTGCCTGAAGACAAGAAAGCTGCATGGAAGAAGTATGTGGCACCTCTGGTTCATGCGTACAATGCAACAAGGAATGACACCACTGGATTTTCCCCTTATTTCCTCATGTATGGGAGACACTCCAGACTTCCTCTTGGCATTGCTCTTAGCCTGGAATCTAGACAACCATCCAAAGTATCTCACAGTGCGTATGCAGACCAACTGTGTGAATGCCTGTCAGCTGTTTATAAGTTGGCTTCTGCTCATGCAAGCAGGTGTGCAATGTAAAACAAGGTTCGATACAATCTGAATCTGAGAGCTGCAGTACTGCATCCAGGGGACCGAGTCTTGGTGAAAGTGGTTGCACCAACAGGCAACTACAAAATATCTGATAGATGGGGAGAGAATGCGTACAGGGTAGTAAAACAGATAATCCTGATATCCCAGTATGTGTGGTGAAGCAAGAGCAGGGTGAGGGTTTGACTCGAACACTGCATCAGAGTTTGCTCTTGCCTTTCAATTCTTTGCCGCTGTCAGTTCCCACAAATCACTCGAAACAGCCCCCCACATCAGGTGAGAAGTCTGACCCGTGTACATCTTGCACTGTAGACTCAGATAATGAACAGGGTACAAGTGGTTCAGGCAGGCTACAGGAGAGTGACACTGCAGGGAATGCTCGGTTTTGTCACACAGTGAAACAAAGACCGCGAAGACAAATCAAACCCCCAGACCGCTTGGGATTTTCAATGCGCAAATTGTATCACAGTCAGGAAACGTACCAGACTGGAAAGCCAAAGCAGACTTTCTTTATTCCATGTTGGATGATAACTCATGCGAACGAACCAAAGAAAAGTGTTTGGCAGCAATAATTCACATTGTCCGCGGAAAGTAAATGGATGTCTCGTCTGTTAAAATAGAACAGACAGAGGTGGCATTGGTGGTTGGATGTGGGTCACAAAACCCATAGATTATTTTGAGAGATGAAATGGTGAGTTTTATTTTTCCTATGTCTGGACGACATTCAGAAAGCAGGCAAGAATGTAATAGGATGAATTTTGTGCCCCCATTTTTTTGAAATTCTAACTCCCCCAGAGTTAGGCCATGCAGTTTCTTAGAAAAGTGTGGGTTGCTTGGCAGCGCGTGTGGGCAGGTTGGTAGCAGAACTTGCAACCAACCACACGAGTCCTTGAGGAGAAGCAGATAAATTCAGTGGCCAGTGACCCTCTCCTCCACTTGGCTAATGGACTCAACAGAGACTGTTCTTTGTCTCTGCGATATCTCCTTGCATTGAACCTGCCACAATTACATATTCGTCCCTGTCCTGCTCTAGGCAAAGACACCACTAGTACTGAGGCACTAGGGTAACATCAGTGAGCCTATTGAGCTGCATATACTGCTGGAAAGTGAGTGACTTGGAGCAGAGTCACATGAATTCTGTTCCCCACACCTGATTTACTCAAGCCGGGGAAGGAGAGACTGTGCAATCGAGCCCTGCACACCATCTGCACTTAGCCAATGATCTTCGTAATTCATTCAAGTCCCCTTGAACTGCAAGCTCCCCAGCTTGTTGCCAAGTGAAGCCAAGACATATCATCTTCAAGCTAGGTCCTTTATTTATTTTCATTGTTAATTAATAATTATTTTCTGTGAATAGAATCCCTGGGTTTTTCTCGTTATTTTTTATTCATATATTCTATAAAGTGAGGATATTTTTTTGTTTTTTTGTACAGCATGTGAAAACTTTTCGCTATTTTAGCCGGAAATGCACTAATCTTCACTGGCTGGCTGACAATAAAATGGCGTAAACTAATAAATAAATAATGTAAGCAGGTGTCATGATTATCATACTATGCCTGCTACAAATTTCCAAAAGATGAACATATTTCACCTTAGGGAAATTTTGCCGCAATTTTTTTTCATAACACCAAAGTCGCTTTGCTTTTGCATTCACCTGAAGTATAAACCATCTTCAAGTTAGGTAGGATTTTGATGGCACCCTCCATTCCATAGATCAAGCCCCAAGTGGAACAGGGCACAGCTCCTTGAAACTCAGAATTATTATACAGGTGTCACCTTGAGGTGAGAAAGGGCAGGGTTTCCCAACAGAAATATAACAATCAAGAATTAACTTATGATTCAAAGGTTGGACCACACAGAGAGAAGGGGATGCATTCTCCCAAATGGTTTGCTTGGTATATTTGGATGGAAATAAGCCTTCTGTGCTTGTCATGTTTCACTTCATGACTAAACTGAACCAGTTATAATGCAATTTAAAATTTTGATTCATACTTCAGACCTTGCAGGCAAACACAAGGGGCAGGGTTCCCTGGAAGGATTCAAATAAGTTAGAAATGAGTTTGAGTCATGTTGTGCACTAGGTAAAACTCCATGAGAATTCAATTAACCCTAACAATCCCAAATCCTTCAAAATCCTCCAGGCCGTTTGGGAGGATTTTGGAGGATTGAGGCTGCATGGCAAAATTGCATTGCTGATTGCAAAGGATGCATTGTCTCAAGGTTGTGGGTTAGACCTTGTGTTGATTATGTTTAGCCATGCATAAATTCATGCCCACAAATATTAGTGAATCCTCAACACTATTTCAGGATACCATTCACATCGCCTCAACATAAGGAAAGGAATTGCCAGAGGATTTTGAAGAATTGAGGCAGTGGGCACCCCAGATCGCCATCACTGCCGCCGCCGCTGTGCGCCTCTGCCGCTGGGTCAGACCGGGCCCGACTGACCAACCAACCAACAGACAGCTCGCCTGCCTGACAAACAGACGGAGAGACACCCCAACTATAAAAAAAATAAAAAAGAATTAATTATGACATGAATATCAGAACAGTACTTACAGCCTGAAATCTCTTATCAGGGATAGACAATGACAACCATGCAGAAAAAAATCTGAATAAAATGAGAAAAATAAGGATCAGTCTTCATATCTGCCTAAAAGGTTTATTGTCCATGAATGTGAACAAAGTCCCATTTGCTTATAAACAAGCCAACAATATGTTTTGCAGAGAAATAGTGGTAATTAATTCAAATTTTACATTTCATGTGATGTTTCTACACAATGAGAGGATCAGCAGAAGATAAGCGTGAGTAGAGAAAATATATGGTTGCTTTCATACTGATAGTGAAGTAATTTGCCAGATTGACCATCTCCTTTGAACGTCCATTCTTGTGCGGAAGGAGGCACCAGTATAGGTCAAAATCTTGAACAAGACCCGGAAAGACAATTCGAGAGGCAGTTCAGAAGATTTAGTGCTGGCTGGATGGCGACACACAATGAACAAGTGAATGATTGTTCCTCTTTCTCCATGCCAAGAGCACAACGGAGATATGTCTGGGTTAATGTGCTGCAGAACCGGTAGACTGGGTAGAAAGTTATGTAATAGGTGAAACTGGACATCGCCCTCTTTCTTTAAGGAAGGTAGACGATATATTGCTTGCCATTTGATTTTCCGGATCTCTGGGATTACATTCTGTTCATGCCAGTAAGTCCAAAGGGGATTCTTCAGCTGGTTAAGTTCTGCGTTGAGGGTTTTATAAATAGCCTTTGAAAATGCGCCTGTGGCATCGATGTCCAGAGGGAAGTGTACAGCGAGGAGAAGTTCTGTCAAGGCTGGGATGCTCTGAAGATCAAGTGTGGAGAGACAGTATCCAAAACGGTTGAAAATTTACGGAAAGACATGTGAGAGGAGTTCTGTCATTTCAGGGAGTGTACTATAGTATAGGAAATTGAATATTCATGCCATCGTTGGTGCTTGATGTGATCTGACAACAACATTAAATTAGTGCTTGCGCAGTTACTTTTATTAGGCCGTGTACCCGAAGTGTTCACGTGCAGTTGTTGCCCTTTTCTAACGCTTTCTTCTGGACTTCTTTTGGAAATAAATAGCCAAGCTGTTTGTAAGATTTTGAGTTTTATTTGAAACATTTTTATTACAGAATTTACACAAAAAGGTATTTTATGAGATCTCATGATCACTCCCTGTGATGAAACAGCGCATTTTGTTTTTTTGTGAACTTAACTGTCCTGTGGTGTTCAACATGTTGTTGGCCAGTCTTAGCCAAACTCGTACAAAGACTTTGAAAACTGATGTTTTGGAGTGACAAAATAAAATTACAAACAAATGTATGGATAATCAAAAAGGGCATCAAATCCTTTAAAAATTATTCAAAATGGCAAAAGTAAATCTAATGTTAGATATTTTTTCTTTCTGTTTCCTGGTCACAGCAATAAGTTGTAGTTAATTCCAAAGAAAACACCTCAAATTTTGTTACAATATTACTGGCCCCACTTGTCGAGCTAAGTGCAGGCAGCAATCAGGCATTTTTGGAGTGTTTACTATTGTTCATCTGACTGGGCGGCGATGATCATCAAGCACTTTGATGTGCCAGAGTTGTAAATCCTTCGGTGTCCTCCCTCCATGGTACTCCTAACTATAGGTGACTAATATGTTGAGCTGGGTGGTGGGCAGCCATTCCTGTGTTTGGGCATCCATGAGTACCGATCCTCTTGTGCCATTTAGGGGATAGAAGAGGGAGTAATGCCTGATGACGGTCTGCCGTTTCATCTGCTATTCCACAAATACATCAAGAGTTGGCTGTCACACACCCTTTGGTCATGGTGGCAATGAAATGGCCTACTCCATTCCCCTGGTGCAGCTCCTCTGATGTGAATGGGTGACTTCTTCTGTATTTACCTGGTGTAATAGACGCTCCAGGTTCATGGCACAGCAAACTTTGGTCATTACATGGACTTACTCTCTCATGGTAGCTGCTGGTATTCATGACAGGATGGGGCAGCCAGCAGGTACACAAAGCGTTGTTTAGGCTCTGGTCTACAAGGTATAGTGGGGGCTTCTACATTATACAGGAGCACAGTACTCTGGGGGCATAAACTAAAGCTAAGGCAGATGCATGCAGGGTGTCGAAACTGATGCTTCAGTTTGTGCTTGTCATGTGATGGATTAGTGCTCTGTCCTGGAATTTTACAATGTGGCTGTCTAGCTTGAAGTCAAGGTATGTTGGAGTAGCTTTGAAGGCCAGTAGTTTGCAATTGATGAGTAACTGAATTCAGCTTGACATCTCAGTTTTGCATGTCATGACTGTTTTCCCTTCACTGAGCTTCAGGTGCCAATTCACTTGGTAGTCACAGATAGAAGCCATGTCTTGGTCGATGGTCTGCACTAAAGCTCATTCCAACTTTAATTCAAGTGCCTAGCTTGCTAACAATTACTCTAAGGTGTAACAGCTGCTGGTGCTGCAAACTTGTTTGCTAGACTGACCACAGAAATCTTGCTGTCTACGCAATGCTGCTCATTTTACAATGTTTGGAGATGAACTGCTTGCAAAACGCTATGTGCTACTATATGTGCCTGATGTTGGGAACCAGCCATGTCCAGACAAACATGCACTAGTTCACAAACTGTTTTACCACATACGACCCAGCTGCGCTTAGGCTGTCTAGGCCTAAACAGCATAAAGATGTAGTTCAACGACAGAGGACTTTTTTCTGCGATATGTCTTAGAATGTAAAATAACATTTCACTATGTATTCTAAATTGAATGTAACAAAAAAGTTAACTTTTGTTTGATCCAGCTGACGTGTAATCTGGAAATTTGGTACAAAGGGGGCAGAGATTTAAAAAAAATTTGCAAACTATTTATTCATTAAGATTTTTCAGTACAATTTAAAAAAAAGAAGACGGACTAACCAGGAATGAATTCATGAGCTTTGCAATGCTTCAAAACAAAACAAAAGGGTCAGGATATGACCTCTAAACTGAAGTAAGACATTTCATGATAATATGATAATTCCCAAACTGTTTGTCTCAATGGTTGCTTCTTTATGTTCAAATGTGAGTAGGAGATAAATAATGACACAAGTTTCACATGCACTTATGCAAGTTCAGCACTCAGTGGTACAGAGTATTGCACCTTCTTTAAAGGGTGCATCTATACTAATAAGAGAGACCCCACTGGTGCCTGGTCCGTCTTCCCGCAGTTGCTGGCTGAGGTGGCAGCGCACCCGCAAATTATATGACTGGCACCATGTTGGGAACGGTGTCCTAGCTGCGCTGCTGTGCTTTGTGCGGGACGGATGGCTGGGGTACCGGCGCATGGAATTTTTGACTGTCGCCATGTTGCAAGCAGTGACCCTGCCACCCTCCTGAACCATGCCTGTGTTGTCTTCATCCATTGGCCATTCCTGTGGCTGTAGAGAACAGCCATTGGGCGTGTGTGCGGTGGTCCCAGAACGGATCTTCCTGCAGGTGAGCCAAGTACCGGCAGGGTGCTCCTGCCTGATTGGTTTAGAGCGGTGCGTGTTGGTTCCCTGACTGTTCTCTTTTTCCGCTTCTTGACAGTGACATTGTACCCACTGTAGCATTCCAGCTTGATTGGTCCTTGGGAATTTGCTGAATATTCACGATACATGTGCACCGTCCCTATGTGTGCAAAGTGAATGCTTAGTAGCTGTTAGGATCTTCCTGTTTGATCGGTCAACAGGGACTGTAATGAATATTCACAATCTATTCCCTGGAGGTTGAGTTCCGATTTTTTTTTACCGCGCTTTTTCATGCAAGCCCATGACCCTTGGTTGGCATGTATTGTAAATGTCCATGTCCATCCCAAAGTGCCTACGCTGTATGCAAACAATCTCCCCTTGTCACTTCGCTGACAGTATGCCACTGCCAATCCCATCGTCTAAAAATCATTTTCACCATAGACCTGGAGGAGAAACTCTCCAGGTCTATGCTGTCACAGTGCCTGAGTACACATGGTGCTTTGCCATTATGAGAAAATAATAACATATGAGACAATCCCAAACGTTTTCATTCATTTTGATCCTGATTTTTTCGAAGAGGGTATGTTCATGGGATGATTCTGAAGCAACATCCAGTGAATATCGAGACTGAAAGACAAACACTTTGATGTAACAAATATAGAACGCAGGCGTACAAATTAGGGCCCAGCTCTTCATAGGCCTGACCGCAATACAAGTATTGGCCAGGCCACAATTTTACTTACCCCAATGAAAATAAGAGTAATGAATATTATTACACCCAGACGACGAAAGCCAAGGTGAGCATTTATTGTAATGTATTTAATACTTGTAACAATACACTGTCGCTGTTTGAAATGAATAAAGAACGTAGGGCCTACAATTAGGGCCGCGCTCTTCAGATTAAGGACTGAGTATTATCAATTCCTGATTCAAGTATGAGCATAATTACTTTCACCCCTTGAAAATAAGACTGATGAATATTATTAGACCCCAGACGATGAATGCTAAGGTGAGCATTCAGTTTAAATTATATAATACAGGTACAAATACACGATCACTTATCAACGATAAGGAACTTAATAAAAGCTCGCAGTCGGAAACTGTTTCTAAAGTTCGTTGCTGACCTCTGCTAAAATCCTCACATTGTGCTTTTATGATACAGTTTTTAAACAGGGCTAAATTTCTTGAGTATTTATTTGACCCTTCCTTGCATAAGGTAAACCTAATTTTGATTAATGCATTCAGCCCCATTTAAGTACTGTTATTAGCAGAAATTTGATATTACTGGAAGCAATGAATGGAGTAAAAAAGAAACACCTTTACAATACATTCCAAGATAGGAGACACATTTGCACTCTACCTCCAAAGGCTCTATGGTATCACTTACGCCATTACGCCAAGCCATTTCAGGGACCACGAGAGTGGCTTAGCCCTTGAACTTCATTTACTCTTCAGTGAAGTACCTCTGTTGGTATCGGCCATGGTAAATAGTTTCTGATCGTTTACAACATCTTTCTGTAGGCCTGTTCAATCTGACTGTCTTCATAAACTCACAAATCTTCCAGGCAAAAACATCATGATTTGATTTGTTGTCCCAGATTTCTATGACAACCTGTTTTCAAGTGCAAGGTTCCATTGAGTTTAGAGTTCATGACACCTCTGCCCAGATATCAGACACGGTTGTTCACTGTGATGGTTTCACGACCAAAACACCAATTACAGTGGGTTTCCTTAATCACAGGTAAACCCTCCATTATTTATTTGATAAACAAAGCTACTGATAGGTATGTGTAAAGATCTTCATAACAAGATATTTCATACTAAAAGTAACTAAAAAAAATCAATAACAATTGAAAAAAAATAAAATGCCCACAACCGCTTCTGACAAAATTAAGGTTGAGATCTGTAGAAATCATTACTTGGCTGTCATCTAGAAAGTGTGTTCCCTCACATACTATTCCACAAATTGCTCACTTAATCATGGGCTGGGCTAGACATCCTCTGGAACCCGTCGACTTTTACACATTTTGTTAACACCGCAAAATGCTAATGTTGGCAACTGTTAAAGTATTCAGAGATGTGCCAGTTGCTGCTTAAAAAGATTGTTATACACTTAAGACCTTTGTAAGATCGGTTTTTATCTGTCTTGAATATCAAGCGCATATTCGTCTTTTACTTTGTGTACGTTTCTGGTGGATAATCTTTTGTTTTGTCTAAATGTCTTTTTTCTAATCTTAATCATACCAATAGAATAAGTTTTGTATTTTTATGATGTGGACAACATCCCGCTTTCAATGTTAAAAAGGGAAAACAAAAATGTGACAGTACAGAAACAGTGCATTTCATTTGCATTTGCTGCAATACATCATTTCCATCCTAAGAACACTGGGTAGAACGGCCAACCCAGCAGACTTCACTCCCATCAAACTCGGGTAGCTTGGAATAACTGAAATATTCCCAAAAGAAGGCATGAGTTGGTGTCTGCTTCCTATTTCTTGAAGGCGCTATTTACACTTCACTGGGCCACTCCATTCACAAAGTTGGTCTCTTTATTGGGCATCATCAGTCTGAAAATTGTCCAAATCCAGAGACTGCGGTGTAATTGGAAAAATACTATTACTTCTTACTTCAGTTTACTTCGTTGCCACATGACACAAACATTTCAGTTCAAACATGCCTTAAACGATCTAGTGGGTGCCGTGCAGCATCCTGCTCGTAACACATATTCTTACATTTCATTTTCTTATAAGGTAGATATGCTATGATGTTACTGTTATAGTTATTGACATTATGTTACAGCTTTACAACACGGTTGCAAGGGAAGAATTCCCCCATTCATTTAAAACTGTAAATAGTTCGAGTAAAGTTCCCCTTTTAGCTTATTAGTACCCATTTTACAGAGGAGTCTCCAGAGTCTTGCAGAGCCAAGGGATGAACAACAAAGGAGGCCCTTATCAGGTTAGGAAAAACTTGTGACCATGCTCATTCAGCAGATGGGCACCCATCGGTTAAGTCACCACTGAAACTTGCTCTTTCCTTCTTGCCCAGAAAGTTTAGTCTGCCCTGCGACATTGGACAAATTACACGCCAAGTAATCCTCTTTTGGTGCTGTGTTGGATATTTCTGGTACTTTGGGTTTTGCATAAGTTCTGTTTTGTTTTTAGCAATCTTTACTCCTTTGTTCAAGAGAGTTCAAACTTTTTCTTTAATCTTTGTCATTCATATCAAATCATATGTTCCTGGCCAAGACCCCCAAGAAGATTGTTGCTTCTCAGCTTCCAGTGTATCTCAACGAGCATGAGTTGCTCCCTTTCATCCAGTCTACGTATCCATACCTTCACTCGGTGGAGATGGCACTTATCAAAGTCCTTTTACACTATTCATCTTGTGTCAATGGGATTCAGCTACTATCACTTTTATCCTTTAACTCGCTAAAACATTTTGTGTCATGTGCCAACAAAGTATAAATGGAAGTAGAAGAAATATATTTTTTCCAATGACACGGCAATCTCTGGATTTGGACAATATTCAGACTGATGATGCCCAATAAAGAGACCAACTTTGTGAATGGAGTGGCCCAGTGAAGTGTAAATAGCGCCTTCAAGAAATAGGAAGCAGACACCAACTCATGCCTTCTTTTGGGAATATTTCAGTTATTCCAAGCTATTCGAGTTTGATGGGAGTGAAGTCTGCTGGGATGGCCGTTCTATTCAGTGTTCTTAACCACTACCTGCCGGGTGACCCGTTTTCAGGTACATAGGCTTTATATGCAGGGCTGCTGGACATTACTGACATTTTTTTGCTCTCAAAAGTGGAGATAATCCAGCCTTGTTTTTAAACAGTATACCACGGTTTGAGGCATTCAGAGCGAGCGTATTACCAACGGGGACAAAAGCTCTCCACCACCGCAGCAATGAGCCACACAGCACTGCTGCATGCTAATCTGGCCCCTATTAAAAAGAGGTTAGCAGTGCACTGTGCCGGTTTTGGGTACAAAAGAATCTTACGTAACACCGCACAATCTGGGCTCTTTTTCCAAGGCTGCAGGCCTGGCTGAAATATTCAGGAATCAATGAATTTTACCTGTCGGCTTTAGAGTAGTGCCCAAAGAGTCCTTCATTTTGGTATAAACGAATAAACGAATAAATAAATGAAATGATGAATTTTTAAAGAATTTTGAAAATGGAAAATCTTGAAATGACCCGGCATCTTGTCTTGCTCAAGAAAAATCCACCCGGCAGCAAGTGGTTAAGAATAGGAATGATGTATTGAGGCAAATGTAAATGGAAGCACCGTTTGGACATAACACATTTTGTTTCCCTTTTCAACGGTGAACGCAGGACGTTGGCACAAAAGTCCGCACCAGTGTAATGTGACTGACACAATTGCATTAGATTAGAAATTTATTGTCCTCATTATGAAAATACAGAAATTATTTTATCGACTCATTAAGAATAGAAAAGTACACAAGATGAAACAAAAGATTACGAAAATACGCTTGAAATGCAAGACAGACAAAATTGATTTTACAAAGGTCTTAAGTGTATAACAATCTTTTGAAGCTGCAGCTGGTACATCTCTGAATACTTTAAAATTCACCAACATTTGTGTTGTGTTGTATTCAAATGGTGTAAAAGTCGACGGTGTTCCGGAGGACGTCTAGCCCAGCCTGTGTTTAAGTGAGGAATTTGTGGAATAGTATGCAGGGGAACACACTTTGTAGATGACAGCTTAATGATGTCTACAAATCTTAACTTTTATCTTTTAGTATGAAATAACTTGTTATGAAGATCATGTGAGTATTGTGGCTTTGTTCGGCAAATAAATAATGGAAGGTTTATAAGCAGACAACATGAAACACATAAAGACAAAAATACTGGTATGTGTGTGTAAGCCTCAGCCAGAAGGAATTTATTTGTCATATTGATGTGTCTGGCACTGCAATCTGGGCAGCTGAGTTATCTTGCATGCGACACATTATATCAATATCCATTCTTTGGGCACAAAAAAAGGCCCAGAAACATAGCTCCAAGCACCATTTGACTTGGAGCGTCCATTCTATATGAATTCTTTGAGCACCCACAAAGGCTCAAAGTGCCTATAGTTCCAAGCACCATTTAATTGACCTGGAATGCCATATTCATCATTATTCACTATTTGGTTCCCACAAAGGCCAAAAAACACCGACAGCACTGAGCACCATTTGACACCGTTGCTGTAGGACCCTACCAACTGCTGTATCTGAGGCATCCACCATTATGGCAGTTGGCAGTGCTGAAGAAGGATAGGCGAGGAGTGTGATCTTGGTAAGAGATTGCTTGATCTGAGTGAATGCCGTCTGGCATTCGGGTGTCCAGCTCAGCTTGGTTGTTTTGCGTGACTGTTTGGGCCTGTTTCGTAGCTGAGATGTCGTCGATGTATGCGTACACAAATGGCAAGTCCTGCGTATCATGTCAATGAATTGCTGGAAGGTCTGAGCATTGTGACGTAGATCTGACGTTGCAAAAAGACAATTATTAAACACTGGAAGTCCGGTTAAAACTGGTCACGACATTAGCAACCTAAATCCAATATTTACCAAACGTTGATGATCCAATGCTATATCGACGTAAAGATATCGATGTTTATTCATGGTTGAGCTTTTGTTGATATTGTGTTGCGATATTAACAACCTAAATTCCATGTTTGGCAGATGTAAGCTCACATACGTTGTTTCAACTTTTATATTTCACACTTATCAAATGTTTCTTTATTGTTGAAATACATGTCGTAATTTCAACAACCCATTTTCAGTGTTTAATCAACATTAAGAGCATCAGTTGATTCGGTGTTAGAGGGGCATCTGAGGTTGAATATTTGTTGATATAAAGTCGTGATATTAACCACTTCCTGCCAGGGATTCCGGATCTGGACACATATGTTTTATATGCGTGGCCAGAGTCTCTGAACTCGGACAAAGGGAACAGGGCCTTGTAACAGAAGATGGTACTCGGAACAAAAGACAAGGCTGCTGGGAATTACCGACATTTTTTCACTCTCAAAATTGGAGATAATCCAGCCTTGTTTGAAGCAGTATACCAAGGTTTGGGGTATTTAGAGCAAGCAGATTACCACCGGGGACAAAAGCGCTCTACCACCGCAGTGGTGAGCCACACAGCACCGATGCAAGCTTATCTGGCTCCTATTGAAAAAAGTCAGCAGCACACTGAGCCAGCTTAGTGAACAAAAGAAAGTTATATAACACCGCACAATCTGGGCTCTTTTTACAAGGCTGCAGGCCTGGCTGAAATACTCAGGCATCAATAGATTTTGTCTGTCAGGCTAGAGTGGCACCAGACAGTCCTTCACGTGTTTGTAAGTGTCCAGTATATGAAGAAAGGAATTTTTAAAGAATGTTGAAAATAAACAAAAATGATAAATATTCCGCCCCAGCATCATCAACATTGATAACTGCCCTGGCAGGAAATGGTTAACAACCTAAACCTTTTGTTTTGCCAACATGAGGTCGCAAAAATTGTTGCAACTTTTATATTTCCACACTTATCCAATGTTGCTTTATTGTCAAAATACATGTCGTAATTTCAATAACCCAAATTCAAAGCTTAATCAACATTAGGAGTATGACGTTGATTTGGTGTATGGAGTTAGACAGGCATCCGACGTTGAATATTTGTTGATAAAATGTCCCAATATTAACAACCTAAACTTTATGTTTTGCAAAAGTAAGGTTGCAAACGTTTCAACTTTTACATTTCCACACTTATCCAATGTTGCTTATTGTTGAAATATTGTCGCAATGTCAACAACCCAAATGTAATGCTTATTCAACATTAAGCCAGTGACGTTGATTGGGTGTAGGGAGTTAGACCGTCACCTGCCGTTAAACATTTGTTGATATGATATTGCGATATGAACAATCTAAATTAAATTAAATGTTTTGCCCAGACATCATGTCGCAAACGTCATATCAACTTTTACATTCCATAGTTACCTAATGTTAATTTATTATCAAAATCAGGTAGGCCTACCGGTAGCAATTTTAACAGCCTCAAATAAATGTTTAATGAACATTAAGCCAGTGACGCTCAGGTCAGTGATGACGAAGACCCAACGAAAAGCTTGATGCAAACTGACCTCCAGCGTAAGAGATTTCTCACCAAATATACTGATGGGAGATTTATTAACCACCTGAAGACTGACTGGTGAAGACCGAGGCTGGCATCTTTCCATAGAAGTAGGGGGCATAACGCTGACTTCAGCTCCGGGGTCAACAAGGAGCCGAGTCCCAGTCCTATGGTCGTTGATAAAGAATAGGTGACTGGTGTCGGTGCCGGGGGACTAGTTCCCTCTACTCGCTGGCATCCAGGTTTTCCTGCTTTTACTGGTGGGGCTTGAAAGCACACTGTGAGATGCACGTACCTCTTTGCATTTGCACCATAATGGCAGTGATTCCATTAGTCCTTTCCGGCATGCGAAGGACTGGAGCGAGAGGACGAGGGGCATGGAAGGAGTGGAATCTTGTGTGTCTTCTTTCCTGACTCAAAAGCTGGCAAGTATGAGCACTGACTAGATGTGTGAGCTCCTCCACTTTGGCTTGAAGTGTGTGTAGATCGGAGCTGACTGTTGATGGTGGACATGACAGTGGTAGGTTGCCCGTGGGCACTGATGACACTGCACCAACAGTGTGGGGAAAAGCCACTTTGACGATCTTGTCGGCTAGTTCAGCAAGTTGTTGGATCGGCGTGGTTTATGTTGATGCCAGAGCTAGTTGAGCATTTTTCGGCAATCGCTGAAAGCAGAGCTGCTTCAGGATGTTCTCTTCCAGTGTGTTCTCCCCCAGCAACTGCCTCATGTGATGCAACAGCTGAGTCAGCTTGCGGTCACCCAAGCTCCTCTGATATGAGCAGCTGATGCAGTTTCTTTTGCTCCGAAACCGAAGTACAGCGAATGAGTTCTGCTTTCAGTTTGTTGTAGCGGTCCAATTCTGGGGGTGCAATCAGCAAATCACACTTCTTGTGCTACTTCAGGCTGCAGTGATCCAACAATGTATGCATTCTTGGTGTCCTGTGTAGTGATTTCCCTTGTGAAGAACTGTGCTTCCACTTTGGCAAACCATAAGGATGGGTTACTGTGCCAGAATGGCAGTAACTTAAGGCTGACAGCAGCTACTGGGGAGGAACTGGCATGTGATATTTCATTGTCAGCAGATGTGGTACTAGTAGCAGCCCCCACTGCAGAAGGCTTTGTGTCTTTTCCCTCCACAAACATGGCTGGTTGTATGCCCTGCAAATGTCTGGGTCACCAATGTAAAGAGTGTAAATGCAATGCTCTCTCTAAGCTTATTCAACACAGGCAGAAAGTTCCACAAGTTAGGCTTGTTCATACATACGGGTAATGCCAAGTTCATGCAAGTTGGGGTGAAAATCTAGCACCATTACTACGGAGCGAGCTGGTAAACAACCCTCATGACAATTCACACAAACAAGACAACAGTTCAGTCAAAAAGCACTCACTAGAGTCCTCCAAACTGAAATCAAATGATTGCAGTGCTCGAGATGCAGAATCATAAAAACTGGTACTTAACGAGAGTGATGATCATAGCCTGTAATCTTCCGAAATGAACAGCGAACAATCTACAAAATCTGAGCATGTGCTGACAACTGTGAGAGACGGGTACAAAAGCACAGGGCAAAGTGTGACCTTTGAACTCATGAATATATAAAGTGTATTAAAGGAACAGTGCTAATCTTAAAGGTGTTGCTAAAGATTAAATGACATGTGCACATGAGGCAAATTTCTCTTTTAAAAATTTGGCCCTCTCTGCAACTAGGATTCCAATGTTAATCTATACCCCAGGGCAGGCGTCGTTATCTACTATCATTTACGCCATCCATCAACACACTGTGGTTGGCCAGTCCAACCTTCTGCCCGATCTAGTTTTTCACAACCGGCACGCACCACCAATAGGTCGACCTGTCTTATTTCATCTGTACACACAGTAGAACATTGTGCATGGCATGTGTGCACAATGGTTGGACTTATTACTGCACTGCAACGCACAGTACATTGAGTACATGTACATGGTACTTGTCTGAAGGCATATATTTTTGTGTATCTAACTGGAGAAACTCGACCAGAAAAATTCAATAATCGTGGCTTTAATTAAAGGTTTAAGGGAAGCTTCCATTGAACTTGAAGTGTAGTCTCCTCTCATAGAAAAGTACATATTGATTGAATGGAACGAATTGAAAAACAAAAGACACAAAAAAGCTAGAAGGCAACTTAATGAAGGCCTTTTTTATAAGCTGGTGCACAGATTTCAAAGAACACATTTCAAGGACAGAGAATTAAAGTATTTTTTATATCGGTAAATAATTTTTCAGTAGATCCCAGGTTTTTACAAATAAAAAACTATTCTTTCCATTTTCGAAGGTTGACTGATCACAGTACCAACTTATAAAAACACTTTCTCTCAATCCACGACCAATCACGTTGACCCTGGTTCCCGTATGTATGGCATCAGGAGCGCTTGTAAAGTCTGGCATCCAATAAGCGGGCAGAATTTTGACAAAAAAGTTTTGTGTATACCGTTATCCGCCCTCCCAAATAAGGGGGCAGAATTTCAACAATGAAGTCACTGTACTTTGCTCCTTCATTCACACACCCAATGTATTTGGCAACGTCAGCACCATCTACGTTTTTGAGAAAATATAGACCGTGCGAACTTAGCGGGCGCTGCACTCTCCGCTGTGACCGAGCGTCCTTTGGTAGTTGGCGTTGTCGCGTGGGCAAGGCAAGTGCTGGAAACCAGGTATTTTGTTGAACGGGATCCAAATACCCCAGCAGGCTTCATGACTACACAGAACCAGGCTGTGTTCAGTGTGTGACCCAGCAAACTTGGCAGCTAGCTAGGCCTGGTGGCCAATGTAGCCGTCTGTAGTACGTTAGCAAAATTCGGAGAATAAACCTGGCAGCCAGGTAAAGGGGTAAAGGGGTTAATGAAGTAATTGTATACAGTTTCTAAGAAAACACATCTTATGGTTAATGGATTTGTGAAAGTGTGTACAAAGGAAAGCTACTCTGGTCTTTTGATATTGTGGCTTTCTCAATGTGTATTTTTTGTAAGAAAATTGTATTTGTCTCTCTAATTTTGACTTGAAAGAATTTTCTTTGTAGTTCTCATGAGAACAGTGATTTGTCTACTATTATTTTTGTCTTGGTTTTAGTACAATGGAAGGCATTTGATTTAGAATTCTTTGACAAAATGACTATTTTTTAAGTGGCTGCCAAAGAATATTTTGGGGAATCATTGTACATAAAGCAGCATGTGCTGAGTCTAGACTTGATGCTGGTTGCATTACAGGTATTACTTTTAGTGCCTACCTGTTTGTAAGCACATTGACTCATTGTTTTGAGGATCAGAATGACTGGTGACCACTTTAGTACATGGGGTCAGTTTGTTTATTCAAAGTTGACTGACCTCTGGATGGTACAGCCAGCTGTGCAACTGTGCCAAGTACTGTGTCCAGTATTTAGAACTCATTATATATTCAACCACATAGTTTACCTTTAGTCTTAAAACTTTTCAGCCAGTACACATGCAGTAAGTCTGTGCCATATGTGAGATTTTATAATATTCAGTCTATGTCTATGTATAAACTTAGTGAGAAGTGTTTTCAGTGTTTCCATTTAACATCTACATGTACTGTGTTTACATAATTCACCTTCATGATTTGTACATGTAATTTAAATATTCTTTAAATCTTCTTTTTTATTTGCATTAGGTTGTTTAAGCTTGAATGCTTTTGATCTGTGACATACCTTTTAAGCACTTGTTGTCTGTCTTTTTGTTTTCCTTTTGTTTTCTTTTAAAAAAAATATATTCTGGTGTTTATTTTGTTTCCTTTTGGTTTCTTATTTTATTGAAAGTTACTTGATTCTTTTATCAATTTTCGTGTACTCTTACATCTTGGTCTATGGATTTGTTCAAATTTTGATGGTCTTGATCAGGTTGATCGAGGATTTCAATAATAATTAAAACCAGGGTAGATTGGTTTTTTGTCAGATTTTGTAGCAAAATTAAGTTGGGTCATAGATTTATAATAATAAATATAATAATTTATTCATTTATAAAGTGCAAATTTCATATAGATATGTTCACATGCGCTGTACAATAAAGACATTAAGCGTTGAACAGTGAATACATTTAAACATGGTTGAGCCGATGGCAGACAAGGGCGCCTCAGGCAGCCGACAAACGACCCACATTCACCAACATCAGTAAAGGGGAGACAGTAAGAAGCAGATACAGTTTTAGAGGTGGGAGGAAGGAACATTCTGGGTAAAACCCACGGAGTCAGGTCGGGACTGAAAACCCAATCCACATGTAGACCGGGCCGGGATTTGAACCCGGGACCACAGAAGTGGAAGGCGAGGAAAGAACTACCTTGCCAACCTGACTAGATTTAGCACTCTGATTACAGTCTGACGAAATAAAACATTATTTTATTTTTTTTGGTGTGGAAGTTTAGACTCCAGCTGTTTGTAGTTTTATTCATAGAGTAATCTCGCGATCCCTCCCTGAAAGATTACAGTTCAGTAGTTTTGTTTTGTTTGGTTTCTGTAAAGTGAATTCCCACATGTTTAAATTTCGTTTATTTTGTTTTTCTTTATGGATCTCGAGCTATTTTTCCGGGTTCAATAACAATAGGCAGACTCTTCAAGATCCTGAAGAGTATTCATACATAGCTCAGATATGAATCAGAAGAACTGTGGGCTGAAGGGGTGAAAGTAAGCAATTTTCAAATCCATCAATGATAGCCAGGATAGAGTTGACAGGGGTTGAGACACTGTGGAGTGTTCAGGAGGCCCCCATGCAGAGCTCCTTATTTTTAGGGGCGAATGAACTGCCTTTTTTGTGTGTGTCTGCCCATTTGATCTTGTCGGAGGGATTGGAGTGAGGTGAGGAATTAGGTCAGATGGAAGGGCATTTGTAAATCTGAAGAATAGTTGGAAGCAGTGGTGAGGACCGGGCCATATGGCTGATGTGAAGACTTGCCAGGACCCTTACATAAAGTGGTAGGCGGTCATCAACACAGTGCCCTCTGTGTTATTTGTGTGGGCTGTGCACAGGGTGAACAAGTGAGTTGGCTCGGTGTAATTAGCCTTCAATTCCATTCGCTATGAGCTGTCCCCCAGATGAGTCTTTCCCCTTAAAGAAGGAGAGGTATTGACTTTTGGCTTTCATGCACTCATACAGGATGTCCATGGCCTTAAGTGTATTTACTCTGCCAGCAGACGAATAGAGGTGAGAGATGAGTGAGAATTGCTCAAAGACAAAGAGTTGCCATTGACGCAAAGTTGAGATGATAGTTATGGAGGGAATGTGATGTTCTGATGAATGCAAGTTCCTGCAAAATGACTTGGTGGAAAAAGAGGTGGAACATTTATGCTTCTTCTCAAAGTTCACAGGTGAGGCCGGATGTCAGACGGGGCTGGTCGGGCGGGCAAGAATGGCCGAGCTGTGGATTGCATCTGAAAGAAGCACTGTGGTGTTTGGACAAACACAGTTTCCTGTTAAACTACCAGGCAAAAGAAGACATGGAGCGTTCACACCTCTTACTCAATTGTCGGTAGTATTGTTGGGCGATGTTGTTACCGGTCCTAATTTTGGTAAGACAATTTTGTTTTCTGAGAGATCTTGTACCAGTATTTTTACCGTTTTGTGAAACACCTCGCACATGCAGCAAATAATAATAGATGTGACTTACCTTGAGAAAGGCTATACAAGCATACACATCCATCACTGCTTCCTGCCTGTAATGAGAAAAAGAATATAAAACAAACATATGACTGCCTCAAGAAAAAACCAACTATATGCATAGCACACTGGTTTAATATTACATCACTGAATTGTGCTGGAAGTTGTCAAGCAGTTCCTGTTTCGATATGATTTCGCCTAAACATCAATGGAGCGAAAGTCAAATTTTTCGCTTTTTCCAAATGTTGGGGGATACCAGGAACTCGACCAGCAAGATTTATTTTCGGACTTAGAGAGAGACCCTGCAAGATTCTTCAGAATGTCAGGGGAAACACCTGAATCGCTTCTGCAAATTGTAACTGACATTGACCACCAGATTACCAATCAAGGACATGGACGGCACCATCGGCATTCATCTAGGAGTTCTTATGGCAATGATTTGGTTAAGGCAGCACCCTACTTACGACGTGTTAGCTTCCCCATTCAACATTTTGCCAGCTGCAATATAAAGAGAGATTTATGTCCTTATTCCTTTACTTTAGCATTATTTTCATGCACCCATCTCCTGGCCAACTGTTGAAGAGTGAGCAGCCCTCAGAGACGGTACATTAGACGAAATTCTGCGACCACAATCGGATGCCTGATTTTGGTCCTTTAGGCCTGTTGTTAATTAAAGGATGTTTGATTTGGTTCAAATTGTGGGCTAATGAACGCGGAGCAAATGAAAATGGGGATGGTTAAGTTGCTGCTATTTCCAGGGGGTTGACAGACACGAAGAGGTAGGGCACTCTTTATTTTGTTATTTTTAAGAAAACCAAGAAGAGACACGGTTTTGTTAAGTTTTCGTCAATTTTGCTCCATTATGGAGCTGTACTAAAGCAGGCAAATATGCAGATTTGTTGAGGGGCTTAACACTTACATACACTGGTGAGTAAAAATCAACTTTTTGCAAAAGGTGGCCAAAATTCTTACATGTATTAGTATCTCATCAAAATTGATTACAAAATTGTCAAATTGGTCGTATTCAAATTTATCAGGTAAATCGTGTTTTTCAAGTAAATCATGTACAATCTGTGTTTCCTTTGTAAACTGTTACTTTTGCCTTTTCGTCTCTCTAGATTGTAATTGACAGCGAGAGAAACCTCTGATTTGTACAAAGTGGATTTTTGGGTCGCCTCAACAATGCCAGCCAGTACAGGCTGATGCCAGGAATCGGACCAGGACTCCAACTGCCTCTTCCGTATGATGTCTAACTGCTTGGTGACAATGGCTACACAAAAAGATACCCAACCATGACGAAATTTAGAGCTGACTAAATTCCACGGGTCATGGATAATCTGGACCAAGCTGCAATGCACATCTTTAACGCAAAACACCATAAGTGTCGAATTCATGTTGAACATGCGATTTCGTATTCTAAATCGTATAGGGCTATCAAGGAGGTCTATCAACATCCCTGGTGGTTGATGCCAATTGTAGCAGAACTCTGTGCACTACTGGCACAGAGACACATCACGAAGTCAGAACACATCCACTGAGGCTTTACCAAAATCATTGTTCAACAACGTAAAGCCAGTGTTATTGCATTTGTTGTTTAGGTACACAAAATAAAACAAACGTTCATGAATCTGGATGAAACAAGAAACCATCAAATTTTCTTTTGCAAAACTGTCTGTGGATCCATGAGAGTGTTTGTCTAACAGTATGCATGGTAATCTAATTTATATTCAATATTGCGATGGCAAAAGAGACAGAACTACCCCACATACCGCATTCTTTACTTGTTCATTCCATTGGCAAAACATAATACATGTAGACATGTAGTACTGCCGAACAGATATGAAAGTACAGGACTGCCTTGACAAGCTGTTCAAAAGTACATAGATATGCCTCTGCAATACTGGGAGATCGGTGTGGTCTGTCGTCACGAATGATTGGTTGGTTGCCCCTTTTGTTTGGCAAACTTTTTGATTGGATGGGACGCGCCATACGGTCCCATGGCGGATACAGAACGTCTAAAACGAATGAACACAACTTGAACTATTAGGTAGTATTTTTTACAAGCTTTCCTTATCTGCAAGTACATGTATGTGTTGAATTGGAAGCAAGCATCTTGGTCAAAATGTCTTTATAAAATTAGTAGAAAACACAGAATTCTAAAAAGGATCCACTGAATGATTAGCATAATGTGTCAGCCATTTACATTAGAGAATTTAGACCAATAAGGGAACTTCTGTGACAAAACTTGTAACCAATGGGGCATCTTCTTAATAAGAGGCATGGCTTGATGGATTTAGGGAATGTAATTTAAGGTCAGTTTTGTCACAGCCTTTATAGGGTAAAGATCTAATAGATAGTGCAACTTCCAAACTTTTGTTTACCCACTTCCGTCCCATCTCCACCTTATGTTAAGTAACATGTTATTGTGTAAACAAAATTTTGGCAATGTGCTTGGCATTATCACAAATATTTAGTTTTGTGTTTCTCGGATGTACACCAAGAACCATTTCTTCCCCCCAGTGGTTCAGATGAGGGAAATGTATCCTGCATCTAGATTTGAGTCAGCTTGGCACTTTGAAGCAGTTTTTGGCGGGAATTTTGACAGACACGGTCAAGAAATGATCTATTACAATGGTCAATAAAGTTATTTTACCAGTTACAAATGCCAGAACATACAATGGAGGCACTATGGCTGTAATCTCAATGTTTTGTGACAGGCACTCGAATGGCTCCATGGAAGCTCACCATGGGCCATTCCTCCCGTAAGTCTCCAAGAAGGAACATTGGGTGCCTGCAGATTTAATAATTCAGGTTAAGTGTTTTCACTACAGAGTTATTAATTAATTGGTGTAAACATGACTGTTGGCTTTTACTGATTTCAGGGTCTGGTGTGCCCGATTGTTATTCAGCATTTATGGGTGAGCCAGGTGTGTTATAATTGTTACATTAACATGGGCTACAGTGCCATGTTTAAGAGTTGTATAATGGTGGGCCAGGTGTGGCCTAACTTTGATGGCCTGGTGCGTCACATTTTCGGTGGGCTTGGTGCGCCCCTAAGTACACGATAGTCTGGTGAGCCATACTTGTAGCAGGGCCTGGTATGCCCTGAATATTAACATGGTCTAATGGGCTTTTCCACAGATTGCAGAAAAGGTAATCTTGTTCTTCTCCGTAAATCCTGTTTCATTTGTACAGTTTTTCTGCGAGGCACTTTTGTCCCTTTGCAAGGTTGGAGTTTTATCAAACATGCCTTAGGAAAAGACCTTATAGCAAAGATGTGCCCGGAAGCATGACGTCATGATGACGTCACCATGTTATTAGCTGTTTCTGCTAGCAGCCTAAACTGCTATTGCTTTTCTTAATCCCTTTTTTTCTTTTCTTTTTCAGACATGTTTTTTTGTCCCATAGGACTTCAGTAGTTTCATACATCTGATTGACTTCAAACTTGACAGACCTTCAGTTAATCATCCAAGTATGATCCTTGAACAAATTCATTATAATAACGTGATTTAGTTTTGAATTTTGAATATTTTGCCATTGGGTTTGTACACATCTTTCTACTACACACTATTATTGACCTTATAATGTGTGGGCAGTCCTAAAGTTTGACGGAGAATTACTACCAGAACGAAAGAGAAATCAGACTAAATTGTCAGTTTAAATACAAATCACGTGGTATCAACTTAAAGGAGGGGGTTTTCCGCACAAGTTTTTAGTTCCTTCACTTTGTATATGTTTTTAAGCCACCAATACTGTAGCTAGGCAATGTTTGATCGTTATCAAAGTGATAGCCAACAAAGACTCTGATACAATAATTATTCCAAATGGATGACATCATGATGATGTCATCATCTGATTTATTATAGATTTTTCCATATTTATTTCAGCCCAATGACTCTGTACATGTTAAGCAACCATTTTGGTAACTTCATGGTGTTTGATCATTATCAAAGTTACAGCCAACAAAGACCCTTATACATTCCAGATTAATGATATCATGATGACATCATCTTGTATGTTTTGTTTCGATTGATTTTGTATAGTTTATTTTCCCCATTAAACAACTCAAAATACAAAACAGCTCTGTGGTTGTTGCTGTAACAACCACTACCTTTATTTTTTTTTAGTGATTTTTGAATATTGAATGTTTTCCCATAAGTTCGTACACGTTCCGACAGCAAAATTTCTGGACTACGGTCGATCAGACTGATTCTATATTTGTCCACATTCATAATCCACAATAAAGAGAAGATCCTTGGACAAAATCATCAAAATGACATCGTCAGGGATCACATGACATGAGATTAAAGCTGAAGTTTTTCTCCATTGATTTTGTACACGTTTTTCTGCGATACACTATTATCAATAGTAATGAGCAAGTAGTCCTCAACTTCGACTCAAGATTACTATGAGATTGAAAGAGAAATTGTACATTTTACGTCCTGTTGTGCAATTTGAAATATACCCTGGAGTCAGAATATCAAGTAACATATCATGAAAAATTTTCAGTTCCGCACAAATCACTTGAGTTTAAGGGTACAGTTTTCCTACATAGGGGTTTTTAGCATACTGACTTTGTACATGTCTGCAAGGCACCATTTTGCTAATTAAGCCAACTTCAATTAACATCAAAGTTACAGGTAACAAAGACCCTGATACAAAAATTACACCAATTTTACGATGTCTTGATGATGCCACCTTGTTATTTTTTTATTGATTTTTAAAAATTTTATTTTCGCCATAGGTTTCGTACTCACTTTTCAACAGCCGATCTTTGGCACTCTGGTCAATCGGACCGATTCCAAATTTGTCATTTGCCATATTAGTCATACTTGTCACATTCATTATCCACCATGAAGAGAAGATCCCAGGACAAAATCTTCAAAATGACATTGTTAGGGGTCACCTTTGCAAGGTTAGATCTTCAAAGTTGCCTCAGGCAAAGACCTTATAGCAAAGATGTGCCCTGAAGCATGATGTCATGATGATGTATCACCTCATTTTGGGGGAATTTTGAATATTTAATTTGTCCCACAGCTATTGTACATGTTTTCAACAGCCAGACTTTGGTACTTTCATCAATCTAACAGACTATATACTAGGTGCACACTCTTTGCCTTGTAGCTTAGATGTGCCTTGAAACATGATGTAGTGATCCACCGATTTTTATAGAATTTAGAATACTTAATTTTTCCCGATAGGTTTTGTACACGTTTTGAACAGCCAGACTTTGGCGGTTTTATCAATCTAACCGACTATGTATTAGGTGCATGTACTTAGTCACCAGCTAGAGAGAGTCTGTCAAGAAAATTGTGATAATGACATCATCAGGTGTCACATGACAGGGTATTTAATGTGCAAACTTCGAAGCCCTATATCTCCTAAAGTAAATATCCCAGTGAGTTGAAACTTTGCAGATATCTAGAAGAGGATGTGTCATAGATAAAAAAATGACTTCATAGGATGATGACACGACAAGACAAGGAGACAAAACACATGACATTAAAGGTGCATCCTTCACAGCCCTATATCTTCTAAAGTACATGTCTGATCAAGTTGAAACTGATGATGAAAACAGATATCTAGAAGGGATGTGTGATAGACGATAATTGACCTCATGGGATGATGACATCATCAGTTGATAAGTCACTTGATATTAAAAGTGCATTGAAAGCCCCTCAAAGCGTCTCATAAAGTACACGTTCCCGCTAGTGGAAACTTTGCAGGTACATAGACGGAGATGTTGGTTACATGAAAATTGACCTCATGTGATGATGACATCATCAATTGATAAGACATGTGACAATAAAGATGCATCTTTTAACCCTTCTCGGCGAGAATTTCTTTCCGAAAGCCAACTCCAAGAATTCCAGCCTCGCTTGGCCACGAAGGCCACCTGCCAAAACCGCAAATTCTCGGTTTGTGGCCCAGCGTGCTCTGCTCGCTTTGAATTACACGGCGAAAAGGCTGATTGTTCGGTGGCATGCGGCTCTACTCAAGCTTCCTGTTGCCTCATTTCAAAATAAAACTACTATAGACAACACTCAATTTGTCGTTGTTTTATTCTTCAAAATTTGGTAACAAATCAACCGTAACAGATTTAAGCGTGAATTGTCTATTAGATGATAGCTAAACACTGAAGTCAACTGCATGAAGTGCATAACTGTTGTACATGATCTTCACACAGATGAAGCGCCGACGACAAAAACCTCCTTCCAATATTTGCAATCTCAAAAAAACCCATTTGCATACTGTGCATTGGCTACTGTGTCGTGGACGCACAATATCTGCCTGTAACATAGGCAGCGCAAAGTGCGTAGGACGTGTAATCAGGAATTTCAAACATGTGGCGCTGAGGGCAGATCGCATTGCACGAAACTCCTGAAGGGACAGATGTTTAAAATATATGCTCTTTCCCCAATATCCACAATGTTTTGTATTGTATTTTGTATTATATATGTCTGATTGGGTTGAAACCTTTCAGATAGTTAGGATGGGAAGGTTTACAAACGGAGATTGACTTCATGTGATAACAATGTCATCAGCAGAGGAGTCACAAGACATTAAATATGCATTCTTTAAAGTACTATTTCTCCTGAAATGCCTGTCTGATTGGGTTGAACTTTGGCAGGTATTTAGAAAGGGAAGTGTTATAGATGAAATTGACCTCATGTGGTGATGATATCAGATGATCATGTCATGTGACATTAATAGTGCACTATTCAAAGCACTATATCTCCCGAAGTGCATGTCCGATTGGGTTCAAACCTTTCTGATATCTTGGGAATGAAGTGCTTTAGATAAATATTGACCCCACGATGATGACTTCATCAAATGACAAGTCAGGTGACAGTAAAAGTGCAATACTTAAAACTCTATATCTCCTGAATTACATGTCCCATCAATTTGAAACTTTGCTGATAATAAGGAAAAGAAGAGTTCTAAATGAAAATTTACCAGAGGTGATGATGAGGTTATGAGATGAGGAATCAAATTACATTTTATTTAAAACAAGTTATTTCCTGTAGTGCATGCCTGATTGGGTTGAAACCTTGGAGCTTAATGGTAATGATGAAATAATTACGCCATCAGGTTTGTGCAGTAGATTGGTTGTTCAAATTAACAAATGGAATGCGAAAAAGCCCTGTTCTGTTGGCCGACAGATAGATGAGCTTTATTTTCTTCTTCTTCCTGTTGTGGTTGTTCTTCTCTCAAAACCCTGTTTCTTTTGTAAACAGTTTTGGCACCACTTTAGTCCCTTTATAATTTTCAACCTTCTTCAAAGTTGCCTAAAGTAAGGACCCTATAGCAAACATGTTCCCCGAAACATGATGTCATGATAACGTCATCACCTGATTTTGTTATTGAATGTTGAATTTTTTTTTCAATAGGTTTTGTACATGTTTTTAACTGCGAGAATGGCATAGACTTTGACCATTTCACAAAATGAAACTTGGTCCAAGCAAAGACCATATGATGAACATAGAAGCATGATGTCACTTTGATATCATAATTAGATTTATGATTTAATTTTGAAGATTTAATTTGTCCAATGACTTTGTAAACACTTTCAAACCTATTGACTTTGTACATGTACACATGTACACATGTACACATGCAGTTTATACTATGCATGCACAATTCGTTGTTAGCGTTGTTGCACAGGCTTTTTGCATGATTTGTAGTTAATTTGGCTTGGTTCTGAAAAATGCATGCAAAATATCAAGGTAAATAAACTCTAAAGATTTTATGTCAGGCCTCAACCAATAGTTTAAAGCAGTACTCAACACAAATCATTACTGTATTTGCGTGGTCACGTCAACACATGGACTCAATTGGGAGATGTTTTCGAGGGGCCCCTGTGTTTAAATTCTTTTGACCTCAGCTGGGACCTCCGGGCCTGAAATTGCATGAATTACTTGCTTAGAAGAGTCCAAAGTAGTCCAACGAAAGCCAAACTAAAACAAAATGCATGCACCGGAGCAAGAAATTGCAGAACGAGTTGACATCGAATAGGCATGATAACAATGATCGTGAACATGGGTGCACCCAACAAGTGCTCCTTTTCAAATGCTCCTGTTACAGTGTAATTAATCATTACAGTGCAACAAACTTGGTCATTGAAAACAGTAGTTTGGTACAAAATTTATCTGATCACTCGTGAAACAAATAACTAATTATTTTGATACCTCTGTACATTCCGTCTGACTGATTTACTGAGGTCTACTTTAATGAAACACATGGTGTCAGTTGAAAGGCCTGATTTAAAACTTAAATGGGTTCAAACAAGTATATTTGGTTTTCTGACCTGCGCTGGCAACAAGTCAAGGATGGATTTGTGCCGGGGAGATGCAAATTAATTTTGGATTTTTTTCCCTGTTCGACATGTATTTTAACAGTGTGTAGTGATTGTGCTTGATAGAATTCAAATAAACCATTCAAGCATGTCCGCGGCTGGTCAGCGAGAGCCGGCCAACCACAGGGCAGTCTTGTCTCCGGTAAGCAATACTGCCAGATGTGTGTCCGTGTGTGTTACAGTGGACTCATGAGACTCACCCCATAGTACGCCGGTGAATTACATTGGCAATGAGACAAATCATTGTGAGTATATCCCGGAAGGAAATGTCTAATTGCCACCAAAATGTTCTTTGAGCTATTTACCGATGTATCTCTGCATTTGGTATCGGTAGATTTAGGATAATATTTTTTCTTTATCAACAAGTCCCGGCATTTGTTGGGACTGTAAAAAAAAAAGTTGAAGTAGTTATGAATAAATAAGGGTATTTTGACAAAAAATCACGCTGTTAAACCTACTTGCTTTTAAATTGTATTTGATATGTCTAGATATACCTAAGGAATCTGCTGTGAAGCACTTTTGTCAAAAATCTTTGGAGAATAAGCATCATCTGTTCAACAAAACTCATTCACAATTTCTCCAAACGCTACTGCAAATTAGGTCAACCTGTCGTAATTTCAATCACTCCCAGCTGGGGCGTTTGCATTTGCAATAGGAAGTGGGTGATATGGCATTTTGCTGTCCAAGTTTATAGCAGATTTCAAACACTCTGTAACTTAAATAGTTTGTAAGTTGTATTAACTAATTCATCTAAACGTGGCTATCAACATAAATGAGACATTCGTTAACCCCTTGATGACAGGTTTTTCTTCCCAAAAGCCGACACCAAGAATTCCAGCCTCGCTTGGCCACAAAGGCCACTTGCCAAACTGCAAATTCTTTTGGCCCTGCATGCTCTGCATGCTTTGAATTACACAGTGAAAAGTTGTTTGGTGGCATGCAGCTCTACTCATCCTTCCACATTCCTATTGCCTCTTTTCAATGTGGGGACTATTGTGAAGCTGGCGATTATGATGCAAATTCAGTCTTTTCATTTCTGGGCTACGCACAAAGACCAATTACCATATATACAAGAGCCAGGGTCTGCCTTCTTTCAGTGTGTTCGCTTGAGCGTGGGCCGAGAATAATAGCTGAAAAGTGGGCTGAGGATCTCAGTTTTTACGGCGTGTCTAGCCGCCTCGTCATGCGAAGGGGTTCAGCAACTGACAACCCTGCCAGGCATAGGGATAAAATTTGCAGAAACCATAGTATCATTAAGATCTAAGAAAGGATCTGTTACCAAAGATGACTTCCATGATTCCCCAAACCTGCAAACTAAACTGCACAAATTATTACATGAGAAAGGTCTAGTTTCAGTGAAATACAGTGCAGATGTTTCATCAGACAAAGACTTTAAAAATTCCAACCAAGAAATTAAACCAAAACACTAAAAAAAAAGCTACGGACCCCGTGACGATCCTAGCGAATCAAATAGGTGAATTAGGTAAAATAATCAAAGCGAACACCCCGGCAATAACTGGGGCCATAAACGAACTTAAAATCCAATCTGAAAATTCAGAATACCGACTGACGAACCTCATCGAGGGTAATAAAATCCCTAAGGATGCCATACCACAGTTGGAAATTTCCGCCTTACGAATGGACACAAAACCAATTTTGCCAACCATTGAGTCTCCTGCTTCAGTGAATGGAGCAATTTGATCCACCAGTGACCCAATAATAGACGCCACTCTGAAAACCATTGAGAAAAAGGCACCATCCTTACCACCTCACGTTCAAACCGAAACACATGCAATAGCTTTAGGCGAACAAAATGGACCTAATATTCCAACCGCTCCAACTGAACAAAAGCCCATTGTTGCTGGTGGCATTCCTGCCCCACCCATTGTGGCGCACAAATTCCAAGTCCCCAATCCAAATACAGTAGAACAAACTGCTGGGACAAGTGTGACGCAATCGTCACAACAGCAACTGCTAATAGCATCAAGTGCAACCGCGCGGCCAGCGATCCCGAAACTAGCACCTTACAATGGTTCCACTGATTTTTACGCATTTGCAACAAAATTCGACACAATAGCAAATTGCTGCCAATGGAATGACGAAACCAAATTAATTCAATTAGTTGGGGCAATAACTGGAAAAGCACTAGAAGTGTATCCTTTCCAAGAACCATCAATAAGGCAAAGCTACAACAGAACTAGGGACCAGCTGCTAAAAATGTTTGGCAGAAGAAAAGACCCAATCATTTACAGAGCGGAGCTTACATCATTCCGGCAAACTGAAGACGAGACTCTGCAGGAGTTTTGGCAGCAAGTGAGGCAGATAGCCACACAAGCTTACCCAACAGCGAACACATAAGTGGTCGAAACTCTTGCCAGAGAAGTGTTTTTGAAAGGTTGTTGTAACGCTCAAGCAGCAGAGCTACGTGCAAACACTGAACAACGCCGTACAGTGTACACGAACGGCTGCTCACAACCATAGACTCTTAGCGTGACAAGGTAGATCACAGATGAGACACGCTTCCTTCATTGACCCATCTCCAGCTGACGATAAGCCAGGTGTTTGGCAGGTTCAAATAAACCAAACTGGTAAAGACAAAGTTGACATCCATTTGGACTGGTCGGAAATGGATAGTAACACTCGTGAACTTATTTCTTGCTTAAAGGAAACTAATGTCAATCTGGTGGCCTCCCCACTGTGCCATACCACCACTTCAACTCATGTTTTTAGTTATACATGCCACTTTGGCAATTATTTGTAATCCAATTGATTGCAAATTTATGATACTCGTTGACGGTCATCAAAAGACAATAAAAAACATTTGGGGAACAGCTATGTGTTTGTTCACAAACACCACCTGTAGTTTTATTTCAAGATTTGGTGGTCCCCTTCAAATTTACAATGATCAGGGAGCAAGCTTTGTCCATGCTCCAATTGACAAGTAGAAAGATACAATTAAACCATCTTGAAAACTATGAGATGGCACTTTAGAGGAAGTGTTCAACCTGGTTTAACCCCAAACATACTTATGCTTGGAAGAGAGGTTATTCAACCAATAGAATTAGTTTTCGAACTTAAAGGTTGTACTGATAACATGCAAAATAAACCACTCCATGAATACGCCCAAAAGCTGAAAGATAATAAAATTACGGTTCATGCCCTAGCTAGAGAAAACAATGATGTCGCCCAGAATTATCAAAAGAAGAACTATGACCTGAACCAAAACTGTTATCAGTTCCAAGAGGGAGACCTTGTTTACAAGTTAAACAAAGCTTCCCATACTGGGCAGTCTTAGAAATTGCTGCATGTTTGGCAGGGACCACATTTGGTGGTAAAATCCATATCCCCAATACTTTACAAGTTGTGAGAAAACCGTGGTCGTTCACCACGATCTCCTTAAGAGGTGTGAAGATCATGACATTCCTTTTTGGTCGAGGCAATTGCGCAACAGGTTGATTGGGAATGGTGATCTTGAAGATGAACATGTCTATGACACAGATGATCATGCTTATAATTTGAGCCTTTTGGCCCAACCGTTTACAAATGCAAGCTCTTTCAAAGAAGCATACACTGTACATACTGCAGTTCCCGAGCCTAAAATCAGAACAAGGAGTGGAAGGGAAATTAACCGGCCTGCACACTACAGGGATGGAGTTTAGATTTCAGCGTCCTTTAAGGAAATATACTCTGTGATATTGTCAGATATTGATTTTTTTGTTTACATTTTCTGTACATTCACTATCCAGTTAACAAGAGCATCGACATTATCATTTGTATTTCCATGCAATAAAGCACTTTAACATTTAGATAAAAATACAGATAATAATAACTTTTAAATAAAAATATAATTGTAATAGAACAGTCTCTAGGAAAATTCAAGTATGTCAATGATTTTTAAAGTTTTACTTGCCAAATGCATGTATTTTCATAAGAAAAGGAAGAAGTGGACTTCATTCCTGACTACAATGAAGAAGGACTAGAAGACGAAGACACCGCTGAGCTGATTACCAGTGAAGCAAACAATAAGGATTCAGCAAACATAGGGAACGAGGTCATCTGTGTAGCGCCGAAAAAGAAAAACAAAACAGCTGTGCCCCCAGACAAGATGCAATGTTCACACCAATAAAATTAGAGGTCATGTTGTAAGGCATCATTTAGATGACGAAAAGCAGTGGTTATTGTTCCCCCTACTTTGTTGCTGGGAATGCAAAAAAAGGAAACTGCCATCCTTGTGCAATTTCACGGTCCATTTTGTACCCAACAACATATGCCATTATTAGCAAGTCTAATCACAAACTTCATTGAAGAAATCTCCCCAAGGCTGGGAGTGCCCCCCCACTGATTTTCTGGATTTTGTTGTCCGGCATCAGTTGGGTGATATTAATTCAGAATTTAGCGCGGATGAGTTGCGTGTGTGGGACGTGTATGACCAGTTTGTCGGGCTCCAAATAGAGCGAGAGAGGAGTCTGGCATCTCCCACGCAAATGCTGTGCTGCACTGGAAGACACTCCAACAGCTTTTCCTACTAGCCAATTAATTGCCATCACCATGTGTTTCCAGCAACCAAAACCCGCCTGTAGTCCCAACCCACACTACCCCTGAGCCCAAATGGAATCGACTCCCATTGTCACTTGGACAGGCTTCTGAAGGTCCCATGACACAAAGGAACCCTCTCTACCTTCATAAAAGAGCAGGCAATTGACACCACTGGATTCCTTGGCTGCGTTGCTGTTTTCTGTGATGAGGACATCTTGACAGATATTGACCACTGGACGGAGTTGATATCGGATAACTTCATTTTGCAACCGTGGGATTTCATCCTAAAAATGCCCCAAATCTCTCCATCAATACAGAAGAAACCATCCAATGCCTAAAGAGTCATCCAAAGGTCCTTGCGCTAGGAGAGATGGGGCTCGACTATTCTGGTGGATATCGTCGGCATAAGGCCGTGCAACAGTCCATCTTCAAATGCTTCTTCGGGATGGCTGTTGATTGGAATTTGCCAGTCGTAATCCATTGTCGGGATGCTGAGGAGGACTGCTTTCACATAATGACAGAAATCCTTCCCAGGCAGTGGAGAATTCATCTCCACTAATACACCAACAACTGGGAAGCCGCACAGAAATGGTGTTTGGCCTTTCCAAACCTGTGCTTGGGGCTGACACTCTTCGTAGCATGGAGAAGTGCTATCCCACTGGACAGACTCTTCCTTGAGACTGACACCCCACATTTTCCATGTCCACTTCAGCAACCCGACGATGGCACAGCTAGTCGCTCTGGAGATCGAAAATATAAAACATGTATTGGTAGAGGACGTCTTCTGTCATTGTTTAGCCAACACCAAATTGCTCTACTGGATCAAGTAACTTCAGTTAGTTCATTCCAGGTTTAGATAGTGTAGAGTGGAGGAATTATAACCTGCGTTGTCATGTAAACACCACTCTATATGCTTTCTTGTTGGAATGAAGATTATCTCCATTTTCTAAGAAACAAAAAAAAGAATATTTGAGAAAGTAGCAAAATATATGTTGGGAAAAGAAATAAGAAAGAATAGCAGGAAATAATGTAGGGACTTACTTAGCTGTTTATTTTTTGATTAATTAATTGCTAAAAATTAAATGTATTAATTGCTAAAAATATGACAAAAGGGAATGTCGTGATTGTGCTTGATAGAATTCAAATAAACCATTCAAGCATGTCCGCGGCTGGTCAGCGAGAGCCGGCCAACCACAGGGCAGTCTTGTCTCCGGTAAGCAATACTGCCAGATGTGTGTTCGTGTGTGTTACTGTGGACTCATGAGACTCACCCTGTAGTACGCCGGTAAATAACTACAACTGTATGCTCAGTGTATGCCCCTGAAGTATTGTGAAAAACCACAAGCGTACTTAGGTGGAATCCTTGAAATAGTTATTCATGGTACCCGCTGCTACTTCTGATTCAAATCAGCCAGTCGACACCGGCAAGCTTGGTGGTCGAGTGGTTAAGACATCTGCACTAGTAAGAAGGAGGTCATGGGTTCGAGTCACACCAAAGTACGCTTTTTACATGTCAGGCAGGGAAAAAAATCCAAAATTAAGTCATAACGTGCAAGTCCAAATCAAGTCACTAGTCATTTTTTTGCAAGTCCAAGTCAAGTCCTAAGTAAAACAAATGATAGTTAAAAGTTGTGTCACGAATCACAAAAATAGAAACTCCAGACCGACTTGAGTCAAAAACAAGTGATCCAGTCTACAACTCTGTCCACACCATTCACTTATTGTCATTAACCGATTTGGTATGGTCTGCCAAACTGCATCAAAGACCAGTAATTACAGAAATTTCTTTATGCCTATTGCAATGGTGCAATCAACATATTTAATTCAGGTTTTTGCTGATAGTTTACATATTATGTAGGGAGGCATGATGGGTAATATAGAATACGGTTTTCTTCTCTCATTCTCAGGGCTCATTTATGTAGGGTTTTAGGTGTTTTGTATGTGTTTTTACTTACATCTTTTCTACATACACTGTTTTGGTATTGAGTTTATGTGCAAATAGTAACCTAAGTTTGTTTTTAGAACATTTAATTCTTTTGCCTTCAAAGTTATAAGTATTTTCAACTTGTACATCAGGAAGACCATTTTTATGTATTTCTTTTTAATGTCCGAAGAATAAATCTCTCAATATGATAATGTTTGCACAACAATTTTCCTATTCAAGAGTTCCTGAGGTGTGCAACCAGGGCTGAACTTTCAGGCTCTTTGGCCTTAGACTTTTTTTGGTCCAGAAACCAATGAATTTTGGGCCCATAGATCAAACAACATACCAAGTCTAAAGTTGATATTAAATGTGCTTCTAATGTTAAGGTTTGAGAGCTCTTTACTTGCTCATGTGCACGCATGCATGTTAGCACTGCATAGCTAGCTTAGGCTTTACTCTTTTTTTTTTTTTTTTTGAGGTAGTTTAGACAACTTGATGAAAAAGTCCACATAACACCACCTCTTCCTGGGTTGTGTAGACACGTTTTGCTCTCAGGTTCAGACATGGAATAGCATAGTTGTACACATCCCCAAACATAAAATATCACCAAAAAATCTCAAACAATATGAAAGAAAAGTGACTTTCATTAAACTCTGCACTTGAAAATTAGCTCAACTGTAAATATCATTAATGAGGGAAGAGGGAGCAAGCCTGGCAGATAGACCATGGCACAAAATGCTGGCATTAGCGTAGGTAATCCGTCGTTGTTTTGAAACAGCATACCATTTTTTGCGGCATTCAGAGCCCACAGATTACCAGTGGGGACAAACGCGCTACAGCACTCCATGGATGAGTGATACAATACCGCTGCACACTAATCTGGCCACATTTGTAAAGACAATGCGGTTTGGCGGGGCTCGTCCCCGGAAAACCCCCTTTGGCCGGGCGAGGATGGATGGGTCAATGGCCTGAGGGCGCGTAGCGAATCAGGCCACTTGTATTACGAGACAAGCAACCAATCACAACCTGCATTACATCGCACTGTAGGCAATTCACGCGTTTTCTCGGCCTCTTTTTGCTCACACCTTCGCCGAGCAAATCACGTTAAAAAAATTACCTCTCTTAATCTGCATCACTTGCGGTCACAATCTCAAGTGTTTTTTCATCGGTTTCGGGCATTCTGCACCTACGGCGATGGGGAATCGGGGCAGAAAACGGAAAGCGTGTAGCAGTACCGAACAGCGCAAGAAACGACAAATTCCAAGTCAGACACGCGCCCAAGCCAGGACCCTCCGGAGCTTGTTGGATCCGACATCGCTGTCACAGACTGGTGCGTCTGGTTCCCTACCTGCAGAGCGCCCGACACAGCCGGCCCGTGCTACCAGTTCACCGTCTGCTGCTACACAGGACTCTTCGACGAGGCAGTCCACCCCGAACTTGCGTAGCTCCACGGGCCGTAGTGCTGCCCGACAACCTAGTCAGCGGCTGCCACCGCAGCCAGCAAGTGCTTGTGGCTCCTTGTCTACAGCCACGCCGGCTAATCCGCACACAGGACGGAATGCAGCGGACTCACGAAACCGCCCTTCACCGCGGGTAATTCAAGAACCCTGCCGGGGGCCACCGGTCATGCCGGTGGAATCGGCGCACGCTACGGCCACTTCAACGCAGGTCAGCGTTTCCGCCGGCGGGGACAGCAACGCTTATCTTGACGTTGACAGAACATTGACCGCGGCCCAACTACGGCCCCACGGCGCCACGCAACCAGAGGGGAACATGGCGGTTCCCACTTATACCCAGTACCATGGCCATGCGGGGGTTACTCCAGCTAATGCCTTTCACCCCACCATGCCTACCTGGACCCAAGCAGCCGGCACTGGCAGCGCGGCAGCTCCTAACCCCACTCAAGCGCCACCCCACTCAGCATACCCAGGCACGACAGGAACTCAGGCTGACCACTCGGGGGCCCACATCACCCGAGACCAACCAAGTTCCCTCGCAAGTCCTCCGGCCCCACTTGGTGAGTACAGTGGGCGTGCAGTTCCACTTATGGGCACCTCTCCACAGCTTGCCCCGTCTATTTCTGCCGTAGGCCTAGAAAACCAAGCACTTACTGTGAATCCCACCACCCTTGCAGGGGTTGGGGAACCCCTGACATCAGTATGTGACCCCCTTGGGTGTTCAGTGCCAACCGCCATTAAAGAGAAAATTGTCAAAGGCGAGTTTGTAGAATTAGATACACTGCTCGATCGCCATGTGCCAAGCCCGTCTAACCCCAACCTCACACTGAGCGTGGACAAATCAGGCCAAATTTGCTTCAAAGAAGCTAAGACAAAATACCAGATTTCATCCATCCTTTCCTGGACGGATGCTTTTCTCACATTCATGTCTGTATTTTTGGATGCTCACCCCAAAAGAACTCAGGAGTTGTTGAAATACATACACATTGTGAGAATGGCTGCCGCTCGGTTTGGGGGTCGGGGTTGGCTCGAGTACGATCGGCAGTTTAGGTTGAGGCAACAGTCACACCCCAGCCGGTCATGGTCAGTCATTGATGGCGAACTGTGGGCTTTGCTTGTTGCCGCCCCTTGGTCACAGTATGCAAGCACGGGGGGGTCGGGGGGCCCCTTTAACACAGCCAAGCGCTTTCCTCATTCCTTTCGTGGGACCTTTAAGCAGCCATCCAACCCCACAAGTCTCTGCTTTGCCTTCAACCGTTCGGGGTGTGCCCGTCCCCATTGCAGATACTTACACAAATGCTCATCCTGCCAAGCAACTAACCATGGGGCAGCATCATGCAAGGGCGCCACCAAGCCAAAAGCTGGTGGCCACTAAGCTAGTTCCCAATTTGTCCAAGGCAGTATGTGGGCCCTGCCTTGCAGGTCCCCTTTGTGTGTGCTGCCTCGCTCATACACCAATACAAATATCCACACTACTACGACTTTTAGTTGGGTATCCTAATAAGAAAGCGGCCGACTTGTTGCGTAACGGATTTACTGAGGGGTTTAGGTTGGGTTTCAGTGGGTCGCGGGTGGCCAGGGATGCCCCAAACTTACTATCGGTCAGGGAAGCCCCCTCATTGGCCTTTGATAAACTAATGAAAGAAGTTCAACTGGGCCGTATGGCGGGGCCTTTCTCAACAAAACCTATAGAGAATCTTCGAATCTCCCCCATTGGCCTTGTTCCTAAGGCTGACCCTGGCGCATTTAGGCTAATTCATCACCTTTCCTACCCTGATTCCGATTCTGTGAACAGTGGCATAGATAGGCAGCTGTGCACAGTGCAGTACACTAGTTTTGATGAAGCAGTAGGTATCATAGCTGGGGCAGGCCCTGGTGCCTTACTGGCCAAGGCGGATATAAAATCAGCCTTTAGACTCATACCCATACACCCAGAGGATTTTTGCCTGCTTGGCATTAGAGTTTTGGACAAAGTTTTTGTTGATAAAACCCTTCCCATGGGAGGCTCAGTGCCCCCGCTTACTTTGAATCTTTTTCCACGTTCTTAGAGTGGGTAGTATGCACTCGTGTAGGGGAGGGTCACGTATGTCATTATGTAGATGATTTTTTGTTCATAAGCGGGGCATCCGCGCAAAGCAGTCTCTCCTGTCAGAGCGTGCTCAACTGTTTTGTTGACGTGTGCGCAGACCTTGGGGTCCCCTTAGCCCATGACAAGACTGTCGAACCAACCACTAAATTAACCTTCCTTGGGCTCGCGATTGATACCGTGTCACGGCTTGTGTCCATCCCCCAAGAGAAACTTCCTGCCATGAATGAAAAAATTGAAACGGCCCTGCGGTCAACCAAAATCTCACTCAAGAACCTCCAGTCCCTCATTGGCTCCTTGTCATTCGTCTGCCGTGCCGTAACCCCAGGCCGCGCTTTCCTTCGGCGCCTGGTTGACTTATCTAAAGGCATAAAGAAACCCTGGCACATGATCCGGCTTTCAAAGGGGGCTAAGGACGACTTGCACATGTGGCAAGTCTCCCTTCGGGACTTCAATGGGAGTACCATCATTCCTGACCAGTTTTGGCTTATTAATGGCGATGTGCAGTTGTTCACAGATGCTAGCAGCACAGTGGGATTTGGGGGTTACTTTCAGGGACAATGGTTTAAAGGTGTATGGCCCTTACAAACCAAGGCCAGCAAGCCATCTATAGCATGGCTGGAATTCTTTCCAGTGGTGGTGGCCATCACACTTTGGGGTCAGCAACTCAAGGGTAAGGGCATCCTGATCCGATCGGACAATGCGGCAGTGGTGTCCATCATTAACTCGCAGTCGTCCAAGTGCCCTCAAATAATGAAGTTAGTCAGGTTCTTTGTCCTCAAATGCCTCAATAGCAATGTTTCATTCAGGGCTAGACATATACCTGGGGTAAAAAATGACATAGCAGATGCCCTATCCCGTTCGCAGATGGCACGGTTCCAGGCGTTGGCTCCACAGGCGGCTTGCCAGGGCTCCGAGGTCCCCCCGGTTTTATGGTCTCTGTAAATGAGGAAGCAATGCGCTTATTGGGGGCGTCTTTTTCCGCCAGCACGTGGGGGTCCTACTCCAGGGGTGCGGAACGGTTCCGACAGTTCAGATTGCAGTCCGGGCTCCCTCAGCTATGGCCTGCACCATGTACTCACATTGCCGCCTTCATTGCATTCCTATCCTTGGAGGGCCTTGCCCCCTCCACAATTGGTACGTACTTGGCAGCAGTGGCATACATACATAAGATCAATAACTGGCCCGACCCCACTGATAATTTCCTGGTTCATAAACTAAGGGAGGGCTGCCGGAGATTGGGTCGTTCAACAGACACAAGGCGCCCCATTACAATCGACCTTCTAGGCAAAATTTGCAATATCCTTGGTGCCACTACGTCCTCAATCGATGAAGCAGCCTTGTTCCGGGCTGCCTTCCTGCTCGCATTCTTTGGTTTCCTTCGGGTGGGGGAATTTACAGTGTCTAGAAAATCTGATGATCAATCTCGAATCCTGAATTACAAGGATGTGTGGGTCTTAGGTTCAACTCCAGAACTGTTGGTTATTAAGCTGAGGTTCTCCAAAACTGACCAACGGGGGGAATCGGCAGAATTACAATTTCACAGACAACCTCATTCGGCTATCTGCCCTGTGGGTGCCACACTCCAGTATTTGCAGGTGCGCCCTAAGGTGGCTGGCCCATTTTTCTGCCACTTTGACCATTCACCTTTGACCACTTATCAGTTCAATCGCATGCTACGTGCTTGTTTAGAGGCACTAAACTTGTCCCCCCAGGGTTTTAGTTCACATAGTTTCCGCATAGGGGCTGCCACCTCTGCAGCTCTCAACGGGTTCTCCATAGTGCAGATCCAACAGCTCGGCCGTTGGCGTTCCCATGCAGTCAAACTGTACATAAGGCCAGACAAAATTGGTTAAAACACACGCTAGTTGGCCCCTTGTAACTTTGCACCATTTCTTCGGTCATTCCCATGTACCCCCTCCCATACCCATCTGCTGCTTGGTGTTTTTCTTATTCCCTCGCAGGTTCTATGCGTACTTGGGTCGTTGGGGACAGTAATGTCTTCAGGGCAGGTCAGGGTGCCCCGCATGGGCCGTTTGGACCCCTCACTTGGCTTGGAGTGCGGGGCGCTAGGCTCTCCACTCTAGTTCCATCCATTCGCGGCCACCTGAAACGAATGCCGGCACCTAACACCGTCATTGTGCATGTGGGCACCAATGACATATTCTCCACGCCAACAATGCAAATTCGAAGTAGGATAGAGGAGGGCCTCCACACCATCAGACACTTGCTACCCAATGTAAGAATTATCTGGTCGGACATCCTCTTGAGGCTTTTTTACTATGGGGAATGCCGTCCTGGCGTGGGTCAG
>NW_019091509.1:447092-490123 GCF_001949145.1 Acanthaster planci | reverse complement strand
TGTTAATCTACAAACATGAATGCTCCGTTCATTCTGCGTTCAGAATGCCCTACCCAAATTTAGGTCAGGTCATTTAAATATCAATGTCAACTGGAAAGTCCGCGATTGGAACAGTTGATTCCAAGAGCTGTGTGTACCGGAGAGTCCAGCCAATCCGTGATTGGAACGGCATGTTCATTATAATCGTCGGCTATTATGCTAATCTGAGTTTGGAACTCCTGACATAAATGATTGGTACAGGTTCAGTGATGATAGTAGGCCCGTGCAAATAGTCAATTGTACATGTAGCCTACATGTACATGTACGTACCCCACAGAGCATGCAGCGCCGTGCCACGTGTGCACAACATACACTTGCGATCGCCTGTTCTGAGCAGCAACACGCTGGGAATGTAAATGATGTGATAGAGTCTTCTTTATTTGTCAGAAATTTTATTTTACAAATCAGTGTTTAATTTTGTGATATGTACTTCCAAATTGTTCCCCGTAATTCCTCCTCCATCGAAAGGCTGAATTGTAAACTGTTTGGTGCCCAGCTGAATTCATTCACCAAAATAGGGATCATTTATTCTTTTCGTATTTAATTTTTAACGTATAAACATTTATGAGATAAAAAAATTTTGTTTATAATTACTTTCTGTGTAAAGTGATTTAGAAACATTTTATTCGCTATAAGCTTTCCCGATGTTATTGATATAAAAATAAGGTTTCATCCATCCCTTAAAGAAAATGGAAGAATCCAAGCAATGTGAACATGACTGACCATCCGGGATGCACCCATCTGTCGCCATGCATCATGCATGTTTGGAAAGTCATTAGCATTCATGTGCACAGTACGGGCAAAAATTTGCCCTGAAGGTTTTGTATATGTGACGTTATTTTACTGCACATTGCCTTCACGTGATGAAGAACAACTCAAAATTCATGATGTGAAGGTAGAATAATGGATCGTAATCCCAGGTTCCTTTGATGCAGATTCACACCGATAATGATGTCATAAAGCATTTGCTGCTATAAAATCTGCCAGAGGGCAAATTATGTTCAACATTATTATGTTCAAGTTGGTGCCGAATTTGCACTGCGAATTTTCTAAACTGAACACCTGCTTCACAAAATTTGCAGCTGATAATATTTCTTGAAGTCAAAACTGCATTTCAACATACAGTAGACACTCATTATTACGAAATCCGTGTAGAAACGTTTGTTCTGTCTGAAATTCATTGTAGGTGCACAGGGCAATGGCTTTGGTGCATTGTTGTTCATATGCACGTTTATGCATGTATGTGCATACACGTGAACGCGTGATTGATGTTATATCAAAAAGATCTCTCGGTTATAGTTCATCAAATATACTGTGATGTGTTCAGAATAATTAAATTAATAAAATAATGTTTAATGTGCATGTAAGATTAAAAAAAAGGAAATACATGTGCGGGTACACTGGGTCTTTTTGCAGCAGGGTTCAGTGCTTAGTTGGACTCTTGAGATGTGGGAGTAGTCAAGCGAACGTATTTGGGCATATTTTTATTGGAATTGGGAAGGGAAGTTTTGTTTTGACGTTTGTGTAATCAATGTAAAAAATTACTGTGACGGGTCATTTACATATAGCCCTTGTGCAGCGCCCTCGTTTGATAGCTAAGCTTGTTCAACATTAGTTTATTGCCAGCTCTTTGTTCAGTGAGTCATTCACCCCACAGCGCTGGGACAGACAACACCACAGTAGTCCAAGATCTACCTCATGTTAGTTGCTGGCAGACTGAAGTTTCATTAATAACCTTTACACCTCTTGTTAGCTCTAGATTGACTGGGCTAGGGTAAGTCCAAAGTTGTTCTCGATGTAGTAGTTTCTAGATTTTTACACTTTTGTATTATCAGAAAGTTATTGTGGTTTTCCAGAGTTAGTTGAAGCTCAATTGCATGTATTACCTTTGTTAAGTGTATTTTAGATAGACTTAAGACAAGTGTATCTTTGTTATGATAAGTGTGTTCTTTACTCTCAGCAATTCAGAAAGTTTAGTGTATAAATTCTTAGTTTCTTTGTTCTGCATTAGTGTCCATAGACAGTGCAGTGTATCAGAGCATGGAGCCACAGTGCAGCCCTTAATCCCTTAGTTTGCCGCATTTATAATGAGATGCACACATTTTCTTGGAAGTTGCCCATGCCTTAGTACAGGGAGACAGGATGTGAGCCACAAGGTTCATTGCCCTCTAGAGACTTCATGGACCACATTGTTTATTGGTGTGTGTACAATGGAGGTATAATGCCACTACACTGCAATTGCTTTAGTAGACTTGCATACTAGCCCCTAAGGTTCTGCTAATACTAGATGGTGGTGCAGACATGTGTTCTTATTATTATGAAATCATGTGTTCTTTTTCTTTGAGTTTAATAATATGCTAGTACAGTATCACCGTTGCTTTGACTTGTTGAGATAAGTTATATCCTAAGTCAGTTCTTCATGGATCCTTAGGTTATAGTTATAATGCTGAGTGGACAGATTTAAGTTTGTGGCTTAGACAGTGGAAGTTGTTGCACTTTTCGAAGTTAATTCCTTTCTTGACTGCAAGTTAAAGCATACGCATGCCTTAATTGTATTTTTAGACTGGAATGTAACGTACCCTACTTAATTCTAGATTGGTGAACTGCACGACTTCATTTTCTGTTATTTGATGATTTAGAATATTTTGCAGTTATAACTTTCTTCGTAATTTACATAGTTTAATTGGAATTCTCCAAGGCATTGTATTTACATGGAAATTACTTATTGTATCTTTCCAGGGGTTTTTCTTGTGGCGACACCATAATAAAGAACTTGAGTGAGATAATGCACTTTATCTGTGTCGATCGTATCTTCTCACTGTTACATTACTATGTAGAGCTACATTCGTATACAACGTTCATGTACATGCAGGAACCAGTGTGATGTACTGCGCACATGTTTTCACCACCACAATTTGGAAACGCTCAATATAAATGGGTCATCAACATTGATTTTTCAGGCAACGGAGTCACAAAAAACCATTTGTTGTAACAGGAATTTTGTACAATGGAATTTCACTGTAACAGATTTTTTCCCCCATAGAAATGTGCCGATTTTGTAATAACGACAGTCAACTGTATTAAAATCTGCAGAAAGAACGTAATATGTGAATGTTTCTCTGAGTTAATCATTTTATTCCAACATCGCTTGCTCCTCAGAAACAATGCAATATGTAAATGTATCTGCGAGTCGATCGTGTTTTCCAACAACGTTCAGTCCGCTCATTAACTTGTTGCATGCTCGAGGGCACACAGGCGTACAGTTTGTGAACTTCCTGGTCCCTTAGCAATGGCAGACTTGCTGTGAAAAAAGCGGACCTTAAGCGGAAGGGATGGATATCACTTGCACCTGAGGTAACCACACTGTGTAGGAGGGGGGAGTAGAAAAGGTAGGCGAAAGCCCTGGTGGTGTACTAGTCTGAGGGGGGTTGGTCGGCCCATCCGTAGGCTGACATGCAGGGTTGTAGTCGAGACCATCACAAGACCGGACACAAGACCAGAATCAAGACCATGCACAAGACCAGTCACAAGTAAAAGGGTGAACAATGACACAGGAATGCTTTTGCTGCAGTTCAGTTGAATAGCTTGTGACTGGAATTCAGACGAGAGGTCTTTTGTTGGTCTTGAGCGCTCTTGTGAAGGTCTTAAGGGGTCTCCACTACAACACTGCTGACATGGTGCCGTGTTGGGCTTGAGGTAAGCTGGAAATGCAGGTAGAGTAGGCCCAAAGGATGGCAGCATGCCCGGTGTGGTGACATCGGTGAACACAGCAGCTACGCTGCAGTGCATTGTGGGACAGATAGATGAGGATGCACGAGAAGTTGATCAAGATTTAGTGAATGGCGTAATGTCACTAGGGAAATATGCAAATTGTAGGTCAATCGGGTAGGATGAATGCGGCGTTTTGGCTGTGTAGCCAACAACTATTGCAAGGAATTTATCCTGATAATTTTTCTTTCATTACGCTGGGAATATACACTACTTCTCAATGCCATCTTTTCGATAACATTTTTGGCAAATGAAATGCCCAAAGATGCAAATTTATGTCTGAAAAGACATACAACTTTACCAATTGGTTTTCCGTAGTGTCTTGGAGAGATTCTATCTCCATGCCTGCTTCCATGCAAGATGCACCCCTGTAGAAACAATGGAAAAGATATAAAAATTTCAGACATACTCCAATAAAGCACTTAGGTCATCAAAGGCCTTTACTGTCAACCACTTTTTAATATTCCATTGACCAGAAAACTCAATATTGGATTTTAAAAAAAGCTAGTATTTTACACTTCCAACATTTTTGTTTATTTATTCCATACATGAAACTCATTTCAAGTTAATAATATATCTGGAAAAAGTTCATCTGCTCATTTAGGTGTGAGTACATAGCATTTCTAAATGTCTCCATTAACCTTGTCATTTAGACAACCTTGAATACAAAAAAGCAAAACATTTTGTATGTAGATTCAACACCTAAGATTGCTTCATCAATATCCCATATCACACTTTGGAGCCTCACAAGCATAATGACCATCAGCAGGCACAGAATATTGGCTTTATAAGGTTTTCAGTTTCATTTTGTCTTTGAATAATATGTAAATGGAATTCAGTGCCAAGTGAGAAAATGTCATTATGACATCACATTTCAGAGTAAAGCATCATTCCAACACATTACAAGTCCTCATGATATTGTTCATCATATATGTCTGAACAAATCTTTGCCAATGCAAGGTTTTGGACACAGACAAGTCAACTGTCGTTTTTTAATGCATAATTAATTGATTAATTATAATTAACAATCTATACTGAAGAATAGTTGTTATAAAAACATTTAGCTGAAAGTGTTCTTACTGAATCTGTTGCAATAAAGAATTGGGTTGGATCTTTTGAAGAAAACTTCATATCCCTCGCTTGTATGGCTTGTGACACATTCCTGTACATAAGAAACATGGTGCAATGAAAATGAAAACAAATGATACTCAAATCATTATCATACACAAGAGGTGTCTTCTGTAAATGACCAAAAAAAAGAGAAAATTTTATGTCCACTGGAAAGATCCCCGAAAAACTACGGCTTTGTGAATGCACAAGGGTCTTCCAAAAAAAAGACAATCCTATTAGAAACCAATAGTACTGTTACATTCCTACAAAATGTTCCCCTATATGCATGTAGATTACAGTGTATACGTTATTTGTAGTATACACACCATGCACTCATCCCACAGCAAGCACACAATGACCATCCATATTGCATTGCATACCACACGCAATCTGATTGTGCTTTGCCAAGACATGCCCCTGAACTACTACTCTGTAGCACATTTCTAACTTTGTCATTTCCCCCAAAATCTTTCCAGGAGTTGATACTACTTTCAGTCACACATAAGACCCATACATTTGACCCACACACACCCCCACTTCATAGCATATGCGTCTTGCCAAACCACATGCGGTAAGTCTGTGTCGGGTCACGGCACAGCAAGGTCAATTACCTCCACTCACCCAGTTTTACCCCACAAGAATTGCGGGGTAATAGCCATCCAGAGACTACATGTAAGTGTTGTACACAACTAAATGTACAAAGAAAAGCTCACCCTGTCCACTCTCTCATTGACTAAGTCCCCCATAACACACCCACGAGCAGCCTTTCACCATTCCGTTCCAAAACTTCTTGGACTTTATCACTCTCCAGAAACTAAGTCAGTGAGACCAAGTGTACACAAAATCCCCATAGACTTTTCCTCCATAGACTTTCTAGATGTATGAATTATTCACTCCAATTCAGTGTTCTCATTGGCTAAGACCTGGCCCTGAAAGTCTATATAAAGCGACCAGCTCTGGAAGCCAGCATCGATCATTCCCCAGCTGGCAGGCAGCTTCAGAGAAACAAATCCTCATCCATTTATTTTGGATGTTTTCCCTTAGCAACGTGTATTCATAATACACATCAGGCAGGGCAAAAAATCCAAAATTTATTTACATCTCCCCGGTGCAAATCCCTCAAACTCCTTGTCCGTTCATGAGTGCATAGCTTTGCCATGAATAACCTATTTGTCACTCCCGAATAAATTTCTCAGATTTTTACGAGCTGTACGCTGATTATTGTTCCTATGATGAACATCCTATACAGTAATATCCAGCCTCGGTGGCAATAGAAGTTGATCATTGTAAATATGGAGACAATGTAAATATTTCTTCAGAATAAATCAGTAATGTGTGCAAGTCAATCCACTGACTCTCTGTCATTCTTTGATAACCGCTCCCTACCCTAAAAGAGACAATACAGTACTATTAAATGACATTAACCCCTTTGCGTCGGGAAGCGGCAAGAGCCGTGCCTGGAGCAAAGTCTAGTAACCGGGAAGCGGCTGCAGCCACATACCACACCCGTAACTTTTATTCAGTGTACACCTGTAATTACTGGGACCTTTACATTGAATGGAAATCTGGGGCAACCTGGAGAGTTTGTTGATCCCCTGATACTTGGTAAATGTTTTTTTTCATCAAAACACCCCTTTGTCTCTGATTGAATACCCTGGGTAATCTCCGAGGAGCGGAGCTCGAGGCCGTGGACAGGGCTTATGCAATGCGTTTTGTGTGGGCCCAGAACGTGATGAATGCAGGCCACTGGCATGGTGTGCGCGCCATTGTTTACGGCCCTGCTGGGCTGGGAATACGTGGACAGCACAACAGCACCACGCACTCGGGGTATAGATGGGCCATTGTTCAATGTAATTGGTTATTTGTTTTGTTGAAAAGAAGTGTTTTCTGTGGCGCTGGGTATATATTTGCCTGGCTGCTTCCTGGCCCTTCAGTTGCATTACACGAGGAAACTTTGTCTGTGACTAGTGGTTCAGATTTCATGTCGGAATCTGAACATAGTTCAGAAAATGTAACTAGTGACAGCGATTCTGACAGGCAACCACCGTTAGCGAGGCCTGCCAAGAAGGTCAAGACTTCTTTGTCCATTCAACGGATGGCGGATGACAACTTCCCCATCGAGACGGTTTTCAAGGCACAGCGGGTGTTCAAGTACAAGAACTGGACAAGAACAGCACTCCTCTCGAAATCTTCAAGCAGTTTTTCACCCCAGAGCTGACGTTGCACATTGCCAACGAGACCAACCGCTATGCCGCTGAACACCCGAAAAGTCAACCAGACGCAAGTCCAAGTCACATGCGAAGCTGGTTCGACACAACACCAAATGAGATGTCAGTGTTCCTGTCCATGATGATAGTCAAAGGACTGATTCCGAAACCCGACTTGAAGTCCTACCGGACGAGAGACTCAATACTTCAGACTCCGCTTTTTCCTGAAACTATGCCCTGCGACAGATTTATGGACTTGCTGGCCTATCTGCATTTTGTCGATAACAGCCGGTGATAGACGAACTGACCGAGAAGTTCAAGTCTGTCTACATTCCGTCCAGCAAGATTACTACCATTGAGTCCCTTTGGAAATTCAAAGGGAGACTGAAGTTCAAGCAGTACAACCCCAAGAAGCGTGTGAGGATTGGCATAAAAGTGCATCGAGTCTGCCAAAGCACGGGTGTTGCCGCTGGATACACCTGGAACTTCAAGATTTACACCGGTCAAGACCAGACTGCTGGACTGTCAAGTACGAAAATCGTATTTGTCTTGAATGCCGATCTTCTTGGCAAAGGGTACACCATTTTCATGGACAACTGGTTCAGCAGCCTAGAACTGTACCTGAAACTACATGACCAGAAGACGAACGTTGTCGGGACGGTGAGAATCAATCGTCAAGACATGCCCAAGGACTTGTGCTCCTTGAAACTTGAGAGAGGGGATGTTGTTCATTGCTCCTCGACAAAGGCTTGCTTGCCTTGGTCTGGCGAGACAAAAAAGATGTCTGTATGCTGTCCACGATGCACACAGCCGAGATGGCCGACACCGGCAAGCGGAACCGCGACGGCATCGCTTTGGAGAAAGCCAAGTATGTACTCGACTATGAGGGGATGAAGGGTGTGGACATTGCAGACTAGCTGGCATCGTCACACCATTCAGTCAGAAAATCAATCAAATGGTAAAAGAAACTGTTCTTTTTTTGCTTGATGTTGCTCTTGTAAACTCTTATCTTGTGTTTATGGAAATTGGTGGCACTGACAGTTTTTTGACATTTAGACAAATGTTGGTGAGTGAAATTTTAGAGTTGCGTTCACCAAATTTGCCAGTGTATCTATCTAGAGGTAGACCAACCTGTCTTCCTGGTCCAGGTAGACTGATAGGAAGACATTTTGCTGTAGAAATTCCCCCAACTGGAAAACGAGCTACATTATACAAAAGGTGTGATGTTTGTTCTAGAAGTGGCAAAAAAAAGAGACCAAAGTGATGTGTGAAATTTGTGAAGTGACACTTTGCGCTGTTCCTTGTTTCAAGGAATATCACACTTGAATAATTGCTTATTTGTGCAAAGTTTCCTGTATTCCAAGACATCATAAATGAAATAGTACATGAAATTTTATGATGTTTGTTCTAGAAATAGAAAAGTGACTAAATTGATGCGTAAAATTAGCCAAGTTCCACATTTCGCTGCTCCTTGTTTCAAGGTTTATCACACTTGAATCCATTGCTTACTTATGTAAAGTTTCCTGTATTCCAAGAAATAGTACATGAACTTTGAGGCAAATCCTTCAAGGTTTATTATACTTGAATCAATTACTTAATTTTCTCCTGTGTCAAGACATCGTGTAATGCAACTACTCTCCATTTTCTTTCCTTTTTTGGCTAAGTTTTTTACAACACTTTCCACTTATTTGAAGCCATCGTGTAATGCAACTACTCTCTTTTTTCTTTTTTTGGCTAAGTTTTTTACGGGAAGGTTCCTTTTGTTAAAAATAAAATTGAAGAAAGATTAAACGATTGTAAATATGAAAATGGAGAATCAAAAGAAATAACAAGTCATCAAGAGAAGACGAAAAGTGAGAAATTTGTCTTGTGTTTTTCTTGTGTCTGTTTATTTTATAATTATGGGGAGGATTAGTTTGGAAAGATAGTTTTCATAGGAAGGTTCAAACTTAGAAGGGGCTATTTATATATATCATTACATAAGGAAAGGGGATTTGAATAGAACTTGCAAAAAAAAAAAACCAACTTAGAAATGTTCAAGAAAATTACGAGGAAACTTTGCACAAAATAAAAACATTAGGGGAATTTTACGGAAATCTTCACTGGGTATTAGCTGAAATAAAAACTTGTGAAGCGCACTCAATGTTCAAGTTAGGGCTGGGCATTGATGCTGGGCATGCATGGACTACTGGGAAGCAGGTACACGAGCCACGGTGCCTACTAAAAGCAAGCATAGACTGTGTGAACTTAGCGGGAGCTGTACTCTCCTCTGTGACCGAGCGTCCTTGGGTAGTTGGTGTTGTCCCGTGGGCAAGGCAAGTGCTGGTTACCTGGTATTTTGTTGAATGGGATCCAAATACCCCAGCAGGCTTCATGACTACACAAAGCCAGGCTGTGTACAGTGTGTGGTGGCCAATGTAGCCGTCTGCGGTTGCCGTTAGCAAAATTCGGAAAATAAACCCGGCAGCCAGGTGGGTTGCCGTAAAAATATCCCGACGTGAAGGGGTTAATACACTTTATGATACTATTAGAAAAGCACTGTATGAGGCCCAAAAGATGTACACTGTACCTGATCTACACAATCCTGAGTGAACATGTGCATGATGCAACACTCATATCAAATTGCACAGAATGTTATGTAACCTTGTACCATGTATAAGCTTTACATGACAAATTTGTTGCAAAGCTGTGGAATGTACTCATCATGGATTTCAGGCCAAGAACATAAATACTGTAATGTTCGAAATATAAGCCACCTGGTGTATAAGCTGCAGCACCAAAAAATCCGCAAATTATGATTTAAAGTCAGCGTATAAGCCATACCGGTGTATAACTATAAGCCAAATTGCAGCACTGACGATCCAACAATGAAGGTCATCATGCTGCGTACCGAAGTGTTAATACATGTACAGTACGTCAATGGTTGCACAACTGCAATCCTAATAAAAGTAAGCAAAATACAAACGTGCCACCATAAAAGGTGAATTTTAAGTCATCAAATTTAATACTTTTGTGGGCTGGATGGTGGTCGATAGTCCTGCATGGGCCATGCATCAACTCTTGCCTTTTTTCCAGTGGCCAGCAAAAGTTATTTGGTCAGAGACGCACAATAAAATGTTGGTAACTCAAGGTTTAAAGTTAAGTTGAAAGATTTTTTTTCATATTGTAGGCCGACAAAATTTCTTACCAAAAGAATAGGCATTTATACAAAGAAATACCTCTGTAACTGTCAACAACACTACATCCACTTACCTGGAGATTTTTGTGATGCTGACCAAAAAAACCAATCACTTCAAAATGAACAATACAAACACTGAGCTGTTCCGGGAAACTCTTGGTTTAACAAACAAGAAGTTGGAAGGGGCAGGAATTGAACATTTCGCAGTTAAAAAGTCCACAGTTCAAAATTTCTGTTGGACTACTACCCTCCGTGCTACAGTAGAGCGTGACAATACGCTCACACACTTTTCCAGCCATACATGTATGTTTGTAATTTTGCCAGATTCCCACCAAATAGCGGGCCTCCGTTACACGCTTTACCAGTACAATGCATACGGCTCTTAACACTACCGCTCTTACACCTATGGGTCAAGTTGCCAGCTTTCAACCCAATCAGACATACACTTCGAGAAATACATGTATAGCGCTTGGAAGAGTGCACCTTTAATGTCACATGACATGATCATCTGATGACGTCATCATCATGTGAGGTCAATTTTCATTGATAACACTTCCCTTTGACACAATTAATACACAATGTTGAATTCGATTGTTGAGGGCCAACTACACTCTTTTGAAAATATACGCACACAATACAGACAAATTTAACTGACAACAGATTGCAGAAGCTTTATTATTAGACTTTCAGTTCAGTTTTTGCACGAGGCAAAAATTCAACACCTCTTGAATATCTTTGGAATAAGATAACCTTGACTGAAAATGAAAATGGGGCTGTAAGCCTTAATGGTGAAATGAAATCTGCATTGTTGAAAGTAATCGTTCCATGTATGAAGCCAATGCTGATTCCCTTCAAGCAGCAGAACAGTATGTCAAAAAATTTGGTCTTCAACAAGATGCATGATTTTGATTTGTCCTATTTCTGAGCAAGAGAGATTTCAGTGTAAAGCAGAATGGGATCAAGTTGTGGAAGAAAGGAATGAATTTGATATCACTGATTTGAAATGTGATGAAATGGTTGACAAAGTATGTAATATTGAAAAACATCCAGGGGGAAGTATCTAAGCAACAAATATGTTGAGATCATTGAACATAATGCAGAGACAGGTTTTTAATAAGATTCATAACCGGAGCTTAGAGAGCATTAATGGTAAAAATCCTGAACCGTTTCATGTGTTTGTGAAAGGTGGAGCTGGAACTGGTAAAAGTCACTTGATAAAGTCAGTTTATTATGAAGCAACAAGACTTTTTGCTAGAATGATTCATGATCCAGACAATGTATCAGTGTTGATAGTTGACAGGAGTTGCTGCATTTAATGTCAATGGTAGTACAATTCACAGTGCTCATTCAATTTCTACTGATGCTACTTGTAGATTACCATATCAACCACTTGGTAAAGAGAAATTGAATACACTAAGGAATGTGTTGCAAGATCTTCAAATTTTGATAATAGAGGAAATATCAATGGTTGATCACAAGATTCTGTGTTATATACATGGACGTTTGCAACAGATAAAACAATCACGCAGTTACAATGCTTTGGTAACATCAGTATTTTAGCTGTTGGGGATTTTTATCAGTTACCTCCAGTGAAAGGAAAAGCTTTGTATCAATGAGTGATCTCTGGTGATCTGTGGAACGACGTTTTTAAGAAAGTAGACCTGATTGAAATCATCCGACAAAAAGATGACGTAGAGTTTGCTGAATTACTGAATGGGTTGCGAGTGAAAAGTAAGAAAGAAAAGTTATCTGAAGATGATATCACACTATTGAAATCTCGTCAGATCGAAGAAAATTGTAATGATGGATTGCACATCTTCCCATGTAACAAGTAAGTAGATGAATACAACGGCAAACACTCTTTGAAAAATGCACTGATTGTGTGTCTATTCTTGTCAAGGATTTTCAAAAAGATGGAAGGTAATGAAAAACGAAGTGTGAAAGTGGTGAAGAAATCAACATACACAAATTTGGCAGAGTGTCTGTAGTGAGGTGTCAGTGCAAGTTTAAAAAATAATTAAAAAATGACATGATTTTGTGTACTGGTACTGTTATCTACTTACCAACCAATTTTCATGACAACTGAACCTTCCTTTTATGCAGGTTTCAAAAAAACCTTCATTTTTCCAAATTTTGTACATTTACGCATTGCTCAACGAACCTAATACACAAAAAAATTAATATATCACATTGCGTTAGTGACATATTGCAAAATTTGAAAATATATTCAAAAGTTTAAAATTATTTATTAAATCGCAAGATGATGTCACAGTGATGTCATCTCAAATTTCATCTAGAACACATCCCGGTCTAATAACACAACAAGTTCCAACCAAATTGGACATACTGTTTTGTAGATGTAGGGCTCTGAAATAATGGACTTTGTGATGACGTCATATGACCTACATGACGTCATCATGACGTCACTCTTCAACATACATCTATGCAATAATGACTATGCCTATGCCAACTTTAAATGCTGAGCGACAAAGATTAATGGCAAAAGTGCTGCAAAGAAAAACGTGTGCCAAGTCTATGGGCTTTTGACTCAAAAAGAACAACCCCCCCAAAATCCTGACGAACAGAAAGGCTTTTTCGCAAAAATTAAAAAAAAAAACCAAAAAAACCAAAAAACGAAAAAGGAAAAATCATTTACAAGAACAAAAGCTGTTTCAGCTAAAAAAAAAACAATTTTATGAAAAACAAAGGCTAAAATAGCTACAAATCCAACACAAGACTTCAGTTTGAGTCATCAGTATGAAACTGCTTGCGTTGCATGCATGCTGAATGCACATGGCACACACACACTGTACGCACTACGGCGATCACGCAAACCCAGTTTTTAGGTGAATGTTGGACATCTCATACCAGGGACAACTCGCACCCTGAACATCTTGTACCCGTGACAATTTGTGCCCAGAACAACTCGAACCCAGAAGAACTCATACCTGGGACATGTTGTACCCAGGACAATTCATATGTGGGACAACTCGTAACCCACAAGAAAAATACATTTTTATTATACATGTAGCTTGTGGCGACATCACGTCAGAATTATCGTATAACATATCCAATGTAGTTTTCGATTGCTGATAATGCAGCCATCTGTTTTGTGTGTCATCGGTTTTTCTTCAGTTAGCACTTGAAATACCTTAGCCTTATTGAAATTGTTGAGTGGTAACATGAGCCTGCAAGGAAGGCATATGCTTCAGAAATTGCAGTGCGTGGTGTGGAACAGGTTGGAATGAAAAATGGTGCAGCATCTTTAGAACCACTGTTAGCAGGCACTGTAAAGGGCTTTACTAGGCTTGTTCGTGATTGCCACTAATTTCTAAAAAAAAAAAAAAAAAGGAAAAAAAAAAACTCTTATTAACCAGCAGTGAAAAGGGCTTTTCTTGTCTTGTTTGCGATTGACACAAATTTCTGAAACTTGACTAGTGCAGGACCACCGATTTGCAAATGGTGAAAAGGCCTTACTCCCCTTGTTTATGATTCATACTAGTACAAGTTGTCACGGGTACGAAATGTCTCGATACCTTTCAGGCTAGCCTGAATGGTACCGCAGACAAATTCATGGACAATCCAATCGCTGACTCTTTCTGATAACCATGTGACCACAGAAAGTGTTGAAATCAGGAAACCCAAATGAAAAAAAACAACACCAAATTCTGTGGCACGTCACAGTGAACATGATTGGTGACAAGACAAAAGATAACATAAAGGTATACCATTGAAGCGGTTGATTTTTTTTTACGGTAGAAAGAAATCTTTAGGTCACAATAACAAAATCTTAGTAAAACGGTTATTTGTCTGTAAAAAGTACACCATGAAATTGAATAAAAAGTGGGAAAATAGTCACTAAAAACAGTTGCCACAGCAGAGCAAACAAAGTTTAAGATTAGGCCTATGTACACATTTCATACATGTGTTTTGTGACTCCATGACTTGGGAAATTCAGTTAATAACTTGAAATCCAGACAACTAAAATTTCCATTTATTCTCTGTATTTCGAATTTTCAGATGTAAACAGCAACCAACAAAAACATGACTGCGCCACCTGCACGTAGTATATGTGGCCTGGCTGCAATTTTTGTGACTGATTTTGTCCTACAAAGTTTGTCATATAAGCCGCCTGATGCATAAGCCGCAGAGACATATTTCAGTGAGCCACAGAGAAATTTTTCCTAGTGAGAATCAATGTATTAGCCGTGGCTTATATTCTGAAAATTACGGTAGTCGTATTTTTGGCCAAACCTCAAAAATCATGCAGAAACTGGACCTTTTTGTGAAGAAAAAATAGAACTTATAGTGCTGACTCTGCACGTATTCTTGTATCCGTTATTCATTGTTTTCATTTTTCCTTGAGCTGATCAGCGTTCTGATTTGGCTTATTTGCTGTGTTGTGAAGAGAAGACATTTCAGCAAGCATGGAATTAAATATTCCTTAAATGCATTTAGAAACAAGGTCACTACATGTACATGTATGTGACCGACACATAAGGCAATCAGCACCGACAAGTTTTTGAAGATACAATAAGTTTGTCGACTTTTATCACATTAGCCTGAACCTGAATCACAACTAGCCAGTGGCAAACATGGCGGCCCGCATGGCGAACCCCAAACGGTGAGTTCACCCCTTTGTGTCTCATTTCTAGTCAACCTAAACCCAACTTTATTACACACACGTTGTTGATATGGTTGATCCAGCTAATCTACGGTCATGCCTAGGGTGAGACTTTTCAGGCGATAACTGCACTTTTTCAGAGTTTGCAATCGTATTATCTTATTTTAGGCGTTAGCTTAAGGCACCGGGACCGTATGAAATTTCATTCTTGACTATGACTACAGAAAGAAAACTTAAGGGCAGAAAAATAATCCCGTCCTACGTCATGGTGTAACCTACATGACCTACCTTGCCATACATACTGACATAACTGAGCCTAAATTTTAACACTCTCAATGACTGAGATTGATAAATTATATATGTGTATAAGGGGAAAATGCACTTCCCAACGAGCATTTTGAAGTTACTTCTGAGGGGTCTTCTTGTTCTGGGCCTGACAGTTAGGCCTACACTTCATGAAACAGTACTAAAAGGTATCACTCGACAACAGTTACATACAGCTAAACTGTTGGGATAGCTTAAAAGTCAAATTAAAAGGCATTTTAGCGTTTAACCTTTCCAGCGACATAAATATGTTAACAGTACGCCTTCAATTTTATTTTTCCCAAAAACTTTGGGGAAAAGGATTTATTTTCATGCTAGGCGCTGTAGATGTTACGTTCATGTGTATTTTTTTGAAATAATCTTTGCCTACAGTAGCAACACCTATCTTGGGTCAGGTGATTTTTTTTAATTTCTGTTAATAAACATGACAAGATGGTAGTGTACACAGAAATGTGCAATTATGGAAACAGAAATGTAATCAGGTCTACACAATTTTTTGGCACTTGTGAAGTTTTTAGTTCTCTAACTTTCCAATTGTGGACTTGACAATGGAGAAATAAGAACACGCCTGGCACAGTAGGAGTGATTTGCAACTTATTCACTTAATCGCTTCTTGAAGTGGGAACTGACTTTTTAAATATCATTTGAGAGGTCATACTGCTATACATGTGAAGTTGTCCATGTATATATAACTCCTCAAACAATCACTTTTAGGGAGAGGCTTGCTAACTCTTGCTCTGACTTCTGGTGTTGTACTTAAATGGTGATGCTTCATGATTGTCTTCAGCCTCTGCAGGTCATCTCGCATACCATGGACGGCTTGGCTTGTTTGATTAAGCTCTGTGTGGATGAGTTTGCCACCCCATTCATTCAAGAAAACCGAAGCCAACCTTGCATCTCTGCAGCTGTTCAATAGCAAGGTCCTGACGTAAGTGAAGTTTCGGTGTTTCATCCGGGAACATTTGCCGATAAGTGTGCATGAATTCTTTGATGGAGATGTCTGGAATAGAGGGTAAAATATTTTGATAAGATATACATTTATGTGGGGGTAACATGGAAAACTGAAACAGTTCTGAGGGATACAAACCTGATCGAGTAATGTACTCTTCTTCAATTTGTTCTGCTTTGCTGATAGCATGATGTACATCAGCAAATTTCAGAAAGATGTTCTTGAAATTGCTATTACAGGTTGCTGCCTGACAAAGAAGGTGCATCTGTGCTGCAATTGGAATGTTCTCCACGTCTTTCAGGTACTCCTCAACCTTTCCTCTTGAAACTGATGCTAAGGCTTCTATAACTTCAAGCTAAGTGTCAGAAAAAGTTGATTTTAGAAATCATATCAAAGTTTACATAAAAGCAAAGTGCCATCCTTGAAGAGTGCTCAAATAGTGTGTACAATGTTCTTTTCTGTTGTTTATTGCAAGCAGTAATTTTTTGTGACAAATTATACTATCCATGTGCATTCTACACAATTTTAAGCCCTTGTTACCTTGCAGCACTTTTGAACGTGGTTGCCAACAAAGGCCTTCCCATGATAAGCCTGTCTATAGACCTTGAAAGCTGACAGCACAATCCAAGGAACCTGTTCCATAATTCAAAATAACCTCAATATGCGTCCTCTGGAAGAAACAATTGAGAATACTTGTCACAATCGGTGTATCATTAAGAACCAAGTATTTCTACTAACAAGCTTATTTAAGGAAACCTAACAACCCTCACCCTTCATTGATTAAAGAATTTTGGAATGTAAGGGTTAAAAATACAGAGGTTCCTTTGAAGTGAAGTCTCCACGGAGACTGAATTAATAGTAAAGCAACAGCAACAAGATCCTCACCGACACGTGAGAGTTGAAAGATCTGCAATTTCCCATAGCGTTGCAGATTGGCCAGAGACTCTACTCCTTCTAAGCAGAGGAATACCACTTTGTTGACAAGGGAGTTTGGGTGAAGAACATTGGCAATTTTGAAAATTCATTTTAAATGAATTTCCGCCTTCATTGCCTCCGATCTTCACCCACACCTCATTCTCAGGGATTAAGCCATCATGCCATGTGAGCAATTCTGCCTGGAAATAAAAGTAAAACATTTGAACCGGTTGTGGAAAGTCATGAATAACTAACTCATCAAAGAAGTGTCCTGCATGCTGGGTGATACCTAAATCAATGTAAATTAATTAACCTGGCCACAGCTGTACACACAATTTACCTGTCGAGCCGATCCACGTAGTCCGTTATCATGAAGGCCAGATCCTTCACATAAACAAAAGGAAAAGATCTGGTCTCAATGCCATCAATGGCTGCTGCAGCTGTACTGGGAAAAAAACAATTGGACAGTCTCTCCACAAAGATTATCCTTTAACCACTTCCTGCCGGGGCAGTTATCAATGTTGATGATGCTGGGCCATTATATATTTCTCATTTTTTTCTGTTTTCAAATTCTTTAAAAATTCCTATCTTCATTTACTGGACACTTACAAACATGTGAAGGACTGTCTGGTGTCCACTCTAGGCTGACAGACAAAATCTATTGACGCCTGAGTATTTCAGCCAGGCCTGCAGCCTTGTAAAAAGAGCCCAGATTGTGCGGTGTTATACAACTTTCTTTTGTTCACGATAGACTAGCAGCGCTGTGTGACTCATCGCTGCAGTGTTGGAGCGCTTTTGTCCCTGGTGGTAATCCGCTCACTCTAAATGCCCCAAACCATGGTATACTGTTTCAAAACAAGGCTGGATTATCTCTACTTTTGAGAGTGAAAAAATGTCGGTAATGCCCAGCAGCCTGGCCTTTTGTTCCGAGTACAGTCTTTTGTTACAAGGCCCTGTTCCCTTTGTCCAAGTTCGGACACCCAGGCCACGCATATAAAGCATACGTGTCCGGATCCGGAATCCCCTGCATGGGGTGGTTAACAGCCTGTCTTCTTGTTTTCTCATTTGCCGCTCAGATCAGATTGCAGTGTTGCTGGTGCTCTTCATGTAGCTGTAAAAACAAATATCTCTGTCTGTTGCATATAATGTACAACATTTCCATGTTACTTCTTTCTTGAAATATATGTTCATTTTTAAATATATGTACTGGAGCTTGTTTGAACATGCAATAGTGACTTGAGAAATGTGCAATATTTGAAGGCAGTCGTGTATTTTTTACACTGGAAAACATGAAATATCTTTCTGTTGTATATGAAGTACAAAACTACCAAACTTTCATGAAACTTGTTTTTAAAGCAAAATGTAAATTTTGAAATACATTTATAGCAGCCGGTTTGAATGAGCAATAATGACATTAGAAATGTGCATTATTTTAAGGAAGTCTTATATTTTTTACTCTTGAAAAAAATCTATTTAATGTTAAGGAGGAATGTGAAAAGCATGCAGCAAATATTTGTGGCACGATCACAAACTTCGGCATTTTCTCCTTTTTCCTCATAACGCATGCACTGTGAAATGAATCAAGTGACAATATCTACATGTAGGTTTACCTTCTGAATTCTCTCATTTGGTTCCACCCCACATGGCAATCTTTCATCATGGCTAGTGCATCATCTGCTGTCACGGTTCAGTTCTCGCCTGTGTTGCTTGGCAGGCAGCACATTTCATCAGCATGCTGATTTCAACAACCCCTTTGCTGATAACAAGTCTGAATTCTGATATTGTGGCAGTTCGCTGTTGCTTACATGCAGCTGTGATGTTGTAACTTAACTTCGATGGCACAGTAACTCTTTGAATGTGAGCAGGCTGGAAAACAAAAAGCATCATAATTACATGTACACATAAAATTATTACACTTTACCATCAAATTTGTGGATCCCACATGTAAATATTTCCTTCATCTCCCTAGCCATTACATGTACATCATGTAGAATATAATGTAGTCTGGGGTGTCACTTACATGACATGTTAACCATAACCTGCAGGGTTTGCTAAAAATAACATTAATTTGTTGGGAGAATTTTATGTAAATCAACTTAGATATACAGTATTTAGATGGACCATTGGCCACAAACACCAAGATTTGAAAAACAAACATGATATGCTCCTACTTATGATGCACACGGGCAACTTAAATGTGTTGCCTTTACTTACTCTGCCTCTAGTTCGTATTGGTGTGGCCTTCCCTGGGTGGGTGTTATTTAGCTTGTGCCACATCCACTTGTCTGTGGCTTCTTCGATTTCACTAGGAATTGGCTTTCCAGCTTCATGTAGTTCAGCCAGCTGTTTGAGTAAGCACGCTGCACTTGTTTCATCCAGACATGCAAATTGCTCTTTTGTAGGGCTTACATGCAATCGGTTGGGTGGAGCCACTTCACTTCTGACAATCATGGCTCTGTAACTGTTCAATTTTTCCAATACTGCTGCACTTGGTACAGATTACATTCAGATTTGCCAGCTGGAACTTTAGGACCTGGGACTTTCAGTTAAATCATGGAATCTGGTTTGATGATTGCAAATGGGACAATTTATTACCTCATTGCCTGCATGCCTGAACAGAGTGTCAGACATTTTGCACAGTAATTGTGCTGGCATGATGTTTTCACACACGGCTGTCTAATGATGCGGAGACAGATGCCACATGTGAAAAATGACTGCTCCCATTCATGGCCAATTATGTCAAATTCTGACGGATATTCAATGGTGCATGATTTCAGAGTTAAGTGCTGAAAAATGTTCTCCTCAGATAGTGAAAAGGGAAGGGGCAAAGAAAGGCCAGCTGCTTGTGCTGCTTGTGGTCTTCCACGCTTGGGTTTACTCTGCGGTCCTCTAGCAGTCTCTTTCTTGTGAAAATCACATACAAAACATCTGCCATTTTGCTGCTTGATCCACGTAGAGTGATTTTAATTCTGTTTGCACAAACTGTGCAGATTTTACCAAGTGTGTCCTGATGAAATTGGAAACTCATGACTTTTGTAAAACATTGAAGGATAACCTAAATAAAACAACAGGTTCGAGCAAAAGAATCCTTGTGTTATGTTTTTGTTTTGCCCACATTTCCCGAGGACATCCCTGGTATCCAGCGTTATGCACGTAAAGGCTTTGGTCTTCTACGGAACCAACAATGTATGCAACGATAGGACCGTCTGCGCTGCTGTTTGCCCGGAGTTTGAGAATGTATTTTATAAGGCTGAAAACAAAGGCAAACAAAATGTCCTACACTTTTATTCAGCAGGAACCTGTGGCCTGTGGTGGTGGAATGCTGGGGAGCATCATACAGGTATTGCATATATACTTCCAGGCAATGTAGAGTCTACCAGCAAACCGTGGAATAAGTGTTCGCGTCTCATGGAATACTAGAAAATGTGCAACTGTGAAAGGATGCAAAAAGTAACTGTAAAGTACACAATCCCTGCTCTGGGATGTTGTCTCTCGTCTTGTGATTTTTTTGCATTATATGAAAAGGGCTTTAAATGAATTTTTCTTTTTATTTGGATTGGATAAATTGCAGAAGGATAAAATATGTATTTAATTAAATGTATTTAATTGGAGGTGGCAAACTATGTGCCTATCTAGAAATGCATTAATTTTTGAACTGCGAGGTGTCAGGGCACTTGTGTGGGATCAGGTGTGACCTGGTTTCTTGTCCATGATAAGCAAAAAAAATTAGGAAAGTAAACAACATTGTGTTACTTGCTCCAGAAATTCAAAGGAGTGTTAATTAGTGGTTTCCCTCTTGGATGATCAGGCCATGGGGTTGTATGGTGCGGAGGGGTTTGATCCAATGCTTCTCCCTGTTGAAGCAAAGAGAATCTATGCCTTGTAAGATCTTGTCAGACATAGAATGGTTAGGAAGGTTGAAGTGATGGCCTACAGGGTTATCATTTGGTGCTGACCATAGATCTGGGCCCACAGAAATGCTTCTTGAGAGTTTTGTTCTTTTTATGAAAATACAAGTCAAGTAACCAAGTCTTAGTGACTACGGTCACTGTTGGATATAATAAATTTACACCAGAAACTTTTAAATAGGAAAAAGGAAGACACAAAACCAAAGTTTTGAGCCGATGGCAAAGAGAGGTTGACCAAGAAAAGAGAGAGAAATGACAACCAAACCCTCCTGGAACTGGTATGGAAGACATAAAAACACAGTGAACACTCCGACGTTACAAACCTCACAAATAACTCGGCCAACTGCTGAAATGGCCAGAAGTGGGCAGTATGTGGTCAATGAACAGTGACCCCAGGTGGAACCACCAACTCTCCTGGCTCTTCCACTGAGGACTACAGCACCAGGTATTGTCTATCATTTAGCACCAACCACACAAGAACCATCAGATGGCCCAAACCAGACTGGGTCCACCAGGACCATGGCTTGAGTACAGCTAACACCAACGTCAACATAGCAACTTCGGTTCTTCTGGATGGCATGGGACTGGACTTATGCAAACAGCACACCACCACCATTGCGGTTTTTGGTCACGTCTCAATAGTCAGTATTGTGAAGAGTGAAAGATTTCAGATTCGAATAATTCATTACATGGATGATTTTCATCGAATCAGGGCTCCATGGGGTGCAAGCCCAACTTCATGCCTCTCACTCATAAGAAAATTTAAAGCAGTGTGCAACTTCCTTGGAGTTCTCGAGCAGAAGAAAAATGCAAAGGTCCAACAATTAAACCTACATTTTTTTGATCTAGCTTGGGTTGCAGCAGACCAAATTGCCCAGACTCAGCAAAAAGTAAGCAAGGTATTAGGAAGATGTTCACTAACCCTTAAAGAAATACAGTCACTGTTGGAGCTCCTGAAGTTTCTGTATGGGGCACTTAAGACCAGGCAGGGTTTTTCTTCACTACCTCATGGATATAACAAAAAGTAAATCAGATGTTATTCAACAAATACCACTTAGTGAAGGAGTCATCCTTGACCTGTCAATGTGACAGTCGTTCCTCACAGAGCATAATGGGGTCTCAATCTTCAGCAAAGGACAGCCATTGGATGTAGCAGGATGCAAGTAGAGAAATAGGATACAGCGCCTATTATCAGGGCTGTTAGTTCAATGGCAAATGTCCAACTAATGTGAGAGGAGATTATTCTCACACCTGGAAAGAAATACTGCCTATCACTGCAGCAGTGGAGTGTAGGGTAGAGATATGAAAGGGAACCCTTTTCTCATCCATAACACAAACAGATAACATGTCAGTTAAATCCATTATCAACAACCACAAATCAAGCTGTACAAACATCAATGTTTAGTGCACAAGCTAGTGCCAGCATGCATCAATATCCCTTTCAAAGTAATATACATTAATACCAAAAACAAGACACATTAAAGACTCGTTTGCTTGATTTCAGACTAGGAGATTCAGGGTTCATGCACCCTCAGCCAAGCACACGCTAATCCTTGTTTGGAGAGCAAAGGATCAAGAGAGTCTGTTCCATGGAAAACAAAACCTAGCATCATCCCGAACAGTGGTCACATGAGTCAGAAAGGTATAACGACTCTCCAGGACTTCTCAAGCGAGACTATATAATTCAATTCTCCTCAAGACATGATAATAATTCACTTAGGGTCTAAAGAATTGAAAAAAATTGCTTGCTCTGTAAAGCCAGCAAGTGATAGAGACAGCATTTGTATCTTCAATTGGCATATTGCCACATATGCATCTTTTATGGTCTGTAATTGTAAACAAGTTATTCTACTCTGGCTACAAACAATAGAGGTAGCCATGGATAATCTCTGCAAATTGTTGAACAAGTTCGCTATAAAGTGCTGCGGCTCTCAAACATGTTATTCATTAACCGTAGTTTTGATACCTTCGGACACAAATACTTAAATTGGGACAACAACCATCTGTCAGGTGCAGGCTCTGACATGCTCATTGCTGAGTTCATGGGTTATCTATTGCTCAGGCTTTATTTGAAGCACAACACTTCAGAGCCTCTTCAGTAATGCCAGAATTTGAAGACAAAAAAGTGGAGTGTTGTTTCCTCTTTGCAGAGCATTGCGAAGTGGTCTGGTTTTGTTGTGGGGCTGGGAAGGCAGGACACTGGGGAACTTATGGTGCTCTCAGTGGAGTAACCATCCGGCCAACATTGACCAACTGCTATAATGAACATGACAGTGTCCACACAAAATGTTTGGTATAGTGGTCATTTGGTATAGCGATTATTCAGTCAGAAATGGACATAACTGTTCTGAACTCCAGCCCATGCAAATGTATAATGGTATACCCCACAAAATGTTTTGTATGCAAATTTTTGGGAAACCCTCACACACCAAAATAAAGTAAAAAGAAAAAACAAAATTCCTGCATTTTGTCACATGGATGTTCAATTCCCTCCATGTTTCACCTTTAGGGTAAAACGGTGAAATGAAAACATAGTTTTACTTGAGTCATATCACTTAAAAATTGTATGCCACATGTTGGGGAGACCCAGGAAAAGTGAGCCATTTTTAAAATTTTGGCCAGACATTTTATGTTTGTGAGTCAGGAGGAAACATGTCCATTCATATTAACCACTTGCTACCAGGTAGTTTGAAAAATGCAGTGCACATAATCAGGAATTTTTCAAGATTTTCAGTTTTGAAAAATTATTTCATTTAATGGACCTTAACACCCACAGGAATAACTGTCTGGTGGCCACTATAGCCTGACAGACAAAATCTATTGACGCCTGAGTATTTCAGTCAGACCTAAAGCCTTATAAAAAGAGCCCAGATTGTCGGTGTTATGCCAGGTTCTTTTGTTCACGAACCTGGCACAGTGCGCTGCTGACCTCTTTTCAATAGGGGCCAGATTGGCATGCAGCTGTGGTGTGTGGCTCATCGATGCAGTGGTGCAGTGCTTTTGCCCCAGTGGTAGTCTGCTAGCACTAAATGCCCAAAATTGTGGTATACTGTTTCAAAATAAGGCTGGATTCTATTGAGAGTGGAAAAATGTCTGTAATGCCCAGCAGCCTGGTCTTCTGTTCCGAGTATGGTCCTTTGTTACCAGGCCCAGTTCCCTTTGTCCGATTTTGGGAAGCATATAAACACACGGTGCCCAAAACTGGAGTTCCCAACGGCAAGTGGTTAAAGTACATCTATTATGTTACTATATGGTTAGGGCATGTTTCTCCAGATGTTGCATATTGCATCAGTATTTCACTCAAAAAAGTTGTCAAGTATGTTGCACAAGTCTCCTCCAAGGTGGGTAGAGTTGAGTGTATCCCAAAGGAGAGTTTTACCACGGTGAAAATAAGAAGCCCAAGCCATGCTTAGCTTGTTAATGGCCTAGAGCAAACTGTAGGTGTGAAAGTCATGCGTGGATCAAGGGTCAACATTTTTCGAATGACATTTGCAGACAGTAGGCCCTATGGAATGGGTGTTTCTTATCCTGAACATCTTTGACAAGTCAGTGGCTGGTTAAAACATGGGTAATAGGGATACCAGCATGCACAAATTACAATATTACAGATCACATAGATACCTTCAAAATTGCTTCTCTGAGAAATTATTAATCGCGTGTTTATGGAATCAGGTGATCAGAATACTTATTCCAAAGATTGACGTTCAGATGATGTTTAGATGTAATCATACGTTTTAGTAAAAAAGAATACTTATAATGTTTAAATTCCAAGCGACAGGGGGTCTAGAAAAATAATTCATAAGCAATCATCAATTTAATTGATCTGACTGATCAATTTAACTGATCAACCCTCCTTATGATCAGTGGCTAAACTTCCTTAGGTCGGCCATTTGGACATGTGACCTAATTGCCATTACAGCAGTTGGATCAAATTCAATCAAAATCACCATAAAGAAATTGTAATAGGTTACATATTGCAAACATTACTATGAAGGTTATTGCTTGTATGTAAGTAATAGAAAGGTTAGCTTTTTTGTACACTTTGTATGGAGCTGCTTTGCACCTGCCTGCTTTAACTAAAAGGAAAGTTATGTAACACACTACCAACACAGGGCATTTGGGCTTCACCACTCTATTGCAATAATTTTAGGGAGTGGCTCAACTCTCCTGGATCTTCCCTTGTGTGGTTACACTGGTTCCCATTGGCAATACCTTGGAAACATTGTTTCTTTACTTTGTTGGATGCAAAACAAAAGTAAAACTACAATATTTTCAGTTGATTAAACTTACACAAAAACGAGCCCTTAAGGCAAGTAATTGTTTAACCTTATGGGAGAAAGACTTTGGTTTGACAAACTTAAACTTAATGTTGCTGTTTGTAATAATAAAAGAACCAAGTATATATAGGCAGATTAATATATACTTATATCAAGTCAAGATAACAGTTAATTGTATCAAAAACAGCAGTGGCACATACATCTACTTATTTACACAGTGTGCACTGATCATGGTTTAACCACTAGCTGCCAGGTCAGACAGTCAGACAGACAAAATCTATCTCCACTATTGAAAGTAAAAAAATGTTGGTAATGCCCAGGAGTCTGGTCTTTTGTTACAAGGCCCAGTTCCCTTTGTCCGATTTCGAAGACCCTGGCCACGTGTATAAAGCATACGTGTCCAGTGCCGGAAACCCCGGTGGCAAGTGGTTAACTCACAGTGACGTTGTATAGTTGACTGAATGATTAAGTAGGACCAAGGTGCCCGGTTGAGAGAACAAATAAAACATCTTAGAGGCAAGGGAGAAGAAATTTTGTTATGGTATATCTTTTTTAAAAACAAAAGCAAAAACAGAAACAAAACAAACACAAAACACATCCCATCCCACCTCGCCTCATCCCAACCTACCCTACCCTAACAAACACAACCATTTGATTTCTTTACTTAAAAAAGGCTCCATTAAAAATAGCACTGCTAAATTAAACAAGAAAATCATACTGAACAAGTGAACAAGGCTGACATATGACTTCAATATGGATTTAAATGAAATGGCATTTTAAGGATTCCATCCCCACCTTATCATACCATCCATCTACTACTCTGCCCCTTCATCCCATCATCCACTTCCATCTCTTCCTTTATCCCCATCTGATCATCCTGTTTTCTACTCTGCTCCCATCCCATCATCCCATCCACCTCCTGCTTCACCCACTCCCATCATCCTATCCACTTCTCACTCCTCCTCCCATCCCATAAATCTCCTACTTCTCCCCATACCATTATCCTAAGCCATCTCTCACTCCAATCCCATTTTATCCATCTCCTATTCCACCTGCATCCCATCCATTTCCCACTCCTCCCACCATCCCATCCATCTCCTACTCTACCGGTACCCCCATACCATCATTAAAGCCATCTCTTACTCCACCCAGATTCCACCAATCTGCTCAGCCCCATAGCATCATCCCATACATCTCCCCCAGCATATTATCCCATCCATCTCCAACTTGCCCCCCCCCTCCAATCCATCTCCGGCTCTGCTAAAACCTATCAAAGAATCAATCTCCTACTTATTTCCTCCCATCAACCACCAAATCCCTACTCCTACTACTCTTACTTCATCACCCCAATCTGCTGGACTGCAGCCTGCACAGCATACAGAGCAATAGCCAGCAGCAGGCCAACACAGAAACCACTAATGTACGATGAATAGAATGTATGTGTGGTATGCACTAATCCTCCCATTGAGCCATGGCTGTAGCAGTTTACTGTCATCAATGCTTTAAAAGCTTTGACATTAGGGAGTTCAATTTTGTCATTAAAAATGTTGCTTAAACAATGCTACATGCCAATAATCAGGCCCACATAAAGTTCTGATACTGATAAACTCCAAATTGCAACAAACAAGCCCAAATGAAATACACTATTGCCCATAAACCCTTATTCTTAGCCTCCAGTACAGCTGCACAGCTCTACAATGCTTTATAAAATATTTTGGACACGTATTGGTAGGAACAGCAAGTGCGATATATACAAGTCTGAATGTCAGGTTTGGCTGGGGGCTTATATCTTGATGCTGAAATGCAGGTGTTCGTTCCTCAGTGTTGTTGATTTGAGTTACTGACTTGGACTCGAGTCAGACTCGAGTCACTATTTTTTAGACTTGACTTGGGGAAAAATGACTTGAGACTTGACTGAAAACAAAAGACTCGAGACTTGACTCGACTTGAAAAAAATGACTTGTTGACATTAAATCTTTTCTTAAAATAAATAAAAATACAAACTATTAAAAGAACCACGCGTGGCATCGTGTTGCGTTCCTCCACTGGCACCACCGCACATCATGCATATATCATGCATACATCATGCATGGCGCGTGTGAGCTGTATGAAGTTTGTTTTTTGAAAAAAAAAATTCATTGGTTAGATGCCAATAGTATGATTTCTCTTCTCGCACTGCGATCATGCGCATGCGCACCAAACATTATTAATATAACTGGTTCCCGCACGCACGTAGGTAACGATGACAGCAGGAACCAATTTTGTTCCTTGCCCAACACATGGCGGCTGAACACCATGTCTACTCCGAAAGTGGTGATTTTTGGGTTCCAAAATTTTGAAACTTCGACAAGAAAAAGAAGTGCGGTGTGTACGACATGTAGCATAAAGGTGATTGAGACCTCGTCCACGACATCAAATTTTGTGAGACACCTCAAAACCCATCCTGTTAAGAAGTTGTAAATCTAGAATTTTTTTAACGAAATAGTTTTAATGTGTTTAGTATTAGAATTAGACTAAGCATGCACAAAGCACTTAGGCCTAGTCCTTCACAAAGTTTTTGTATACCTCTCTGGAATGTCAGTGTCTTGGTGAATGACAGTCTAAAGCAATTGTGACACCTGGTATGCGGTCATTTATGGGAAAAAAGTAACTAGATTTTCACTACTGCCTGAAACTTACACAATTTTCTCAGTTTACATTTAATTTGCTATTGGGTATATGCCCATGGACAGGTGCAAGCTGATTAGCCTTGTTTGAAACTGATTTGAGTTGAGTTAACATTTCATGGTCAGGTGATTGTTTGTACTTTGTGCATTCCCGAAAGGCGTCCTCCATAAAATAACCTCTTGGCCTAGTGAAACCACCCTATTGTGAATATTGTGCATGTTCAACCAACAAACTAATACTAAGACAGGCAAGCCATGTCATTTCATTTAAGGGCAGTCACTTTGAAGAGTGAAAGATACCACCAATAAAATACTGAACAAAACGCAGAAATTATAAACGGGTATCACTTTAGTTTTGATGTACATTATTTAGAAAAATTGACTCAAGACTTGCCTTGGAAAAAAATGACTTGAGACTTGACTTGCTAAAATTTGACTTGGGACTTGACTTAAGTTGGAAAAAAATGACTTGAGACTTGACTTGCTAAAATTTGACTTGGGACTTGACTTGACTTGGAAAAAAATGACTTGGTTACAACACTGTCATTCCTATTATCTTTGGCTTGAGGTTTTAAACCAAATCTTTCCTGGTTTCTAGTTTAGCCAGAGTGATACAGGATCTACATAGTACAAATTCTGAACTACACTACTGTTAAGGCATCCCCTATGCACACGGGAAGAAGATTTTGAATCAAATACATATGGATGCCTATAAGGCAAAACAAAGTAATAGTTATGCTTCCGGTTACCCACCCCAACCTAGCAAATCATGCTGAACCGAAATATTTTTATTGAAAAAGAAATAAAACTAAAAAATACTATTGCTGATCGTCATGCCGATGTGAAATCTCTGCTTTTTGTTGAGTATGCCAAATTTCATTTTCCACTTTTTTGCCACTGACAGGTTGGATTTTCCTTGTATATCTTTCACATAAAAGCGCCGATGTTCCTGTTTTTTTTCCTTCCTCCACCGATGCTATGTGATGGTCAAGCCAAACTTTGCATGTCCTCATTCAAACACCGAACAGTACTGGAGCTCCGTAATATACGTAACTGAATTCACTGTATATGTACACATATGGTATGTGTTAACAGTGATATGTGTCTGGGTGGTTCAAAGTGCAAGCCTTGTGTGTGTAAACAGCATCCTGGGACCATGCAGTCATAGTCTTGTGATAAGCTGCCAATGAAACATATTCCTACATGTGTCTGTGGGACTTATTACAGCCCTACCGGAGTGAGTGGAAGTAGTGACTAATAATCTCCACGATAACTCATGGTAGCACACATTTCACTGGGAATTTACAGTTTGAAATAAGGTCAGTATATTTTAACTTTCGCCGAACGGTGATAGAAGCTTTCGTGACAACTGGCCCAAGGCACGCAAAGTAAGTGCTTTATGTGCATAGTTTTGCACTAGCTTTCGAACAACTTGTGGACATTAACTAATTGAAATGTCACTGTAACACGAATGTATTATTGACCAAAGAGGCTGTGACTTGGATACAATCTTTGACATGACCGATCCTCAAAAAAAACCCAAACAGTGGATGGCATACACTGCTGACCATCAAAATCACTTTTTTATAAAAAAAAAAAAATGTTCTCACCGTAAAATTTTTGACCCAGAAAACTTTTGTTTTTCAATGTAATAGGAAGCACAACCATTATACCTGAATGGATTTTCCAAGATGATAGAAGAACTTTTTAACAGCTTCAATCTTCCACTGGGAACAAGACCTGAAAGACAAAATTGTGCACATCAGTCGATGACCATGTTTCAAGGTTTTGCGATGGACAGGGGCTACTTGATTCAGCTTGTATCATTTCCTGGTTTGGGGAGACAATACATCCAGCCAAACCTATGAAACAACCCCCCTTCCCCCAAAAATAGAACCAACAAAAACAAAAACCTGGATGATTTTGGGCAAACAAAAGGCTGTTCTGGTGGGATTTAAACCCATGCGTCAAAGCCACTGTGCACTAGACTGATTCCAAGAGGCTTTAGTGCTGGAGTTTGGCTGGCAGGATTAAAACATTATCTTAAAATATTATTTAAAACAATTAAAGATTTACAAATGTTGAATTGTAAAGATCTGACATATGGACATTATATATGAAGCTAACTGAATGCTCAGAGCATGAACACTTTCTTGCAGAGGTAACATTACTTTGGACAAAGTTTGAAATTTATTAGTGCGTCACTTGTAACATATTTACAAGAGAATGTTGAATGCTTCCTACTCTACTCTAACCAAAATAAGAAACACATAATATATAAAAGTCAAGGATTTAATAGTCAGGAAGACAAAATGCTATTCACCCTCAGAGAGGTACTCATGATACAGCTCTGCAAAGTAAGGATGGCAATGATGAACAGTGGAAATTAAGTTTAAGTTAAAATATATGACACATTAAAGAAAGCATGCATATAAAAATATTTTATATCCGGAGGTATCTATCGCTTGTGTATGCACTGCATGCACACTTCATGTTGTGTGCCAATTATATTGCACAGTGCAAAGTACATGGCTGTGAATCACACATGAACATTATTTGGACTGCTACCAAAAGAGTTTGGGTCAACTCATGCCTGTGTTAACTCAAACAAACCAAACGTGGAAAGATATGGTTCCAGTCATTCTTGAGGTTGCTGGTTCATCAAGCTATCATCTTCACAGAGAGGCTGTATCTAGTGAAATAGCCCATATCTATGTTAAATCATCTACATCCAGAGTCAGTTTGATTGACATACCTGTTATATTAATAGAAATGTTCCCAGATAGCAAATTTGGGATTCACAATTTGAGCATGAAACATGCAACCTGAATCATGTCTTCATGGATTTACATCAAAGCAAAAGCGCCCTCACTTGTACAGAAATGCTTGGTCAATTTTTAATGCTTGAAAAAGTGCAGTGTTCAGTTCACGTAACTAATAAAAAGATGTCAAACAGTCTTCATACATGGAAGAAGAGTACAGAGACACACAAAGAGTGATTCTAAGAAATACTTGTTTCCTGGATCCTTTAAGTCATGTAAATTTCATGCCTGAGTGACTGGCTGGATTCCGCAGTAGTGCTATTGTTTGGGTGTGGTCACTTGCCTTGTCGAGTTCATGGGGTGAACAAAAATGTATGCCTTGTAGAGTTCAGGCAGTGAACAAATGTGTATGCTAATGTATGCAGTACATGTATAGTGGCTAGGTAGCCAAGGGAATTAGTGCTGTCACCTTTAGTGAGTTTAATTTATATATTTCATTTAGATAATGTGATCATTATGACACAGTCATTCTTTAGAAAACATGCAAGCAATATTTATGCCAGTCAAACTATTTGTACTGACCTTCAAAATTTAAGCTGTTTGTGTAATCATGGTACATACATGTGAATCGAAGTAATGCTCTTTGCCCTTATGGTACTGCATGTTCAATTAGCCTCACCCTACCAATTTGAGATTGATAAATGGGGTGCATTCTATTCTAACAATTTATTTACCAATCATGTGTGCCTGTATTACATAGAGTAAAGCGATAGTAAGTTTTGTTGATTTTATCATTTCTTACAGCTAATCGGTTCACTTCAGGTTGTCAAGTTTGATGATGGAGAACACGTAATTTAACTGCGTCAGCAACATCAGAAATTTGGACTTTGGCTGGTCAGTCATCTTACCACTGTAAGACTCTGACATTTTTAAGTGGTAAAGAGGGATATAATTCGTCTCTTTCCATCTGTAGCTTTGATTGGAAACTCCCTCTTCCATCTGTTTCACATCGGACTAGCCTTTGCAGCTGTAACAAATTACAATGCTGTGTGCACATTGCAGCTTGTAAGATTAGGTTCTCTGTTTCAAGCAACCTTGCAATTACTCAACTGCTCAAGGGCATTTTTCCTAAACATAAAGTTATCCCAGGTTGAGAAAGAGGTCCTGTTTATCCTGCATAGCAATCCCTGTGAACTTCTAAGGGGCATAATTCCTTGCAAGAATTGCTATTCAAGGTAGCTTTTCTCCTGGCTGTAGTGACAGCTAACAGATGGACTGAGCTCTGAGTGTTGGCCGTGTAAAAAGGGCATGTGAGATGGGAAATTTATTTTGTCTTATTTAGCAAATTCTTTTTTATGAAGAACAAGTCACTTCGCTTCCAATCACTGGATTTTTCATAACCGAAATAAATTATTGTCCTCAGTTCAAGAAGATAATGAATGGTGTCCAATTTGATTTATGAGGTGGTATATCTCCTACAGCCATATCTGGTGTAAGAAGTCTTGATTCTTCTCAGCATCTTCTTCATCAAGTTTCCCATGATACAAATCCCTTATGAAAGTTCATGCCAATGCCATAAGAGCCATAAATACACAATTGGCTTTACTGCAAGGTGTTTCATTTAGATATCTTTTGCAGGCAGTCCACTGGAAGGCAGTAGACACCATTTCACCTTCGTTGCGGAAGGATGGACTGGGATGTAATTTATTGCAACTTATCCTCATCACCTGTCTTGGTGCTATTCCATGCAATGGTAGGTCCAACTAACGAACTGAATTTAGGAGACAACCCTTGAACTATAGTGTTTGGTTGTCCATGAGAGGACAGCCCAAAGTAGGTTCCTGACTCGGTGTCCTCTTGAATTTAACACATGTTTAAGCATTCTTTAAAAATTGACACTGTGACATAATTTAAGTCAAAGAGATTGCAATTAACATGCCATACATTGCCCATATTCAGATTTCAACAGTCAACAAAAGAAACCAAATGACCATTTACAATGGTCATTGAAAAAGGGGAAAATAGATTTTTCATGCCATCAAGACTTGCCGTTAAAGTTGAAAATGCTGCAGAGTAGAATGAATGACAATGCTATAATAATAAATCATTTAGTCATCTCTTTACAAAATAGAATTTTCCAAATCTGAAAGACTGGTCAGACTAAAAAAAGTGTAACTGATCTGTTACATTTATATTAGATACTTCTTTGGTAAGTTTATGGATCTTTTAGAAAAATCTAACATATGACCCTGAAAATGCTTTCACATTATTTGACTTGGGAAAATGAATCAGAATATCAAAATGCATGGGTTAATGATAAAATGGAAATATAAAAACAGCATGATTGGCCTACCTAGATCGGTCTCAGAACCTGCATCATCTGTTTGTTCCAGATCTATAACAACCTTGTGACAAGAGCACACAAAGAAAGAAACAATAAATAAATAAGAATTCTATTCCATTTGTCTTCAGATAAAAAATACATAAATATTCAAACACTTGAGAGATCCAGTGAGTTTAAACCTCTGCCCTTAACCACTTCCTGCCAAGGCAGTTATCAATGTTGATGATGCTGGGGCAGGATATTTATCATTTTTTTCTGTTCTTATCTTCATTTACTGCACACTTATACCCACACAAAGAATTGTCGGATCTCCCCTCTAGCCTGACAGACAAAATCTATTGACGCCTGAGTATTTCAGCCAGGCCTGCTGCCTTGTAAAAAGAGCCCAGATTGTGCAGTGTTATCTAACTTTCTTTGTTCACGAACCTGCCACAGTGCTGTACTGACCTCTTTTCAGTAGGGGCCAGATTAGCATGCAGCCGTGCTGTGTGGCTCATCGCAGTGGTGGTGGAGTGCTTTTGTCCCCGGTGGTAATCTGCTTGCTCTAAATGCCCCAAACCGTGGTACACTGTTTCAAAACAAGGCTAGATTATCTCCACTTTTGAGTGAAAAAATGTTGGTAATTCCGCAGCCTGGTCTTGGTTCTGAGCACGGTCTTTTGTTACAAGGCCCTGTTCCCTTTGTCCGAGTTCGGAGACACCGACCACGCATATAAAGCATACGTGTTCAGATCTGGAATCCCTGGCAGGAAGTGGTTAATGAACCTTGAACTGGACAAAGAGAGGGCACAAGTTTCTTTACAACCAAGGATCCTTTGGTCGGAACTGAACTTCGCCGGTTCACTAAGTACAAAATGCACAGATTACGGTCGCATCACTACCAACTAAATGAGTACTCCTGATCAATAGGACTCTTTTCAAAGGAATGAAATCAGTTTCATCACTTGAACATGATAAGGAAAAAAACCACTTAACACTGTAACATCTGTAACTCAGTTCAAATGTTGACACAGGTCTTCCATCATAACTGTACAGCAAGCCCTCTTGTTTCCAAAAAAAGGGTACAATTACTTTCAGAGAAAAAATGATCAGTTCATAATCATTGGAGTTGAAATTAACCACAAGCTCTTGTGCAGTAACAGATTGGGAGAGGGGTGGAGGTTTGTACTCCAATTAAGGTACGAGTAAAATGGGGGCAAAATGATAAATGCTACACTTTCTAAATTTATTCTTGAATTGCCTTTGAATTGTTTAGAATGAATAAAAATCATTGAAGATTTCATTCTTTTCTCAAGGGCACATAAGGTCACTCCAGTCATCTTGGAGGAATAAGCTGCTTTTCACCCACACACATCCTTAACCATATGCTCCCAGGGAACCTGGTTTTAAGTACCTTGGGTTTGTATGCATAGACAGGGTTTCCCCAAAATCGGACAAAAGAGCTGGGCTTTGTAATGAAAGACCGTACTCAGGAAAAAAGACCTGCTGCTGGGAATTGCCATCATTTTCCTGCTTGTATTTATTGGAGGTAATCTGTCACTGTTTTGGAACAGTATACCACTGTTTTCAGCATAGCACAACAAAAGTGCTCCATCTCCCCATCGATGAACGATACAGTATCGCTGCACGCTAATCCAGCCGTTTTTGAAAAGGCACCACTGGCATTCACTGGGAATTAAGGAAATCATGTAACACCTCACAATTCTGGGCTCTTTTTACAAGGAGGCAGGCCTGGCTGAAACTCAGGCGTCAATGAAGGCTGCATGTGAGATTAAAGTAAACACCGAACAGTTATTTATTTGTATAAGTGTAAACATCCATTAAAAGAAATTATGAATTTTTGCAGAATTTTAAACACAGAAAATCTTGAAAATTGCCTGTATGTAGGCAATGCATTTTTAAAAGCACCCAGCAAGAAGTGGTTAAAAAAAAGTTTTCTTACCCAAAAATGAATCACGCCTTGTTCATCCAGGGATACCAACTGGAAAGAAAGCCCATTCATCTCTTCTGGATGGGAAAATACAAATGAATGACCAGGTAATACATGTATCTATTTATGAGTAATCAAAAGAGTTGCAAAATAAGCTGCGGGCAAACTGTGTGTCACTCATTTCAGGGCATTAAGTCCATTCCTAACATTGAAAACCTCATTCAGTGTTAAAGTTGGGATTATCAATCAGTCAGTCATCCAATGAATACTGAATCTGTTTGTTCCAAATGAATCGAAAAGAGAGCAGAAATATACGATGAGACAGTAAAAAGATTTACATACCACTTTGCTTGGCTAGACTGGTATCTGGCATAGATAATCTGTGATTATCCTCAGTGATCATAACTGGCTGGACTCTAACAACAGAACTTTCATGATTCTCATCCTTGTTTGCTCCATAAGTGGAAAAAGTAGGCACTTGTAAGAACAATGCTTCATCTTTAAGCATGTTCTGGTGCACACAGGGTGGTCCTCGTAAATCCCAGACTAAAATGGCACCATCAGCCTACACAGAGAGTAGTACAGTACAGAAAAGCATATTCCATAATACATATGCAAAAACTTAAATATTCTACATTATGTGAAAGATGGTAATATGTGAACAAATGATAAAATTTTTACTTCATGGCCATTATGGAAAATATATGTCTAAACATCTAAGCACTCTATCCAACCTATCAACTTAGGTGTCTATGACCCATGTTTTGAGGGTCAATTGTAACCATTTTAGAATGTTAATGTATGTAGTTCATGCAAATTAGTATCTGTCAACACAAAACTTTGACTCGTAACCTACTGAACTGTCCATGTTTTCAGGCTCAATTATTACACTGAAGTAGTTTCACAATGCCATTTGCATCTGCAAATTAGCATCCCCCATATTCAGAAACAACTTTTTCCATATACTAGTGCAACTATTTATGTACAAGACTGACTTCTAACAGGTTTCCCTCAGTAGCAAATTTGTTGTTGGGGTTACTGGTACAATGGAAGCCACAAATATGATGTACATTTTTAAAACCTGGAAAATTCCCAGATTAGTTACCTTAATTGGCTTCAATATCTCCGATCGTTTTTATCCCAACCAATCCATTTTATTTCATACAATCCTGAGGTGTGCGTAATTTGGGATTTATTATGATACTCTACAGTTCCAGTAGTAAGAAGACTCAAATCTGCGATAGTCAGGAGTTTATTTTGCAAACGAAAGTTACAAATGTAGATGATGCTGGGGCGGGATAATTATCATTTTTTTCTGTTTTCAAAATTCTTTAAAAATTCTTGTCTTCATTTACTGGACACGTACACCCACTTGAAGGACTGTCAGGTCCTACTTTAATCTGACAGACCACATTTATTGATGCTCGAGTGTTTCAGCCAGGCCTGCAGCCTTGTCAAACGAGCCCAGATTTTGCAGCGTTACATAATTTTCTTTTGTTCACGAAACTGGCACAGTGCGCTGCTGACCTCTTTTCAATAGGGGCCAGATTGACGTGCAGTGGGCACTTTGTGACTCATTGCTGCGGTGGTGGAGCACTTTTGTCCCCGGTGGTAATCCACTTGCGCTTAATCCCCAAACAGTGGTACACAGTTTCAAAACAAGGGTGGATTATCTCCATTGTTTAGAGTGAAAAAATGTCGGTAATGCCCAGCAGCCTGGTCTTTTGTTCCGAGTACGGTCTTTTGTTACAAGGCCCAGTTCCCTTTTTCCGATTTCAGGACCACAGCTACGCATATAAAGAATACGTGTCTGGTACAAGAAACCCTAGTGGCAAATGGTAAAGGACATAATCAGGAAAACAAAACTTCATGCAATTGATTGGTTATTTATTTCCTGTATTTTTCAGAAAGTTCTCCATATGTCGCTATTGACTGTCGTTCTATTTTTAAAAGCAAAAAGACTGAGTTTGCAACCACTGGGGGTATGCAAGTCAAGTCCTGGACAATATAGCGGCTTGGTAAAAATTTGTCAGCCCATATAGTTAAGTTACAGTCCTTGTTTTAAAATCACATCAATCCAACTTGCACAAAGGTGCACAAAATAAACTTTCTGATTTTTAGACCTTTGGACTATGTAACATTAGGACGATGCACCCAAATAATTGGATTTAAAAACCTTATTTTCATTTTGTCTTTTGACCAAACCAATGACTATAAGAAATGAGCGTCTTTAGACAGTGGGGCCTTTGGTCAATTTAGCGGCCCATCCACCCAAAAATCTGGATTTATAAATTTATGAATGTTTTATTTTTTTTTAATTTATGAATTAAACAGCTTCATTAGGACTAAAATGTTGGAGATGTTGATGCCGATGTAGGAAATGGTAAATTTAATTAATTTTGTTTTGCAAAACTTTTTCAATTGTGCATTACATTTGAGGCTTCCTTTGAACCAGTGTCCTTGACAACAATTTCACCACTGCTGGACACCTTCTTCAGATAACGTATGAATACCTGCTGGTGTACAAATGAAGGTCATATTTCTTATTATGGTGAACGTTGATTTGCACAGTAATTCCTAAAATCTGTAAACTCTCATTCTGAAAAATGTCAGAGACGTTGAAAGGTTACATTAAGGTAATGTTAATCTGTGCATTTTTTTGTATAACTAATTTAACAGTGACCCAAACATCAATACTGCAAGGACACCTTTTTTTCTGAGAGAGTGCAAAGCACTCATCAGCTAAAGAACAAGTAAAAAGGGGTACAATTTTGATATTTTTTCCCCTAAGCAAATTTGTGATTTTCATCTCCTTTCATTTCTATTGTTTTTTTTGGGGAGGGGGGCATTTTGTTCCACTTTATTCCCCTTTTTCCTATTTTTTCTGAGGGGGAAATAACAACATCCCCTCACAATGCTCATGGTGCAGACTCTAATGCAAGGCTCCATGGTCAATTGTGGAATACAGGTACTGGGTGTAACATGCATATCATATACAGAGATGTTTTTAAAGAAAATTTGAAAATTAGGCAATTCAAACAGCCTCCCACATACCACCAATTTTTAGAGCAGAATTAGAAAGCAATCCAGAATGGTGTGTTAACAAGCACAAGATGTCCCATCAAGCCACGCCTAAATCCACCACGTTAATTTGTGATCACAAAAAACCTATCCTTTCTGAAAAACATTCAATTGTTTAAAATATAAGAGCTTTAACCAGTAGAGTCTCAAATCAAAAGGCTTCTAGAACACAAAGACAAATCCACATACTAAGTTTGAAGTTGATACACTTAATTTGTACGGTAGGGTAAAAAATCATATCTATTCTTTTAGATATTGCATGGCCTTGACCTCTGACCTGTTGAGTTCAAAATTAATAGGCCTCTGACATGTCTGAAGGACAGTAAGCCAAACTCAAACAAGACAGAAGTTGGTATGCCCAGTCCTTGAGTTATGTGGGGAAATTACTAATTTTTTAGGGAACTGTGAGCATTATTTTAAGCAGGATTTTTATTTATGATTTTCTTAGCTGTTTCTCGATTTGCAACAAATAACCGTATGGGGAAAACCTTGTGTGCACCTTGTTTAGTCCACAAAAGGTCCTCACAATTTGTATAATGTGGACCTACATGTATCTTCTTCACAGGAAAACACAAAAATTGCAAAGTGGGAACAAACACATGGGAAAGACAACAGGAACTTTATGTAGTACGGCCCTTCAGCCAAGCTGGCGGGGCATCAAAATCATTATATTCCTCATTTAGATAACTTACTGTTCCTGCAAAGACAAATGTGGCTTTGATGGGGCTAAAGCAGCAACTCTTCACTTCAGATCTGCATGTTAGAATCCTGAAAGAAAAAGACTAAGGTCAGTATAGGAACCCTCTCCCAAAAGAGACCCCCCAAGTAATAATAATAATTTAAAAAAAGGCACAAGGTGGAATAATGATAACCAAAGGAACCACGCAATGGGATTGTTACGACTTGAATGCATGAAGCAAAGCTTTATTTACATGTTGTGACTTTCCGCCTCCTTTGTAGCATAAGAAAATACTTATGCCTTCGGTTTCCCAAAAGATCCTCATTTTTTCGGCATATCCTTTAAGTTTTTATCGGCTAGTTAGAAAAATTATTTATACAAAATAAATTGTGCTGTCTTTTCTGTCTTTACAAATCACTTCTGAGCAACTTTTTTCATGTTGAAACGTTTTTATGTATATGTTTTCCTGCTTACATTTGCAACTTTTGAAAAGAAACTTGAAAAAAAATGAAAATGGCGCCCCTCATAATCACATATGAATATTAATTTTTAATACCACAGGGATTAACTCAGGCAACTCTCCAATTACATTGTCTCTTTCCTGTGATGACATCATCGCTGAAAGTTTCCAGTCACCCCAGTTGCTTAGATTGCTTCATCAAAAAATACATATTTTTAAATGATTAATATATTCGTTTGAAAAGTGAATTTACAAAAGTTCAAATTGTTGACATATTTTTTAATAAAACGTTATTTTTCTCAGTATGTCTTGGAAAAAACGAAGATTGTGTTCAAACCAGATTTTTGGACAGAAATCTTCCTTCTTAAATTTAGTGAACAAGGGTGCATTCTTCATTGTTTTCATCATGGGAAGACAGCTATTTTTTTTTTTTTTGAGCCAGGAAAAGTCACCCATGAATAACATGATTTTGGCAACATTTTAACCTCAAATCGGATGTGACATAATGTGAACAAGTGTCTTGAAGAGTTAGAGAACTCCCTGGTTTGGAGCAAATGCTGCTTGTTTCATGAAAATATGAGACCGGGCTTATTTGTTTTTGTCGGAAATAAGAAACGTCCAAATCACGCCATGGCTACCATGCCCAGTCGTCTTGTATGCCTGGAAGGTAGCATCCGTAGGAAGAAAGCTGACACCGGCTCCAGTTGCGAAGCACCGGCCGCCGTGTGTGGTGGACTGCCACTGGGTTGAGCATGGGGCTCCACTTACTGTCCATAATGGTCGCTCTGTCAATGGCCATGCTGAATGCCGTGACCATGCAAGCCCTATGCTTACACCTCCAGGCCACATTTTACTACATGTACCTCTGTACCTGGATAATGTGATTGTTGTGGCAGCCAGATGTTTGGAGGAAAAGGTAAACTACATGTAGCTTAAATGATTTTCGTCAGCAAACATTTTTAAATGTGTGTGCTGAATCATCTGATAACATGTCATGCTCGTCGGTTAATACCTGTAATATGACTTGGGGGAAGACAGGTGAGACAGCTGATACAGCCAGCATTTCTTTATGCCAAACACGACAACCGTAAGGACAGTTTACCCTGATTTGTTTTGAATTGATTCTGACACATGAAACAATAATTAAATCTTTAAATAAGGAGAAATCTTGAATACGTAGTTCCAGTTGAGTGCTTCATGTTTTGAAGCCTCCAAATAAATGAGATATTGTCTTATCACGAAACGGGAGAAACATACATGTACGTGAACGTGCCTACTCTACAATGCACAAGTAAGCCTCTATTCAATTGCATGTGAACATAACCTTCCCAACCAAAAATAAGCAAACGAGACTGGCCAAACCTTCCCAGCAAATAAAATTTAGCCTGTTGGGCCCCCTAAGTCTCCAGTTTCTGGTCATCGTGCGTGTTGCCGTAGACCTACGCTTCGGCAAAATAAAGAATTTTTTTACTATGCATAAAATGATTTCCAAAAGCCGTCAAACTTACTTGATCGGCAGAAATTCTCCTACTGAGTAATTTTAATGTGTTTTCAATGGGTGGAGTTGAGTAATACGTATGGTGAAGGAATCCCCCTAGGCCTCTATACATTTCAGTTGGACACTCTCATCAGATGAAGTCATTCGTGTATCTTTACACAAAAGCCGTGTACAAATCTGTTGGCTGCGGCTTGATATTATGCACGATTCTACAGGATCTGGCCGTGGATGCTGCCAAATACTCGATGTAATTCTGGCCGTGGCCAATTAATTTGGGACCTGCATGTCTGTGAACCAGACAAACGAAGTGGTATTACGTCCTGCCCACTCATACAAATTGAAAACACTTTTAAGCAACAAACCATGAGGGGCCAGTCTATTTGAGTGTCGGTATGCGGTCAGGCAGTGGCGGTACATACGCGTGCAGTGCATGCAGTGGTGATGGACACTGCGGTATGGCCACCACACATGTAACAACTTATGCATCGTCACTTGCTAAGAACAAAGGTAGATTAGAGTGAGAGGAGATTTTATTTTCTGAGCTGAATTTTTCGCCAATATTTTATATGCAACTTGCTTCTTATGAGCTAAAACAAAAAGCAACGTGCACAGTATATCACTTAATTTATGAGAATTTCATTTTCATTTTGACTCTGGAGCTGAACTGTTTTGATTAATTTACTTCATAGGCTATTTGATGGGCAACTTGTTTCCTCTAAGCTAAAGAAGAAAACAATATGCAAAGAATGTCACCTCATGAGAATTTCATTTAAAACCGGACTGGAGCTGAACATTTTTTTTTCACATTTAATTTTTCCATGGTTGTGCTACGCCTTTTGTATGAGGAGATGACTGAAATCATCGCCTGTCATCATACTTTATGGTCTTTTTATTAAATAAAAGTTGTCAATTCACACTTCTCATAGCAAAAAGGCCATGCACTCTTAAGTATAGATGCATGCACATCACATCTATAGGAAAAAAAAAGAGGAGGGAAAAAAAAATGCATTATCGCACCACTTTTGGACAAAGCTCGTGTCCCAGAAACCAGAGTCTTTTTTGGAGGGGGCTTAGCGACAACAATGAAAATTTACATCAACTCTCTCACTACGACAAGAAATCAAATACGGCTCTGGAAAAATCCTGTTGGTGAATGAGAAAATTGTTGTTTGAAACTCATTTTTTTTGCATAGAAACAGTCTACGTGTAGTTACATAGCGATGTCACATCGCAGATGAATCATAATCCTTACGTGGTTTCAGGTTAAAAAACCTAATTACTTGCACACACGTTCAAACACAATGACCATGTACGCTATTATGCACGAACGAAAAACACTTCAGTATCTCAAATCGTGCTGAGGCTTAACAACCAAAAGCATTTATTTCAGGAACGGACAGGGCCTGATGAAGTAACCCTCTTCTTTTGATCACCATCACATTTAAAATGTGGGCTCACAGCAAGCCAACTTTTGACAGACCTCATAACAGTCACAGTATATAGACTTTGGACATACCCACTTTGAAGTAACCATGCACACAGACAGTGTCAGATGCCAGGGGGCGTATGAGTGTAATGGCTGCCTGGATAAAGAGCCTGATGGACAACCGTAATACATGTACAGTCAAAGACAGATAAGAAGAGTACTGATAAACAAAACACAACTGACAAACCTCGCCCTTAACACCACAAAGTAAAATGTCGTAATCTGGAAGCATAGATGTCGCGTGTAGACTGGCAAGGCCATTTCGACAGCTTCATCAGGAAGTCCTGCTGATCTGAAAGACTGTTTGACAATAGCCAATAGGTCAGGTGTAGTGATGTCAGATGAGGGTGAAGCATGCCCGACTTCGGCTGAGGTAGCAGATCCAGTGTCGGGAAGGATCACTGGTACCTGAATGAGAAGTCTTGTCAAACGAGGGAACCATGGCTGGCATGGCCAAAAGGGGCAATGAGAAGGACGCGGCAGCGTTCCCTCTCGATCTTGGAGAGAACAGTCGGTATTAGGGATATTGGAGGGAAGGCGTAGGACGACATCCCTTCGCAATTGATTTGAAGAGCGTTCATTGCCCAGGCTTGCGGGTGGTAAAACCTGGTGCAGAACACTTGCAGTTGGGCATTCTCTGCTGAGGCAAAAAGATCGATGTTCGTTTCTCTATTTCGGCAAAAATCTGTTCAACTACACTGGTGTACAATGTCCACTCCGTGGGACGTAAATAAATATGGAATATCTGTCTCGTCAGGAGGCATAGGCGGGGAGAATGTATGACTCCCTGGCAGTTTTCAAGATGTATTTTTTTTTTTTTTTTTTTT
>NW_019091509.1:413492-445981 GCF_001949145.1 Acanthaster planci | reverse complement strand
GGCATTGGGGGGGTGAATGTATGACTCCCTGGCAGTTTTCAAGATGTATTTTTTTTTTTTTTTTTTTGGCAGTTGATGTAAGACACCACTGTGGAGTTGTCCGAGCGGACGAGGACTCGTTTGCCTGTAATGCTTGGGCGGAAAGCTTTCAGTGCATTGAATACGACCTGAAGTTCCAGTATATTGATGTGATTCCCTTGGAGCTGGAGGTCCCACGTTCCCGATGCTTGAAGCAGTGGTAGGGAGGCTTCCCAGCCCAGATGAGAAGCGTCTGATATTATGGTTATTTCCGGGTTCAACTTGGGGAACTGAAGATGGGGGTAGATGAAGTCTGATATGAGGACCTGAAGATTAATTGAGTCCCATTTGGGCCTGTAGAGCGCTAAGAGATGAAGTTGCAGTGGGCGCATGTACAGCCTGCAGAGGGGAATGAGGTCCACCATGCTGGCCATCAAGCCTAGGAGACAGAGCCAGGTGTAAGCCGGAGCAGGCCGCGCAGTAGAAAAGACTTTCACGCAGTCGAGAAGATTGTCAATACATTCGGTCGTTGGTAGGATTATGCCTCCTTGAAGGTCAATAAGTGCCCCTAGTTTAGCCTCCATTGGAATCTCAATAAGTGAGTTGGGGTGTTGGAGGCCTGCCCAGGCTGCACTACAGATACAGCAGGATGGGGCTGTTGAACCGCAGGGGTAGAAGCAGTCTTCTCAGAAAGGCCCAGGAGGAAACTGAAGACAGGGTGACACACGGAGATCGAAAACCCCCAAAGCGCAGGAGGCCAGTGGGCTCTGTTGTCACGGGCGCGGGTATTGTCTCTGCAAGGTAGCGCACAGGGGGGCAGTGTTGTGTTGTCCCGTGGAGCGTCAGCATCTTTGTCACGGCCGGGTGCCCCGATTGAAAGGGTGTCTGAAGACAATGCCACCAGGGGTGTTGTGGCCGGTGTAGCAAGTGTTGGCGGCGTGGGGCCGCTCCGGCATGTAGACTTGTGAGCCATGCCGATGTTGGGTGTTGCCTACGGTAGCTTGTTGTCGACCCGCGTCACCCGTTCGAAATGCTTTGGGACCCAAACACAGAAGTGTTGCGCCCAGGCCCAGCAAGCAGGGAAATCTCAACCCCGAGTGCAGCGCCACTCTGCACTATCGTTGACTGCGATGCTTCGGTGTTACGTTGGGTAACTGAGCCTACAGATATCGCACGCACTGTAGCTCAGGCCCTTGAAGTGTGGCATGGGCAAACCCTGAACTGAACCAAAGATGGTATTGCCAGCGGGGATTAGCCACGGGATCACAAGTTTAGCAAGATGCCACTCGATCCTCCACAGACCAACTTCTGCCGGTCTATAGAGGGAATGTGGGGTCGCGAAATTCGGAACGCTCACACTTCCTCGCGAACCCCAACAAACCCAGGGTCGTCCCATTGACCCTATAAATATACCAAGGAAAGAGGGGGACCGTGGAATCGATCGTTCGCACCGCCTCGCAGAACCCCGAACAATCCCAGGGTCGCCCCGTTGACCCTATGTATCGCTTGGAAGTAACAGCGTAAAAACAACGAACTATAAAATGCACACACACAAAAAGGGAAAACATACCACCAAAACAAGAAAATATACACATAAACTCAGAAATATAGAATGTACGTTTTTTGCAATACATTACGGTTTGATCAGAATGTCACAAAGGTGTGTAGCGAAACGGCAACTCCATAAACTCGAAGATGTCAAAAAGACATCCGTTTAGAATCACGCTAAGGAAAAGAAGGAGAAACATGGTGGCCATTCCGCTATGTGTCATGGGATGGTCATCAGAAGATTTAGCAAATTGAATCAGATGCAAAGTAATTTGTATATTTAGCAACTGTTTGGGGTAGGTTGAAAGCAGAAGACTCAAGGCTTCTTGGATTTGAAGGTTGACATTCAAGGCTCAGAAGTATGATCACGATGATTGGAGAGGTGCCTCTTCTTGGGTTTTCAAGAATTTAATAAAGAAGAGGAGCGTTTATGTTTGCCTTTCCTGGTGGCCAGCGATCTGGCGGTGGAGGCACAAGACAGGGCCGCAGGGAGCAAAATGCCCAGAGGGTGTTCCTGGCCAAGGGCAGTTGGTAGGCGGAAGGACCAGAAGAAGTGAGGTCAGATTGCCCTTGAGGTGCCCTGTTAAAAGCCAGAAACAACAGATGGGCTGTTGTGGTTTGAAGCCTTAGCAGACTAGGAGCCCTATAGGCTCCACGGAACCTGAGGAGGGTTTTAGGGGTGTGGTGGTAACATGGCTTGACAGTGTACCAGGTGGGGTGGGCCCAGGCACTCGGGAGGAGTCTGGCCCGGTGTCCACCATAGGTGGGCAAGTGGCCATACACTCTAAGACTGCCAGAGGAATTGTCTTTTTGGTCAGTGCCAAGCGGAGGGCAGAGCTTTTTGGAGTCCCCAGGGGAACAATGGCTGAAGTACCATGTAGATTTCTCTGGGCCATGGCAGTTGAAAGGCATGGTGAACTTCAAGGCTAGACCGACCCAGGAAATGTCTGATGCGGCACTCGCAAGGTCTTTTTCCTCGTCAGGTAGTAGCCCTAGAAACAGGGGAGTAAGACGGATACTGACAGTTACCCCCTTAATTCAACCAGCTAAGGCTTGATATTAATCGGTCCATCTGTCACAGACGTAGCTGGGATGAACCTCGTAGTACCTCGTAGTACAGTAAACATCTGCAGGGTGCACACACAAGAAAAACTTAAGAACACAAAATATACACAAAAATAACACTCTTCTCAAATGAAAGGTAAAAATTAAGGTATTACTTTATTCAGAAAGGAATGATGGTTGATCAAATCGACACAGAACCCTGTGGTAAAAACAGAAAATCAATAAATCGAAGATGCCTAAAAAGACACGTCCGTAACAATATGGTGCTGAGAAAAGGATGACAAACATGGCAGTGGGGCTCTATTGCACTGTGGGAGGTCAGGGCACTTTTGTACTTCTTGGATTATTTTTGCCTCCCTTTGTTGCAGTTTTTTTATGTGACATGATGTCAGAGACTGCCAGTGATCTGCTGGTGATCTATGAGTGATTTATGACGTGAACTGTGGGCAATCTGTGTCCTATGATCCCTTTAACCTCTTGAATCTAAGAGCCAGAATAAATCAAGGGAGAAGCAACAATGGAACAAAGTGTACAGAGTTAACATTACAGTTATTGATTGAACGTTCGGCACAAGACACACTTTTTGAATAAGCCATTTGCGAGTTAAATTTGAATAAAATCTAGTACACTAAGTTCTTTAAATTTACATGAACATAACAATTTGAATTCTCCAGACTAAAAACACTGCTGCTGTACCTTGTGATTCAGGGCAAGCTTTTGCTTAGGGGGCTTACCAGTAAAGCCTTACCGTTCTTCCCAGGGGAAGTCCGCCTGAGTCCGCGAACTTTTTTTAAACAAAACAGCACTTAACGACAACCGTACACGGCAAGAACGGTGTATGTTGATCTGCAAGCGTGAATATTCCATTCACTCTGTGTTCAGAACGCCCTAAGCAAATTGAGGTCAGGTCAGTTAAATATCAATGTCAACTGGAATGTCCGCGATCGGAACGGCTGATTCACAGACCTGTGTGTACTGGAGAGTCCAGTACACACAATGGAGAGTCAGCTTTTATGCTATAATCTGAATTTGGAACTCCTGACGTTAATGATTGGATGGTTCAGTGATGATAGTAGACCCGTGCGACTAGTCGAATTAAACGTGCCCACAACTAATGTAGAGCATGCAGTGCCGTGTTACATGTGCACAATATGCACTCGCGATCGCCTATTCAGAGCAGCCACAAAATGGCGATGCACCCTGCATGTAAAGTCAGCACACAGTGAGCTTGGCTAGTCGGTTCAAACACACTGAACAACTTAACAGTCGCAAGCGACCACTACCTTGTCTCTTTCTCCACAGTACGGACTACTCGAGGCATGTGGGCCTAGTGCCCCTGCATCAGTGCATCACAGCCATGACTAGTCCGCCCTGGACATGATTGCACTATGCACAGTGTAAACATGATCCTTCTTACTTGAAGATAATTTTATTCATGAGCAGGGCCATGCACCTGTGCTTTAAGCTTAAGTGATAGTTGCGTTTTTATGCATGTCTGTGAAAAAAAAGGATTTGCAATGAATGTGATAGAGTCTTGTTTATTTGTCAGAAATTTATTTTACAAATCTGCGTTTAATTTTGTGTTGTGTTATTCCAAACTGTTACCTGTAATTCTCCGCCATCGAAACGCTGATTTGTAGAACTGTGCAGTGCCCAATTGAATATATTCACCCAAAAGGGATCATTTATTGTTTTATGAATTTGATTTTTAATGAATACAAATGTGTGAAATAAAAAAGTTTTGTTTGCATATCGTAATAATTACTTTCTGTGCAAAGTTATTAACAATATTTTATTCATTATAAGCTTTGTCGATGTTGTTTAAATAGAAATAAGGTTTTATACCTCTCCTTGAAGAAAATGGAAGTGTCGCAGTCAAGTGAGCATGACTGACCAACCAGGACGCACCTTGTACTTCGACATGCATTACGTATGTTTGTAAACCATTAGCATTCAGGTGATTTACTCATGTGCTCAATAAGTGCACAATTTTGCGCCGCAGGTTTTGGATATGTGAAGTTAGTTTACTTTGTATCGCATTTGCGTGAAGTACAACTCAAAATTCACGTAAAGGTAGAACAATGGACTGTAATACAGGTTCCTTTAATGCCAGGTTCACAATGATAATGATGCCATAAAGCATTTGCTGCTATAAAATTCGCCAGGAAGCAAACATGTTCAACATTTGCTAACCCTCGAAAATCAGTGCAAATGTGAATGTGATTTTTTTAATCATAAGTTAGTGCCGAATTTATGCTGCAAATTTTCTACTAAACACCCACTTCACAAAATGTGCAGCAGATACTGCTTCTTGAAGTCAAAACTGCAGTGTGAAAAGATGACGGTACCTTCCCATTCAGTAACACTTCGCTTTGTCTCTGATGACTTGCAATAACTCCTGGTTGGAGTATGGGAAATCTGGCCTTTTTTTGTCCTAGAGTTGGATTATGAGTGGACATAAGAACATGTAGTCGCACTCGGTGTACAGTTGGCAGAGAGGGAAGCAACCTGAAAATACCTTGCTTGCTAAACACATTCATAATGCACGTTATTCAGAATTCCACCCTATTTTCGCATTCAGAAAATATAATCGCCCACACTAACCAACCACATTTTGGGTATACATAACTCGAATCGGGTAACCTACAAGGACAAAACTGCTCACACCGGATATAAAACTAACATGCTACCTTATCTGGGAAACACCAACATTTCAGCGAAAAACAACCACAATCCCCAAATTGCCTTTGATTTGAATACGTTTTTCACATTAAAAAACATAAACCAAACCAAAACAAAACCTTTCCCGGGAGTACAATTTCTGACCATTTTTTACTCAAATCCAACCCGAAAAGAAACACATATACTGGCCGAAGAAAATGGGATTCAAAAATGGCACATCAGTGCGCCCATTGGACAATGCACTGACCAATCACAACGCACAGTTCCTTTGCCACACTCCAGTGCACCCTCTGCCACGTTACGAGAACAACACGTTATAAACACCCAATCTAGGTGTCCCACAACAGTTCAGACCATATGTCTAAACTCAGCAAGTCACCGGGCAAGAACAAGATCCAGGCCAGCCGTCGAGCACCACCGTCAGCAACGCCCAGCTCTGATTTGGACATCTTCTGCGAACAAAAACAAGCCCCAGACACCTCTGGTGTGACAATTCCCTTCTTCTGGACTTGCAGTCCCCCGAACAACCATCAACCAACGAAGAACGAGTCCTGCAACCACACCGCCTAACTAACACACAGTTTCAACGGGTTAGGTGTCTGACAGACAAAGTCAAAAGACTTGTTTCTGTCAAAACTCACATCACCGGACCAAAACATACTCTCTGTCAAAGGCAATTGAGACTAAACACCACCAGACTACATCTACATGTAGGCCTACATCAGGGTACCTCCACCTTGGCCACACCATTTGCTCAAATTCCAGAGCTCCTTTCTTGAACGGTGGAAAAAAATCCAAAATCGAATGGCACTGTTTCTCGCCAAGCAACAACTACACAACAGCCCAAACCTTGTTTGACTCTGTCACCCGGCCAAAGACCCAACCAGGAGTGAAGAGGAAGCACCCGTACTAAGATAAGTCTCTTCCAACCAAACGGTCTTTTTCAAGAACCCCACATCTCAAAAGGAGCATATTTCTAGCCACTGCTATCTTAAATAAACATAACCACAATCCCAAAAGTATTCCCCATACTTTGCTTCACACATATTGAATTGAGGAATACAACCATATACCCTGAATGATACTCCTTTATTACTACCAATCCAGAGTCAAAGTAATGGCCAAAAGAAAACTATATAAATAAAGGAAGAGAAAGCACAGTCAACGGAAATAGAACTGTTTCTCCACAACATACTGAACTAAGGCCAAGACCACTAAATCCAGCCGGATAAACCTGTTAGCGGAGCAATTCTTTTGAAACCTTCATACCCAACCTATCCAAAGTGACACTAACAAACACTGAAAAGATCGCTTTCGGGAAAGGTTCCAACCTCGTTTCCACTCCCGCTAAACCATATGGCTGCCCCACTACAACACAAGTATATGACCACTCTTGGCTCACAAATTTAATCTTGAACCACAGGCGAGTTCGTACGATTCCGTTTCCAGAATCACCCCCATAGCAACTGACGAGTCCCATACAAGGGGCAAAACCATGCTCTTGCTATCAAGAGGATTTGAAAAACAGTCCTCTACTTACACCACCAGTCAACCGACAAATAAACCAAATAACTGGTCATGTTCTTATGTCCACTCATAATCCACTCTCTGACATTAAAAGGCCATATTTCCCATACTCTAACCAGGAGTTATTGCAAGTCACCAGAGACGAAGTGTCACTGAATGGGAAAGTACCATCATCTTTTCACACAACACGTTTAAATCAGTGGAAAGAATCTAATATGTGAATATTTTTCTGAGTCAATCATTTTATTCCAACATCATCTTGTCTGTGGAAAAAACGCAATATGTAAATGTATTTTTGGTCGATCACGTTTTCCAACATCGTCCAGTCCGCGGAAAGAACACAGTATGTAAATGTCTCTGTGTCTCATGACGTAGTTTCTTTGCAACAATAGTGCCTGGCCGGGCCAGCTCATTAACTCCTTGCGCGCTCAAGTGCGCACGAGCATGCAGTTCGCAAACATTACCGGCCTCTTAGCAATGACAGACTTGTTAAAAAAGCGGACTTTACACGGAAGAATGATAAGGCCTTACTGGTAAGCCCCCTTAGTTACATAAGAGATGCCTTGCAACAATACACTGTTCTCAATGGGTAAGAAGGGCACAAAGGAACCAGTCCATTCCAGAGATGGTGGTGGCTATGCAAAAGCTTGCCTTGAATAATGAGGTATAGTAACAGTGTCTTTCCTCCAGTAATTCAAATTGTTACGTTTATGTACAATAAGATAACAGTGTACCAGATTGTATTCAAATTTATCTTGCAAATGGCTTATTAAATACCATCTGCAACAGCCACAGTAAAAACTTTACGTAAGATGACAGAGATGAAGAGTCAGAGCTGACAAGAAATAAAACTGACATCAAAAGGAGATGAAGTATCACAAAGATCAGAAACATTGTAGCTCTGAACGGCTGTATCGTGAACTAAATTAAAAAATGCAACAGATATCTAGACTAATGAAATGTGCAGGATCACAGCTATTTAGTGCATGATGAATTATCAAAAGAAGGTTAAGCTGTACTTAGAGTTCTGCAAGCTGACTGCAGAAGATGAGCAATCACAGCCAGGTTAGACCAGTGCAAGAGACATGTACTCATTTGCCTTCAAGAGACCTGACATGACCAACAGTCTTGTTAGCAATGTATGCTGGTTTTAAAAGGACTGCATTGCCTTCACCTGTGACATCAAAGCAATGTTCCACCACATTGGTGTCAACATGGAAGACCAAAACTACTTGAGATATTTGTTGTGGTCGGGGGGTGACATGAACCAGCTGCCAAATGAATACGGGATAACAGTGCACTTGTTTGGTGCGACTTCTTCCCCGGCATGTGCAGATTTTGCGATGAAGTGTGCTGGCGATATGCATGAAGACAGTTGTGGGACAACAGCTGCCAATTTCATTCGAAAGGACTTCTACGTTAATGGTGGACTCAAGTCAGTCTCAACCACCGAAGAAGACCTGAAGTTGATCAAAAACAGCGGACAGCTTTGTCAGCAGAATGGATTCCGCCTTCATAAATACATCTCCAATGATAAGATGGTTCTGAATGCTGCACCTCCTGCTGAACGTGCTAAGGATGTCCAAAATGTCGATGTAGTCTCTGATAGTATTCCTATTGAGCATACCCTGTGTGTGTAGTGACAATAGCCCGATGATAGACCACCCACTATTTGTAGAATCATGTCTTGCGTCAGTTCCATATTTGACACTTTTTGGTCTAGTAGCGCCGGTGTTGCTGGTTGGAAAATGCATTTTCCAAACCTTGTGTCGTGATGGGTATGCATGGGATGACCCAATCCCTGAAGAAATCAGAGCAGAGTGGGAGAAGAGGAGGAGTGACATCCAGTATTTGGCATGGATGAAACTTTAACCATGTTGCAAGCTTGCCACCTTTGATGTCCTCAAGTCTGCAGAACTACCTAACTTTTCAGATGCCAGGAGCAAAGACTACAGTCAGTGTAGCTACTTGTAGCTGATAGAGAAAGGAAGAATTACCACATACCTGGTCATGACAAAGTCTCAAGTAACCTTGTCAAAGTCAATTACCATCCCTTGATTGGAGCTCAAAGTGGCTGTCATCTCGGTGAAAGTCAGTGCATTTTTCATGGGACAACTTGAGTACAGCAGCGTAACTCAATTCTTCTACACTGACAGCAGAGTGGTGCTGGGGTATATTGCAAATGACAGCAAGAGATTTCACATTTTTGCTGCCAACCACATACAGAATATCCGAGATCACACCACTCCTAAAGATTGGGTACACTGAAATCAACCAAACTGATGTCACACCCCAAGGCCTTTCTGCCGAGTGTCACATCAACAGTAAACTCTGGTGGAAGGGTTTCAGGTTTCCTCTGAGAAGGAAAAACCCCTCCTCCTGATACTGAGTGTATGGAGCTCAGTCCAAATGATCCTGAGCTGAAGAGGGCATCTTCATTCAAAGTGCAAGTTGAAACTCAGCACTACCCCAGCAAGATTGAAAGATTATTATTTCTCCAACTGTTTTGTCTTTAATGAGCCATGGCATTGTGTCGGTGTTACCTAAAGAAGATCAAGGATCATTGACTGAAAACATCCGCTACATGGGGTTGTACATGTAGTTCCTTTCCAGCTGCTTAATAAAGGTGTTTCAGTTATGCTTAGAGATCACATGCACGTATGGTGTATAAAGAATAATCGTTGTGTTGAAAAACGAATGCTACAACGTCCAAGTGTACACACGCCTGGGCCTCCAATTGCAGCATATGAGGTTCGCCCGCGCCGGCATGGCCACAAAATGGACATGTCTCTCTGGCAGCTTGCGTTCACAATCGCAATTAAAAAGGGCCGGCGTTAAATGTGGGTTCTTTCCAACTATGTCCAGACACCAAAAGGTGTGTTTGTTAATTTTAGCAAACGTTTATACCAAAATCAAATTAGTTACGGCAAATCACAAATCATGTTCTTTCAAGTCAAGTCCAAGGTCATTTTTCCAAGTCTAGTCTCAAGTAAAAAACAAGAAATGAAAATAGTGATTCCTTTCCAAGTCAGCGACACTGAACAATTTCCCTCAACCTTAGTTAATCCAAAAAAAAAAGTTCTTTCGAGAACAAGTTTTATTATAAATGCACATGTAACTCTGCCTTCAGAGACCTCTCAATTTGTTGCACATTCACTACATGTAGGTACACATCCTCTGCAAGAGATGACAAAAAAACAAAATGTAATCTTTACTATTTTCCAAAACTTCCTGGCGTGCATGAGGCCGGTGATTCTTTTCATCAGATACTAAATGCATGGTCCCCATTTCCAATTGTTAACTGGCCATACAGATCTAGCCCAATTATACTGCTGTCTGGAGGGCATCAAGCGTGATCGTTTCTTCCAGCTATTGTTATGCAGTTTCGGGCGTGATCCCACGTTCTGAATGGGGCCCAAGCGAATGCGGGAGTACTGGGGGATTTACAACAGTGGGCCCGTTCCTCGCGTTCACTCGGGTCAGAACGGGAAAAATACTTTTGATCTTTGCTCTTACTGAGATGAACCAACTGATGATTTCTCAAGAGCTCTGAAAAGACAGTTGTGTGTGTTCAACATAAATGTTCTCAGCACCAGTCATATGGTAGGGGCCTGGGAACAGATGATTCATTCAATCAGGAATGCCTGAACAGCCTTATTGCGGCAACATACGCAACAGTTGGACGATATGCTGTTGAGGACCCTCATAACTGAGGCACAATTGGCAGTTGTAAACAGTCGACCTCTCACATATGTTGACACAAGAGCACTAGATGTCCCAGAATGGCTTACACCAAGTCAACTCTTGATGTTGAAAGGAAAGGCAGAGCTGCCTCCACCAGGAGTCTTCATCCAGCAAAACATTTACTGCAGACACAGATGGCATAGAATGCAGTACCTCGCGAACCAGTTTTGGTCATAATGGAGAACTGAGCACAAGTCAACACCACAGGAGAGAAAGAAATGGATGAGGCTGCAGAAGAATCTACAACGGGGCAACATCGTCATGATGATCAACGAAAACAACACAACAATGCCAGTTGCAACTGGCGCGTCAGAGATACATGCTCCGGTTTCGATGGTCACATCTGGAAGGTCAAGCTTCAGACAATTCAATCTACCTTTGATCAGCCTATCCACAAGGTGGTCTTGCTGTTGGGATTATCAGGCATAATCTTTCAACAGACCTAATCCATTAAGTCTCTCCTAATTATAAGACCTGTCAAAAGTGTGTGTGTTCACTTGGGTTTAACAACACAAGTGCTGGTAAGACTTTTACTCCTCTTCTTTTAGTCTTCTGTCATGTAGTAACTTTTGAGATGTAAGTTAGCAGACTTGAATGTGTTATAAGAATTTCAAGATAAAGCCAAACATTTGCCTTGCTTTTTCTTACAAACACTATTGACTATTTGTTAGCAGTTAACAGCACATTCCATCTACTTGATTCATCAATTTCCTTCTTGTATTATGCAATTTTTCCTTGTAAATTCTTGGGTGTTAATGTCAAAGCCAAAACATTTATAAAAGAATCACATATTTGTATCTTTAAGGGTTGTGCTACGCCATTATAACAACTCACACTGCAGAACATTTCCTGTAATGAGCAGTGTCTTACTTTCTACGGATTTGACTTTCTTGACTTTCCACAGCTCATGTGTTTATCAAGGTGCATTTGGACAACATGTGATTGTACAACAAAGAAGTGGGGTATGTTTGTTCGATGTGCACAGTTACATAATTGACAATTAGCCAAATTGGACATTTTATGCACGATATGTGGCAACCAGGACCCCCTCAATTGTGTCTTCTTTGTGTTGACGGAATCTTTGGAATTCCTTTTAGATATCTGGGGGGATGGGGGTATGCAGAGGCACAATAGCCTGAGGGTATATGGCTTGTGCATCACATTGGGGGGGCCCCATTGCCACATATCGTGCTGGATATAAAAGTGGATGCATGGAGTACCAACTCAAGAATGTCTTGACGAAATTTCAATGTCACATATTTTGCACATCTTGATGTTCATTTTTACACTGCCTGGTCTGCCAAGATTACCAAACATGTGACATGAGCATGGCCTGAGGGCAGGTACTAGGTACACGTAGCTGTATTATTACAGATAAGTTCATCTCATGTTTTGGAGAGCATTACGTCCAATGCATGTCCCAAATGATGTGTGTGAACAAGGATATTGCTTCAGGTCAAATAAATCAGTAAGTTCAGAAACGCAAATGCTTGACAATCAAACTAGTTGTCAACGTGGAAGTTGAAAAATAAAACAGCAATTAACAGAAAATGTGGTTCAAAACAAGATGTTCTGAAAGGGTCGAAAAATCTGTCACAAATAAAGGAAATTTCAACTGCCCACTCAGTGTTTTGTTTTTTTTTTTGTGGCCCGTAGACCAGTATCGGACGTAAGGGTGTTGAGCATTTAGCTGTTGTAAGCAGATCAATAAAGTCAACGGTGTCCCACTGTCCATGGTCATTTTGATGCACACCGAATGATTTTTGTCTGCACATGCCGACTCCACCACCTTGTCTGTTTATATGAGGAATACGGTGCACTTGTTGGGATGGTGAAGTGGACCCCCCAAAAAAATCAGCGATTGGTTATCTCGATCGTCCCCTGTCAGCAATGGACAAAATGTCAACTTGATAGGAAATGACAAGATCACATATTATAGGCCTTTCAGGTCTAAAGGACCAAGCATTCCAAAGTACAAACTCAGAATTCAATGGTTGCATGTGACTCTCATGAGGTAAGTCAGATTGGGGGGGTTATTTGATTCGGATAATGTCTCCATTTTCCGGCTTTACAGCCTCTACGTGTTTTGGGCATTCTGTTTAATCCCAGTGACTGTGTTGAAGCTCATACTGAGCTTTGTGGGTGGTTATTAAAAATGTCGAAACCTCTAAAGTTCAGTTCAACAAAGTTGCTGCTGAGACAGACATGTTGTTGAAGTGGATGATGACGTAGAAATGTTCAAAGGATTCTCGTATCTATTTTCATTGCTTGGTGTAGGGTATAGGTTAATATCTCCTGCGGTCAACAGTAGAAACGGATCGAATGTACACACTGAGTTACTGTAGTATGTGATTTCCTGCCTTGATACTTCTTGTGATACCAACGGTTTTTCACAATGGGTGCAAGGGAGTGCGCAAAAGATCCACTGTGCTTTGACTATGTGCTGACCGCAGTTTCATTTGTCAGTGTCCCCTCTTTGTGCAGCCCTTAAGTATGAAGAGAGCTTCCAGAATTTGCCAAGTTTGAGCGCCAGACAGCAGCCGATCCGGACAGGTGGGTTTTTCAGTCTAAAACAGTTGTTTATTTCCCAATTTTGGGGGAAATATTTTGCAGTTTTACTGAGGGTGCATTTTTGATGATTGCCAGTGAATTTCCTTTATATTTTGCTAATTAAACTTCATTTTTGATTTAAACAATGTTGAAATGGTACCGGTAATTATGAGTGTGTCATTTCTAATATCACTGGGGGCAGCCATGTTCGTGTTTACTCAGCTTGTACTCATATAATGTATGTACCCATATACTGTGCACTTTTCATTGTACATTGAATTTTTGATTGTTGGAATCTAAGACTTAGAGCTAGAAACTTTAACCTTAATTATTGTTTGTGCACAAGGAGGTAAATTTTGCCTTCGGGCCCTTCTGTAAATTTCCTGCATAGGGACGGTCTACTTACATGTAGTTTGAAATACACCTTGGTCATAAATCACTTGTCCTTCTCTTTATACAAGCATTTGTACATCAGACTATACTGGTGTACTTCTTGTTCGTTTTTACACATTGCAAGAGAACAGTCTTTTCCACCTTGCTTGTAATTCTGCCTTTGATACGCACGTCGTTGAAAATTAGATCTTTCTCATTTCAAGTTGTCATATTAAGCAAGCCAGGTCATTTCTTACTGAATGTCATTGTAACATTGAACATGTGGTACCTTTTTACAACATTGTAATTTGATGTATCCTTTGATTGCTTATTTTATACAGTTTACCACTCTTACGCACAGTTATCAAAGAATAAATCTGTAAACCCATATCAATGTCTTTTGCTGGTTATCTATTTGGATGGGGGTATCTGTTATTCTCCGAGGCCAGAATAGACTTGATGATGAAAAAGAGGATGCCCAGATAGGGTTGCAGTATATCAAAGCTGTCACTGTGATGCAGATAGCCCACTCTGTACAGTGATAAGCTATCTGGTGTGTACAAAATGTTTTCACAGTTCACTCTATAGCTTTGCTGACTCCAGTTATCAAGTTTTGCAAAAGTACTTCAAAATACTAGGGAGAGATTGTAATAGAATTTGTCCAGTAAAAACTATATTGATATAAACTCAATATCTGGTTGCAAAAGCAATGATAGGATACACCACACCTAGTACTGCAAAGAACAAATTCTCTGCTAGAGAAACAGGGGATATGTTGAAGAACAATGGAGATTTTCATGGTAAGACTGTGTTTAATCCTGTGTATAAATGTGAGAAGATATGGAAAAAAAGAACTGTCAATTAGATCTCCCTTGTGAAGGGGTTACAAAGCATGTTACACTGCAAAGCATCTGTCTTAAACACAGCCCGACATTGCCAATTCACATCATACCTGATCAGTCATGCATGATCATAACATAACTTTCTTATCAACTGAAAGTAGACAACATGTTTCAAGTAAGTTCATCCTTATGAAAAATATTTGTTAGGTACATGTACTTTGTGCTTTAATAAAAAAAAGCCTTGGTTCCCTTTGAGGACAATATACATGAGTTCCAGTTTCATAAACAAAAAAAAAACAGTGCAAGGTCTGTCACAAATACAGGCATGTGATGGGGGGGGAAGCAATTCAGAAAGGCATTCAGAAAAAATTTGCAATGGCAAAGGAACTAGCACTCACCGATGTGGCCGTGATGAACTACTGACATTCCAGACACAAACTATGCTTCGTTGAGATGAGTCATGATCATCGTACTGCAAATATAATTATCATTTTTCTCATATTCAACAAAATGGAAATGAACCAAAGACACTGAAATACTACTTCTTACGGAACCTAAGCTCACCTAGCTATCACAACATGTTTATGTACACAACTATAATATCAAACTTCAAATCAGTCAATGCCTGTTTCTGAAACATAAATGTGAAAGATTTGGAGTTTCTAGGGTTTGCTAATAAATCACAGGTTATGACATGGTAGGGCGTTACCTCATGCTATGACATAGATAGGCTGATGCATTCAAAATACAGCTATTATGGGGCAGCAACTACATAATTCAAATACGCTGCAGGAATCCTTCCTATTTATAGTTCTCTTATTCTTCATACATCGTTTTTATTTTGACATTTTATTGAGATTTCCTTTGATATATCCTTGAGAAATGCAATTACATCTGTAATTCAAATGGGTCTTTCTTTTTCCCAGTGATTCTCTTGTCACTTTAGTTTTCTACCTTCAATGTTTTTTTGTTCCATTTTAAGGTTGGATTAATTGGCTTTCGAGCTACAGTGGTTTATTTTCACTTTTATTAATCCTGGCCACTTTAAAGTGGGTTCTTTTGGTTTGTTGTTTGATGTTTGTCTTTTTATTTTTAATATACGTGACCCATCACGACAAAATGAGCATAAAATCGCATTCCGCTCTTTCCTATTTCGAAGGTTCAAAATCACATTGAAATGGAGGTTAATTTTGGGATTTTGTAATATTTGGAAAGACTATCCCGTCTCCTATTTAATTTCAAGTATTTCGCAGGATCATATAGTTAAAAATGTCATTTTCACAGCAGTTTTGAGAATAGCATTATGCATGCCTGGTCTGAAATGTTGAAACAATGTCGGGAACAAGCACGCACAGCTGCCAGAATAATATCACGTACAACACCAATATCTCAATTTTTGAAAATTCCAACTTTCAGTTCATTTTGTGGTGACAGGTCACATTTATGTTTTAGTTTGTTTTATTCACTCTTAAATTTGGACTTTAAAATTTGGCCTCCTTCTGGTAGCTGGGGCATTAGAGGGACATTGAAATGTATCCCTAATGACCCATTTGTAAAAATAATAATAATACTTAATACACTGTTGACGTTTGAGGCATTTTATGTTGCACCTTACAGCAACCTCTCTGGACACTGCACTCTCTTAGTAAAAATATGTAAAGAGCGGCAGCACATATTAAAAGGGAACCTTTTTGGGTAATGCCATAGGGTTGGGAAACAAAAGTGACTTTATAGTGTGAAATAAATGTTAGAAGGGTTCAAAATGTTCAGCTATCATAGTTTTCAGATGAGGAATATGTAATACTGTTAAATATAGAGACAAATGTTGTGTACACACAATAAGTCGGTGCACCATATGTTGAGGGCTATCACATATAGTGCGGATGTATCATTGACACCAAATTGGGTACTTTAACCATTTCATGTCGGGGCATTTTCCAATGTTGATGATGTTGAGCCGGCATGACTATCATTTTTTCCGTTTTCAAAATCCTTCAAAAATTCAAGTCACTTGACCTTAAAGGGGCACTCTTTAAAGCCCTATATACAGTGAGGTACCAGACCAATTGGGTTCAACTTTGTGTATGGCTGGAAAGGGAAGGGTTTTAGACCAAAATTGAACTGATGGGATAAACACGTCATTGGGTGACAAGTCCTGTGATATTAATGGGGCACTCTTTAAAGCGCTATATATCTCGTGAAGTACTTGACTGATTCGGTTCAAACTTTGTGTATGGCTGAAGCATCGCGTGCTGAGTTCACCCGTACTGCATCCGCAATACACGGCGGGGAACACCTGGAGGATGCGGTCCAGCGGTATATAGCGGACTCTGCAGCATCCAGACTTCAGTTGCCTGATGAAGGCTAGCAGTACCAGCAGCCGAAACATCGCTACCAGCAACACGACACCGGAGTCATCGATTATCTTTTTCCTGTATTTGTCATCCACCACGGTGATTCTGTTTATCTCTTCTATTCATAAGACCCCTTGTACCCTATGATCATCACCACAATTTTTCCTTGGTAATCTACATCCTCAAAGTACATAAGTATAGGAAATGAAATATTCCTGCAACCATTGGTGCTTTGTATGATCAGACAACAACATCAAATTTAATGCTTGCACAGTTGCTTGTATTAGGCTGTGTCCCCAAAGTGTTCATGTGCAGTTACTGCCCATATCAAACACTTTCTTCTGAACTTATTTTGGGAATAAATAGCCAAGTTGTTTATAGATTTTGCACTTTATTTGAATCATTTTTAAGATGGAATTTACACAAAAAGGTATTTCTTGATACTTCATGATCACTCCTCAGAGCGTGAAATTACAGTGGGACATCGGACATTTTCCGAGCACTTATTGTGTTTTTCTGAACAAAATGACAAACGCCTGGACAAACTGTCAGACCAACATATCAATAACAGCTCTTAAAATATCAACAAAATATGTGGAATGATAGTGTCCAATTTGTTATTAGTTTTGTGTTAGAATTACATTACGTCCAAGGCATTCATGTCACTTAGTGCCACGCTGTGTGAACACCCATGTGTGTATACATGTACTTGTACACATGGATATAAAATCGCCCAATAATTCTTTGCGCATCATAAAACGGAGGTCAGGTAAGTCATGCACTCAGCCACGGTTCTTCCAGTTCAACCCGAGTATGGTGCTATGATCTTCAAATCTAATAATCATGAAGCGAGGAATCACTTCATCCAGTTATGATAGTAAACAAGGAGTAATGTGAAGGAAAGTCAAGCATGATACTTTCAAGAAATGGGTCTCACAATACGATCACTACCATCAGACTTTAACATGGCTTGATTGCGAGACAGAATCTGAATAAGGTGCGAAAGTTGTGACACGATTGAAATGCTGTATATGCGCCAAGTATAAGCAGAGGATTGTTGGGAGGAAGAATTTTAACGAAAAAGGGGATCAGTGGAGCAGACTCGGTGGGAACAACCAACATTTTCAATCATGCCATATCCCACCATCAGGAGCACGTGATGAACCTGCACAAGAGAGAGCAAGCTAAAGTGGAAGGTGCAACTGTTAGTTTGTATGCTTCCATCACACAGTCATTAAGTTGTATTTCTTTTGGCAATTTCACGTACACCAGAACGTTGAGAGACTGCAAAGACATGCGTGTTCATGCACACCTGTGTAAATTAATTGCTGACCGACAAGAATCGTGACTAAAAATCCTCTATTGAGGTTGTGCATGGTAAGAGCCTTTGTTCCACTGGGGTTCACATGAGTAGACCTTTTGTGCTATACCCATAACAAAAGCAGTTAACAGAAAGATGGCTGCCAGCACAACCTCTATTCCATATTTGTCAAAAAGGACCAGACTTCGAACATAATGAGAAATACATATGAACCTACCTCTTCTGGTCTAGAATGCACTGTCACTAACAGATTAGTTTGAACTGGATGAAACTGCACATAACTTGCATATCGCCCTGTAAGGACATTTAAAAAGCAAAATACAAATAACACAACAGCTATGCCCATAATCACCTATTTTCAAATGTTCAAATATCAGTACTCATCAATCAACAATTTTCAGTTTATTTTTCATGTTTCAACAAACTTTTCCTTTCTGCTTACTCCATCATTAAACCTTGATGAAATTTGCAGAATTTGAAAAACATACGTTTCAAAGCTTATGACATTTCACATAATTTTGCATCATGACACTTTCTCATGCACATAACCAGTATTAAGTTTTCATAAAAAGTTAGATTTGCATGTACATGTAAGACTATTCCTGTACAAACAGACACAACAAAAAGAACTTGAACTTTGTGTTTGTTTCAGTCACATACACAGGGTGATGGGGCTATGTATCAATATGATAATGATACAGGGTTTTGACACAGGAACCTATTATTCGTGCAAGAGAACATCTATTTTGTGAGCTGAATCCTATGTGCCGTGCAGCTTGAAGGCATTAACTATAGCCTGTAAAACATCCCTCCCTAAGAAAGGAATTATTTTCAGTCTTATAGTGTTGTAGATATTGACCTGTCAAGGGTGCACATTTAAGGTCATGCCATGTGACACATGAGTGCTTTAAATATAATCATTAGTTCTATTTTAACCTATTATCTATAACCAGCTACGATTGTAGTTGCTTCTGATTTTATTGAACGTGCAGTTCTATGGATGATGGCCTCTGATGATTCATCTTTGACTGATGAGGACGTCATTACCACACAACCCAAATGTCATCTATAACATTAACTTGACTATGAGAATGTACAATTTGACTTGAATTCCTCCTCCACAGAAGTGTGGGCTGAGTCTGCTAGGGAATACCTACCCAAACAATCCTAAATATGCAGATTGCCCTTAGTACCTTTTGTCATTCACTAACAACTTGAACTGTAATACGCATTCTAGTGCCACAATGCATTGCAGTGCCCCAACCATGTTCGTCCTTTTTTTAAAGCATTTAGGGTCTGAGTCAGAATGGGGAGGACGGGCAGGCACTGACTGTTTTGGTAGGTATTCTCAAGTGGACTTGTCCAACACTTCTATGGGGGAGGAGTCCCATGTTCAACCTACCCAAACAGTCTTTCATATGCAATGTAGCACCGATCCCAAGAGAAGGGTTGGTGAGGATGCACCGGATAAATCATAAGTGTACAAAAGAGGAGAATCATGTGAGAGATCATTTAGGTAATTTGTGGGAATTCAACAAGTGGTTCTGTCAAGATGATCTGGTAGCAGTCTATCCTGGCGAAGAATTGCCTGCCTTCGGCACTGCTGACGTAAGGATTGTCTTGCCATGAACACAGTTTGTCTGCAAGACATCACACAGGTAGCACAAGGTAAAGGCAGAGGGTGATGTCTAGCAGGCTGCTTTGCATATGTCTGCGAGTGGGACATCCTGAAAGTAGGCCCAGGAGGTAGATTCAGCTCTGTTTTCATGAGCTCGGATATAACACAGAGTTTGACTGACAGGAGAAGTCGGCAAATCCAGGTTGACAAATTTGACATTTGAAACAGTCTATCAGGTGACAGTGTCCCCTGGATGCTGGTGGATGGGTCTTGACCAATGTCACAAATAGTTGTGACGTATTCTGTCTGATCTTTCTGGTTCATGCCAAGTACCACTTGGGAGTCCAAACAGGGCACAAATTGGAGTGACGCAGTCTGCTTCTTTGTATGGAAACCTAAGGCTGGAATGAAGCGGACTCTGTGAGGCTCCCAGCGGATGTAGCCATCAGCAATGGACAGCGCCCTACCTCTGCGAGATGTAACTACAGCTAGCAGGAAGGCCAGCTTCATGGAGAAGTGTGGTAAGGATGTATGGCTAATTGGTTTGAAAGGAGAGCCAGCAAGAAGTTGACAGACACAAGTCAGGTCCTAGGGTGGGAAGAGGTATTGAGTAGGTGGGTGCTCAATAAACATCCCACATAGGAGGTGTTTAGAGTGTTATTATCAGATACAGAGGAGCCATTGGCAAAGCCATTGTGCATGGCAGAGATGGCCAACAGTAGTTGTGAATTGTAGCTACTTAGAGGCCTGAGCAGAAAAGATGCATGAAGAAGTCAGGAAAGCACTGACAGGCACTTCAGCCGGAGCCAAAGCCTGGCTGTCGTACCAAGAAACAGAATGCTGTTTTCTGCTGTCGTAAACCTTATGGATGGAAAGGTGTTGTCCCTGTACAGCCATCTTGGAAGCATCAAAAGAAAGGCCCGCCATTCTAAAGGATCTTTGGACAATGGCCAGCATGACAGGTGTAGATCAACTGGTTGGGGGTACAAGACACATAACTTCAATTGCTGTGGAAGATCCGGTCTGTTACCTTACAAGTACGTGGTTCAGATCTACTAGAGAATACCTACCTAAATGACCTATAATTTGCCTTTACATCATTTGCTAAATCTTGATCGACTGCAAGTGTGCCCTTGTCAGTGTTGTAGTCGTCGAGACTGGTTTTGGTCTCGAGACCTGTTTGAACGTGGTCTTGGTCTCGAACATGCTGGTCTTGGTCTCAGAGTGTTGGTCTCGGTCTTGATCTTGCACCAAATGTTTTCAAAATTTTCAGCCAAGATCAGTACAAGACAAATGTATGCACCGTTTCATACCTGATTGATGATCAATTTCGACTGTTTGTAGGCCTACGAAAAACTTGAATTGAGGCCCTGCAAGATCTAAGTACGGCCGTCAAGGACTGTACGTACAAACGTTTGTTGTGGCTATGGCTGGTAGTAGCATGTCATGCACAAACTTCACCCTTTGTGTGAGTTACGTGTGCACCCAAAGTTAAAACGTCCGCGGCCAAAGCTTTTGCTCATTAGATTGCCATTAGATTGCCCACGCAACGTTGAACCTTGCACCAGGAAGATGATAGTAAGTGACAGCCCAAAAAATAATTGTCACAGGTTACCGGCCATAAAAAGATACCTGATTGTTGTTGTCAGGGTACCTGTGAATACATAGTCACATTGTGCGGTCTGGTAATTAGACACTTATTTATTCACTGTTTGTTGATCTCAAACTTGACTAACAAGACACCATTCCGCGATAGTATTTTTGGTACAACGTGCAGTGCCGTATTAACATAAAGTCTTTTCCAGCTATCATGTCTGCCAATTTGGCAATCATTCAGTATGCATTCAAGGACCACAAGGAATACGTCAATGTCAAAATGGGTGGCCAAAAACATGTCGCTGTGTGTGTTTTGTTCATGAAAAAAAAACAGCATCAGTGATAAGGCAGAAACAACATCTGCCTTCATCAAACACGTGCACTGCCATCACCCTGTGAAGTACGTATGTGTACCAGACTACTACAGTTGACTCTTATTAATACTTGGGCATCAGGACTTTATAAATTAGCTTGTATTATCCAGACCTTATATTACGCGAAAGCTGATGTCCTGCTCAACATATGTATCACAGATCGACCGTAGGTAAAGCGTTCATGTGTATGTGTACATGTGCTGATTTTAAACAGTTTGTTTATAAAAGTGAGATACAGTTAAATGAATAAAGAATAGTAAAAAAAGAAAAATTATAAAATGTAAGAATGGAGGAAGCGAAATTTCCACCAGTCATATTGATTCGGAGCGATGCCGTATCACACGCCCCTGGCCTCAAATGCACGCACATAATGTAAGTACATGAATATTTTAGTTGATGACCAACACCAGAGCTGCGCTTGTTGCACATAAAAATGGGAAGAAACCAGCTATTGGTGGTGTGGACAGCAGACGGTGAATACATATCGGACTTTACTTTAGAAAGGCGTGTGGGTTTGCAGAAAAATTACTAGCAATGGATACACTTTTTTCTTCAAAACTTGTGGATGTTATTTTGGGACTGAAAACTACAGTTTAGTCAGGATTTTCTTATATTGAGAATTTATACAAATGTCAAAATCAGAAGGGGTGATATTTTCATATTACAGTTGGGAGCGACAAACAATTTTTCGATGGGGGAGGGCAGTTTTTTTGGGCCGGGTGTTTGGTTACAGAAAACAATTTTTATTAGTTTCCTGGGAGGACTTTGGTCTTGGGGAATTTTTTAGGGGCAGGGGAATCAAATGAAAGATTTCTTTGTTCCCCACTGTCCTAAATATCATAGTACTTTTGGCGGCACTCACTCGTGTTCAGGTGGTTCAAGAGCTGCCTCAAAGAATTTCTGTGTTGGGTACGGGAACTACAAATACCCATTGTTAGTCTCTCTTGCAACACCGGACACAAACAGCTTGATTCAGTGAGGGAAAACTGCAGTGCTGCTCTACTGTATACGCCTAAATTATGGAAGCACCTTTCAAAATTGAATGAACTGGCTGATTGACAAGTTGCCTTCAAAAAACTTTGTGCTAAATAGACAGATGATAATTGATTTGCACTCTGCCAATGCACAAAAAATGCTCATCTTAACCGAAATCTTGTAACATTCCAGCTCGAATTACACATTTTTTTTCCCGCATAGAAATGTGCACAATTCAGTTGGGACTGGCAAATATGCTCGTCTAAACTGCAGTCTCCTTTTACCTAAGCACATATTACCGAGAGTCAACTGTACTAGGAATAATCTTTCAGTCCTCATGTTTGTTTCAGTTTTAAAAGAATCTAAACTTAAGGCTTAAATGTTCAAACAATCATAAACTGTTTTGTGCTTGATTTTTAATGGGTATGTAATGTCATGTTTAGATCACAGTCCCTAGTTTGAAATTAAAATAAATTGGTTTAATTTTATCATTTTAAAATGGATTGAGCTGAAGTGCATAAAATTACGAAGTACCGTTTTTTTCATACTTTATCATTTTTCATATTTATTTTAGGTCCCATTATTTGTTATACTTGTTCAAGTTGTTGCACGCGATTTTTTTTCTACTTCAAGATATTTTTATTTTTCCAAACTCACCTGCTTGCCCAATGTACATGTAAATCCTTGTCCTGTCTCCTTGTGAACCTTGTCATAACATTGAACACAGATGAATTATATGCAGATTTATTGCTAATTCAAAGCTCTCTCAGGTTTTTAAGCCCAGGGGCGCATTCGTACCTTTCATTACATTATTTTTAATAAAAAATATGATTTTGCTTAAAAACACTGATAGAACAGATGGGATTAACTTTTTAATCATACACATGTATTTTTAATCGTTATATATAATCAAAACAGACAAACAGAGTATTTAGGGTCAGGACAGATGTCAACTGCAGCTAACAAGTTTGGTGGTAGCAGGTGCTGGTGCTTCTTCCTAAAGAGGATTAGAAGAGACTGTGCATCAATTCAGTGTTACCCATCCTAGACAGAAAGCCATTGCAGATGCCATGGTGAGGCATCTTATTGTTGGATGTTCAATGCCACTTGGCACTGTAGTGAATCCACATTTCAGCGCTTTTTGCAGAGTTGAAGCCAAGATAAAATTTCCTTTTTATTTTCAACAGAACTGATTGATTGATCCACTCATAAAGAGCCTCATCTGATCATTGTTAAAAGGAGAGTGTCAAGTTGCATTGCAAGCGTGTCTATCATTTTGGATTAATCAAAGCTTAAAGCACTACTCTTATATACCAAAGCTTAAACCTGTATTCCATTAACAGGCCTACATGTACATATACTTCATACATGTATTTGCATTTGGTTCTGTGTCCACAGGAACCATGCTAATAGTCGATTGTTTCAAACACATACCTCTTTCGCTTCAGATATTAACCAATAGCTCTATCGACACTGTCAAGGAAACAGATACCACACCTTTTTGAGGCTGGACAGACCGTCCTCAGAGACCTCTTCAATGGTCAGGACTCTGTTGCCCTAACCACCGATGTATGGTCAGATCGCAAGGTGTGGTCTTTCATGGGGGTAACCGCACACCTCATTGCAGAAAATCCCATGTCAGGTAATAGAGGGCTTCTCTCCATACTGCTTACATGCCAGAGCTTCAAAGAATTACATACTGGAGAAAAAACTCCCCAGCAATTCTATGATGTTCTTGAAGAATTCAATATCAAGAACAATGTACATCTTGAAAACAAAAAAATAATACATCTTGAAAATAGTTCATGGTACCTGCTGCTTCACCTGACTTGGACCGACCAGCCGACCCCGGCAAGCTCGATGGTCGACTGGTTAAGACGTCTGCACAAGTAAGCAGGAGGTCATGGGTTTGAGTCCCAGGCGAGTAAGCTTGTGAATTTTTCACAAGCTCTCGGACAAGCACTGAGCATACAATGTTTATCAATATTGTAGGCTGGGTAAGGGCAAAACCTTTTATATAAAGTAGAACACATTGGTACGGACAACGTTGCAAATGTCAACGCATTTAAGGTAGGCTACAAATAGACCGTGGGCCAAAAATCCTATTTGGTCTAGCTTTTTATTCACTGTGGCAAACCTAAAATTGTTGTTCTTTACAAAATTGAAGGTGCTGAATATGATTATACTTGGTAGGCCTACTACCTGGTCATTCAATGGCTCTTTTGTGTTTATTTAGGTCAGGTTTCCTGCTGAGGATTATGAGGTCTTCATTAATTTACAAATGTAGTCTTGGTCTTGGTCTCGGATGGCTGGTCTTCGTCTTGGTCTTCGGTTACTTTTTCTAGCCGCCTTGGTCTCGGTCTGTTGGTCTCAGTCTTGGTCTGCCTGGTCTCAGTCTTGGTCTTGGACAGGTGGTCTTGGTCTTGGTCTCTGGTTACTTTTTCTGGCCTGGCCTTGGTCTCGGTCTGTTGGTCTCGGTCTTGGTCTTAGACTGCCTGGTCTTGACTACCACACTTGCCCACATCCATCTTTACCGTAACAGGGATCGAAATTAACAAGCAGGACCAATACTTTAAAATTTTCACTGGTCCTGCTGAAAGTTGGATGGTCCTACCAGAATCGCACACACAGCCGCATTGAGCAATCCTTGTTTGGAAGCCGACATGTTAATATACCGGATAACCTCTTGCAGTCAAGACTAGGAACGTTTACAACACAAGTGGATTAGGCTTAGACTTCTATTTCGCTGGTTTCTGGGTCTGGAACATGTGTTTTCAAATGCTGCTTTCAAAATGGCTGTGACCAGTGAAATTAAAGTCACAGAGCGTTTTCGAAATGGCTTAAGACTTTAGTTTCACTGGTTCCAGCCATTTTGGAACAGCCTTCAAAACCACATGTTCAAGCTCTAACTGAAACCAGCAAAACCAAAGTCTAAACTGAATGCGTTCGTTTTGAAAATACTCTAGGTTAGCCCAGCGCAGAGTGGCAAAACTACGATTTGGATCGATCTTATGTTGCATAAGCTAGATACACGCAGCACACAAAAATATAACCGGATCCACCACACTACTAATTTGGGTAATCTGTACAGAGATTTTTTTTTTTCAGTCCTTCAATTTTTATCAAATTTGTTAACTACATTTTGTACTGGCCCATCGGACCACAAGGTTTCTTAGATCAGCTGGTCTGCTGCCATTTCTACTGGCCTTGGGCCAGTGGATGCCATTAATTTTGACCCCTGCATGATGCACTTTGGCGTGGCAGCCATATTGTGTTTGGAAATGCTCCAGTATCAGAGCCAAAGGATATCTTCAAGCAGTTACTCCTGTTAACATGAGTCGGATGCATGCACATTACACTCGAGTGCAGGAGTACACTCCCCCTCTAGCTAGAGTATACTCTTGCTGACCTGTGAGTTGTACTCCAGCAGTTTGAGTGCTCAGAAGTATACTTGTGTTAACATGAGTAGCTCGCTCGAACACACCCAAAAGGATTGGAGGGAAACAGGTCATTTGGGTAGGTATTCTCTAGAAGACTCAAACCAAACACTTGCGGAGGAGTCTACTGCGTGCAACTTTAATACTTTAATTAACTTTAATAATGCCTTGCCATGGGCATAGTCTTATTGTAAAACATCACCAAGATAGCAGGATGTAAACGTACAGGGTGATTTAAAGTTGGCCACCCAGCAAATGTTTGCCGGTGGTACCCACTGAAAGTTGGCTCGTGATGTGGAAACTGCCCTGATATCAAGTGCTCTGATATGACTTTGACTGTTCAGAGGACTTGGCCAGTCTGTGTTGGCAAATTTGATGGTTGAAACTACTAAGCAGGCCATGGTGTCTCTGGTTGTTGGATGATGCAAGTGAGTCGATGTTACAAACAGATGGGATGTTAACCCATTGAGATTTTTGGTCAGTACTGCACTGGACACCAGAGTTTGTCGGAGGGTATCCCGGAGTGTGCTGATATGTTTGGGATAAAATGTCCATCAGATGGAACATGGGAGTCCGGTTCTTTGTGAGAAAATTAATGTTTTGGGGGGTTGGACTGTAACCCGTGACTGTGCATCTGCCAGTGTATTGTTGGTGCCTGCACTGTGTCTGGCCCATAGTACAGTTGTGTGCTCCATTGTCCAGTGGAATAGTTGCCACGTCAGTGTGCACAACTGTAGCGACTGTGTGTCACCTTTGCGGTTAATGTATGCGGCTGCTGTTTTGTTGTCTGGCTGGACCATCACACATTTGCCATCCATGGGCATCTGAACAAGACGTAGGGCCTCGAAGATTGCCTATGGCTCAAGAACGTTGATATATGTTCCCTTGTGTTGAGGTCTCACTCAACCAATGCTTGGAATGGGGAAAGAGAGGCTTCCCACCAAGCTTGATGCATCAATGGAGATTTTGACCTCGGATTCTGGTCTTGAAATAGGAGGACCTACATCAAGATGATGTCTGGCGAGCTGGTTGGTAGGTAGGTATGAATGGATGGATTGATTGATGGGGGAACAGGTACCTTGAAATCGATGGAGTCCTAATTGGGCTTGAAGTAGGAGAGGAGATGTAGTTGTAGTGGTCTAAGGGGACCAAGTCTATAGGCTGGCCATCAGTAGAGCCTCTATCTTGGAGTCTCAAGGTTTGTCATTTGGATTTATAAGGAATTAGAGTTGGCTTCAGTGAAGTGTTTGATGGAGGGGCGCTTGTGAACTTGAGCTTGTAATGTTTCAGAGATTTGTAAGCACCCATTCGGAGTGATCTCTCCCCACAACCCTGTGAAATCCAGTGAGCGCCTGCCAATGAATTTGTAATGTAGGGCCACTGGAGAATCAAAATGGTCACAGACGATCCCCCCCTGGAGATTGGGGCTTCACTGGCTACACCTCATCACTAGTGGCTACAGCCGGATGTTAAAAGGAATCTGAGGTTGGTTCATCCTTGTCTTGGTTTACTTATAGAGACCTTGAAAGGCAGAGAAGGGTTGGCTCACACAGGGTACAGTACAGGAGAAAATTGTGGCTGCCTGCAGCTTTAACTCCTCTCTTGACATAGAAGCTTGACAGAATGAAAGTTTCTGTGTTGTATCAATCTGCTTTGTTTCATCCTCCAGTTGTTTAAGGAATTGGCTAGTGACAAAATCTTTTTTGAGAAGTTATAGATTCCATTACTTCTGGTTCAGTCCTTCATAAGGGATCTATATGGCATCACTGGCGTTAGACCTATGGATGTATTGAGAATTTAGCATTGTCATGCAGCAGAAATGCTGTCTCATGCATGTTCTCAGTTGATATATTAGTGAATTCTCACCACATGCCTTTTTTACTATCGCGTGATGTGAGGCCAGCGTAAGTTTACAACGTATATTTACATTATACTAAACATATTATTAGGTTCCAAGCGCACTCGCGGCATAGTGTATGCAGTGAACGAAACTCCTTTCCAGTTTTTGTTCGTGTGCTCTTTTAGCAAGCTTTCTTTTGTGCATTCTGTGCACTTTCAATACAATGCCATATTAAAGCCAAACATTACTGGCCAGCTTGGTTCAATTCAGTTTGATTCGATTTGAAAGTGCCATGTTCGATGATTTTTAGTTCGGTTTGGTGGTTCGGCTGTAGCACTAGTGTCAACAAACACGTCTAATTCGCTCTTTGCATACTGCCGCCATAGGCATCTTGTACAATCACGTCAGGATCGCGTCAACTCATCTTTTTGAAATATTGTCTCATCGCATGGTGAAAGAACTAATGCAGGACGTGCAACATTGCTAAGGAAAATACATATGAATCACTGAACCAGCTATATTTAGTGTGTAAAGCTGCCAGATGGAGGCTCTGCATGCCTTTGGCAGCAGCGTGCAAAGAGGGAATGGTAATGGTGATTGTCCCCTCAATGTGGTGAAAAGAACACAATAAAAATCAGTACCAAATATCATACTGTTTTACCTCTTAAGACTGAAAGATCAGAATTGAGCCTTGTGTAGCCATCACTGAAGAATATGTTGGATGGATTACTTTGATGATGACTTCCACCATCAGAAATGTCTTCCTCAAGAACAGCATTCATCACCTTGTTTTAAAGTCAAACACAGCACAAAATATAGACATAAAAACCAATTAATATGGGCACAAGTAATTTCATTGTTAAATTTGGGTTGAAAATGACATGCCATAATTCAACATTATTTGAACTTCACTTTTGTGTCGTAGATTTTAACTCACCGTAAATCATGTTTTAAGAATGCTCAAAGTGCGGTCACGTTGGGTCACAATATTACCGACCCAAATCAATGTTTACCCACGATAATTCGCTAATACTGTGTTGATGTGCAGATTTTGGCACAAATATTTAATTACTTTGGAAACTGTGTAACAATATTAACCACCTACATTAACCCTCCTATGCTGAAGTCACTCTTTGGGTCACTTGGTAAACACCTCAAAGAAGCCCAGCTGTGTCATGTTGTGCAATGCACCAACATGAAAAAGATTGACCTTGGGCACTTGTGCATATTTTGCTGTAAAACTAAAGGAGGGTTAAATTTGTATCCAACGTCAGCTACATGTACTTAATGTTGTTTCAACATACAGGTACATATCTCCAAAATTAAATATGGATGAACACAAAGAACTCTTGATTGGGCAATTCTCTGAACTTCTGCCACTTCTAGTTTCTTACTCTTTATAATAAACTCAAGACACAAGTTGCCTTATTACACTTCTTATTATCAAATAGCTTTAAAGGCAAGGAGTTGGCTGTTGAAACATGGGGCCACTGACTTGCAGAGAATGCACACTAATACACACAAGACAAGGGATGCATGATTGTGCCACCTGACACATACTGAATCACCTGATCACTCCAAATGGCAACTTAGCTGTCTTCAATTCCTGTGCCACCTGATACAGCACCTTTTACTGGATCACCTGATCACAGCTACCTAGCCATGTTCTTGCATCTTCCGCTACCCACTAATAATAAAGGTTACCTCAGCTTGTGACAGAAACAACATGCAACAAGACATACCTTGCAATTTGGATTGATCACGCCCATCATCGACTAATTAAAAATGCTCTAATCTACCAAAATTAATGATAATGAATTTTACCCCTGCTAGTACACAGCAGGCTGTAATTCCTGCATTTAATAAATCAGAGTATCAATTCTTTATTTGCTGTTGTTGATTAACCATGTTGTCTATATATTATTTATTCAATGCTTCACCCTGTTGGAACATACAAGGTTGTGAATCCTGTTCCCCTTACTTTGCTTATTTGAGGGTGTTCATTCTTAGCTTGCAACTGATTGCCTCACTATTAATAACTGCTCAAGTTGAGACAAAATAAAATGCTTAATTTGCTGTCTCTTTCCTGCCTACAAATGCCACATGCCCAAAGTGCGCCCCAAGAAAATAACTGCTCTCGAAAGGTGGGATGCAGGATCAAGGGATCAATCGAAGAAAGAACAAACACACTCCCAAAAATTAGCCCTTAGTAGGTAGTTTCCCACACTCAAATGGTGCCATCCAAATTGCGCTGTATATTGGCGATAAATTATTGCGGAATTTCACGCAAGTGGTCACACAATGACAAGTACCCACATGTACAGGTACATGTACAGTACATGTGCTTGTACATGTACATATGTAAGTATGTACAGGACGTCAAGGTGAAGCTACATGTACAGTGTACATTTAGTTGCTGTACATACATGTACATGTACGTTGATCACTCACACATAAGTTCACTACCACACTTTCCTGCCTGCAGCCAGGCCGCGCTGCAACCACACACACAGTGCCTACTGCAGACAAACCACACCGCCGTAAATCAGACCTAAAAGTGGACACACATGGACGTGTACTGATTGAAGCCATTATATCGTGGGTCGTTTACCACTAGAAAGGCCATAAACTAGGTGGGGAGGTCTTGAATGCGAACCCGTTCACGGGTTCGCAAAAGCCACATTAGACTGGGCTCGGTCCAGTAATGCACCCCACCTTGACAGAACAGACAGGCACTGGTCCACTGAAACTGCGGGTGATGCAAAACAGACACTCCAACCTACCTACTATATGACCACCACCATTTGTTATTTATAGCCCCCCTCTGCCTCTCCATGCTCCCTTGTGACCAAGCCCAATAGTAATAAAATCAAGGACAAAATATCCAACCATACTACTGCTGCATCTGGGAAACGGGCTCAACACTCAGCTATTAATGAAGCACTACACATTGCTGAATACAGAGTGCATCACAGTGCACCAGCTTGTTTGTGCCTAAATGAATAATCAGCAGTGCTGGTGTAGGATACAAGGTTGCCATAGCGTCCAGCTACTGTTGAGGATCACTAAACCGGGGCCTCATTGGTGCTACGCCAAATCACCGATGGCCGGACACTCAACATACTGCACTCCACCAATAATGAAATCCCCACAATCCAAAAATTTAAATAGAGAAAAACAAACAACAACCAAATACAACTGGAGGCAAGCTCTAGGTGTCAAACCCCTTTTTACCCCCAGGGATAGCACAAATTGCCTCCGGCCATATAAATGTAGTGGTCAGACTTAGTCAAGTCTAGGTTTTGTCAAGGTTTGTGAACTAAGGTTTGTCTAAGGTTGTCACGAACTTTGAATGTTCCTACTGTACCCAATTTTCACACTTTTGTTGAATTCCCTTCAGGTCATCGGTGATGCTGTCTGGAAGACTGATGAATTGTTTGCATCCGTCAGTTTATTTCTTCAAGATCCAGAGTCATTTGTCTGAAATGCGGTTCGTTTTTCATGCGGATTCAAATTTCCGTACTGAGTCCAACATGTCCGACAGCAGTCAAAAATGAGATGTACGGGATTTTGGTCATTGTACACACACACGCACACATACCTGGATACAAGTGCGTTTTGGTACGAGGTAACTTTTACTGCATTGTACAAATACATACAGTGATGTCAAATTACCCGACTAAAAGGCACAAACAAACACTTCCTGCTCTCATTCATACAGTTTCCTTCTTGCATGATACTTTCTCATTAGAGCATTCATGATATTCCTCACTATTAAGAAGTTGAGAAATGTCAGGGAAAAACCGGTAAAACTGGAAAAAAATCCCCTCTAAAATGTTTTCTTCACTTCAAACTTCTTTCTGTTACTTTGGGGGTACTTGAGAAAGATGGGCAAAAATTTGGCAGAAAATAGGTTTATCATGTGCAAGTTAGTAAAAGGGAATTGGAGTGTTTTAATACTAAATGGTATGGAAATTAGGGGCAAACAACTATATCTGAGCATGATGTCAATCGATTACTTTAGGGTCCACCTGTCCGAGTCAAGAGCCATTTTACTGGCTTCTGGCTGTAGTGGGATTCAGTATGCATGCACACAAACTAAGTGAGGAGCATGAACATAGGTGATCACAACATAAGCTTATTCATTACTTTGTATTCGATCCAGTCTATTGTCAACACCATTTACACGTACTAAGGTTCACAATTGTGTAATTTTTCCTCAGTCCAAAACTGGGACAATTCTTCTAAATTTTTCGTCCTAGACTTGATTTCAAATAGAAATAAATCGCTTCTAATCTATTGTGTGAGCAATTCTCTGTGCTGATTCTTGGTTTTTATTGGGTATATTTTAATAGCCAGAGAAGTCAATCCCTACCTACCACCATGGGGGTATTTACCACCTCATGTACACGTATAACCATGACATAAAAGAAGCACTTTATCTGAGTGCCACCGCCCATCTGTTTGAAATCTTCATGTGGGACCCCCAAGCTGGGACCCCCAAGCTGTGAGCCACCGTCGCTGCCCCAATTGGGAAGGAGTGGGATCGAAAGTGCCCAAAAAAAAAAGGAAAAAACCATCTTGACAATAGTTCGCGGTACCCGTTTTTTTCGCAAGCTCTCGGAC
>NW_019091509.1:387925-407424 GCF_001949145.1 Acanthaster planci | reverse complement strand
CGTTGAAGTAGTTGAAGAAATTGAGTGCTTTATAAGATGGTTAAAATTAGGAGATTTTCCTTCCTGTGTGCCTGTACCCCAGATGAGGATAGACACTATTTTGACTTTTAAGAAACTTCAGTATTACATACTACTTGTAGAACGTTAGCCATTTTCCTTCAAGAATACACGCATCAATCTGATTTAATTTCAGAATTTCCTCCTCACTCGTCTGTCTTTGTTTCTTTCTTCTTCCTTTGTAGCTACTGTTCTGAGAGAATAAATACACACATTGTAGTAGCTACTGTTCTGACTGAATAAATACACACTGTAGGCACTGGGGGAAGAAAAATTGCCATCACATACATTATGCACACATTCATATTGTTTACACTAAGCAACACGAAACTGCTTACATATATTTACAGATGCAGATATAAAAGCAGTCGTAAAAAAGCTGTAGAAAAATGAAACTTTTCCTTAACGGTTTGTGCAAAAACATAGATGCTCCCAGCAAACTTCAATCGCACAAAAGTTAGTGCTCTATTATTATTGAAAGAGTAGTAATTACCAATAAATGTGGAGATTCCTTCACTAGGATGTTGAATCCAGTTATCTTTCATCTTGATGGGCTCTGTTTGGACATCTCGGTCAAAAACATCATCATGACACTGAACAAATGCCTAAAAATACACAAAAGGTAAGAACATTATTTTTTGTTTCACTTTCACATAATCATGCTCAATGATGTCATCATGACATCTAAAAACTATCCACACAAGGATATTCACCTTGATCTCAAAAAGTTTGGCTAAGCACAGTTTTTTATTTGGTAAGGCCACTCCAAATCAATTAGTCATTTTACAGATTTTAGCAATGTAAATTATTGAAAGGTGAAAAAAAAGAAGTAAAGACAGCTTTTTATTTTCATGTTCTCCTCCTGGCGACAAATATCTCAGGACATTGACCCCTCCACAAAATGTTCAACTAACACCTTTCTTCAGTCCATATTTCAGAGAAATCATGAAACTCCTGAAGTGCTACGACACTGGGAACAATTCCATAAAACTAATGCCTGACTGGCTTGCCACCATTATCACAATGTGAGCTACGCCTATGGCTATGTCTACTGTTAGCACATCTCAGCATATTTCAATGGAGCAAAAACCTAGACTTAGCTCTGGATGTGAGTGCAGCCACAGTTTTCTCTACCTTTCCATTACTAAAATATTCTCCCTTGTGCCTTAATATTGGATATTTTCAGTGCAGCTCATCATGTGCAACACTGGGAACAGCACACATGAGCGTTGATTTGGCAACTCCACAGGACTGGGGCCCAAACTCATGGCACTGCTACGCAAATGTTTTATGCTGACAGAGGCTCTATGTATTTCATAGATACTGTATGTAAGCAGTAAACACAGCAAAAGGCATGCTGACCTTCGAGGACAAATTTGATAAAACTGTGCGACGAAACATTGAAAATCTGTATGCATGACCATGCAGTTTTGTATTAAGCACAGCAACTGTGAAATGTTAGCTGTGAAATGTGCTTACTGCTTACTAAATTTTTGTGTTATTGTTAGAAAAAAAAGCTAAACAGTTTAAAGCAGTGCCATGGAAACTGGGCCTTGGGTGGGGTTGGGTATGATGTAATTATGTATATAATGTATATATGGGTACAAGCATGTGACAGAATAGAGTGCGATCAGCACATTGTTAAAATTCCTTTGTACATGTAAACATACAGTACATGATTGCGAGTCTAGAAATGTCAGAGGCAGGCCCCTGAGAATATTTGTCTGTTACTTTATAGAAAATAGCCATGTGGACAAGTGATTGCTTGCCGTCACCCTTGATGAATACATTGGATCGGTAACAGAGGTGATGGGGGTAGGAGAACAGTTGGTTACAATCCAAGCAAGTGGAAGCGACATGACATCCGAATGGAAGGAACTGTCATAATAGTTTTGAGCACACCTATGTGTTTGATCAATGGGTTTAGATGGAAATTCATCACAATCAAGACAAACTCTGGCCCCGCGGACAAGGGATCAACTTCTATTGCAACAGTTGCTAGGCCTTCCATCACTGGCCACAGCACTTTCAAAGTAATGATGGCAGCAAGTGGCATATTATCATCAGTACTTCAGTTCACTGGCAGTGTTACTGCAACTTAATAGTTCTTGAATACTGAAGTTGCGACAAACCACACTTGCAGCTGGTTTTCACTTATGAGTCTGCCAAAGTTTTTCTAGAGATCCGATTTAGTGCGGTTCTTGCATGTGCAGCGGTTCGTCCAACTCCAAAGTTAATTCGGACTGCACGCCACCGGTACTGTGTGCTGTCTATCACGGCAAGTTGCCACCTTGTGCAATGCTTGGAGTGTTGCATCGAAAGAATGCAGCGTGTCTGCATAATGCAAGGTCGATGGGAATGCAGCGCGCCCATTCACTGATACCCCAATTGCAGATCTGCTCTTTCAGCTGGCAAAGTTTCATTGCATGAGGGCAGCATTCCAAAAATCTCCAAAAGTCACCTGCAGGCGACTTTTGGAGATTTGAATTTTCCGACATACTTAATATTGATTTCTAATCAACAAGGACATTTCAGACAAAATGATTTCACAGGGTGATTACTACTATTACCACTGTTATACCAGTTATCCTTTCTGATAAAAATCCAACATTTTTTTTCTGGGGAATGACCAAAGTATGGCTCTACCTTTAATATCATGCGACATGATCATCTTATGACATCATCATCACGAGGTCAATTTCGTCTACAACACTTCCCTCTCTAAATTCCTGCCAAGATTGAACCCAATTGGACATGCAGTTCAGGAGATATACATGTAGTACTTTAAAGGATGCACCTTTAATGTTACGTGACTCGTCTGCTGGTGACATTGTCATCACATGAGATCAATCTGCATTAATGAACTTTTCCTTCCTGATTATCTGTAAGATCTCAACCCAATCAGACACGTACAACACATCATGTTATGCAGAAAGAGCACAGTTAGAGATGATAAACGTTTGTCCATTTTGGCGTTCCGTACAATGCCATCTGCTCTCACCACCAAGTGTTTGGAAATTTGCCAACTCCTAAGTATATGCCCCACGCATTGTGTGCTGTCTATGTTACGGGCATGTATTGCGCGTTCATGACACAGCAGCCAAAGGACAACACATGAATAGGATTTTCAGGATTTGTGTTGTTGGGGCTTCATCTGTGTGAAACAGCGCACCAGTCATGCACCTCATGAAGTTGACTTCCGTGTGTTAGCTATCATCTAATGGACAATTCATGCTTAAATCTGTTATGGTTGATTTTTTACCTAATTTTGAAGAATAAAAGGACTTTTATCATAACTTCTGGTCTGAAAACGTCATCGGCTCCAAATTTTGCATGTGTTAACTGCATATGGTTTAGTAAAGATCATTGTCATCATGTACATCAATTTTCAGATGATTTGGAAAAACTTCGCCACAGACATCTATTCAAAAATTCATTTTTTAGAATTTTCAACCTGCTGCTAGAGGGGTCCACCAATTACATAACGTCATCGGTAGATGTTTTGAAGAATACTATATTCCCACTCACTAACACCATTGAAAGGAAGTTGATACATGTACCTATCACGACTTTTAAACAATAAGCCCACTTCCGGTTTCGACCAGAAGGAAGGGTCATGTGATTTGACCCACACAAGATGAATTGACAACCAAATTTTACTCTGGCACTTGCTGCAAACAGAGTGTTGCGGGAGGCCATGGTTGATTTTATATGGATTTTAACAACATTAACGTAATATTTAAATATTCAGAATTTAATAATTAATCACTTGATGATGTCATCATAACACTATTATTTGAGTATTATCTTTGCTTTGAGGTTTTTCCTTGGTGTAACTTTGAAGTTTGATGAAGGTCCAAAGTTGCAAAGCAGTAAAGTCGTGTACAGAAAAAAAACATGCACAAAGTGAATGGGTTTTGTGCAGAAGACAAAGGAAAATGAGAGCTTATCTGTCTTTTTGTCAACAGAACAGAGGGCTTTTTTGCATTTGTAATAGGATGAATTTTGTGCCCCAATTTTTTTTGAAATTCTACCTCCCCCAGAGTTAGGTCATGCAGTTTCTTAGAAAAGTGTGGGTTGCTTGGCAGCACGTGTGGGCAGGTTGGTAGCAGAACTTGCAAGCAACCACACGAGTCCTTGAGGAGGAGCAGATAAATTCAGTGGCCAGTGACCCTCCTCTCCACTTGGCTATTGGACTCAACAGAGACTGTTCTGTTGTCTCTGTAATCTTTCCTTGCATTGAACCTGCCACAATTACATATTCGTCCCGATCCTGCTCTAGGCAAAGACACCACTAGCACTGAGGCACTAGGGTAACATCAGTGAGCCTATTGAGCTGTATGTACTGCTGGGCAGGGAGTGACTTGGAGCAGAGACGCATGCATTGTGTTCCCCACACCTGATTTACTCAAGCCGGGGAAGGAGAGACTGTGCAATCGAGCCCTGCACACCATCTGTATGTAACCAACGTTCCTCAGAATTCATTCACGCCCCCTTGAACTGCAAGTCCTTTAACTGCAGGCTCCCCAGCCTAGTGCCAAGTGAAGCCAGGACAAGTCATCCCAAACTTCAACCCAACTTCGAGCTAGGCCCTTTATTTATTTTTATTGTTAAATAAATTATCTTCTGTTAACAGACTCCCTGGGTTTTTCTTGTTGTTTTTAAATATATGTATCCTTTAGGATATTTGTATTTTCGTACAGCGTGTGAAAACTTTTGCTAGCTTAACCGGAAACGCACTAATCTGCACTGGTTGGCTGACAATAAAAAATGGCATAAACTAGTAAACAAATAAATAATGTAAGCAGGTGCCATAATTTTCATATTATACCTGCTACGCATTCTTTTGTACATTTGAACAACTACAGCATCATCACATCAAGTCATTTTTTGTATATAAACGCCTCTTTTTCAAGTTCAACCAGATAGAACATGTACTTCAGGAGATACAGGGCCTAAAGAGTGCACCTTTAATGTCACAAGATTTGTTTCCTCATGATGGCAAAACCTACGGGAAAAAATGAAACCTTCAAAAATCAATATAAATAAGGTGATGATGTCATTGTGACATCATAAATTAGGCAATGATTTTGCATCATGGTCTTTGCTGTCTGTAACTTTGATGATTGAGGATTGCAAAGTAACCCAAATTGTGCCTTGAAAATGTGTACAAAGTGAACGGGCTAATTAAATATGTAAAAATTGATAATAAATCACTTGATGATGTCATCATGACGTCATCTTTCTAGGACCGTCTATGCATAAGGGCTCTTTATTGAAACAAGTTTTATGATGATCCAAAGTTGCAAAAGCACTAACGTCAAAACAAACAGGCTTTTAAGCAGAAGAAGAAAACGAAGAAAAAAAAAGAAGAAAAAGAATGCCTTTTTCGCAAAATTGCAAAAAAAGCCAAAAACAAGAAGGGCAGTACTGAAGTTTTTGCAGAATTGCAAAAAAGCCCCCCAAAAAACAAGAGAATGACTCTTTTGCAAAATTGTGAAAAAGCCCCTCAAAAGGACCAAAAACAGTGCCTTTTTTGCAACGTTGCAAACAAGCCCCCCCAAAAAAAGAACAGAAGTAATGCCTTTTTTCACAGAATTGCGAAAAGCCAAAAGAAAAAAGGATGCCTTTTTTGCAAAATTTAAAAAAAAAATCAAAGCAAAATTAATGCTTTTTTGCAGAACTGCTAAAAAGCTAAAAATCTTGACAAAAAGAAAGCCTTTTTCTTAAATGTGTGAAAGAGCCAAAAACCTGGACCAAAAATGCCCTTTTTTCCATATTTGAAAAAAAACAAAAGAAATAGAGTTCATCTCCACTGGGCTTGGATGCCTGTCGGCTTTTGCCATTCCTGACCACAGGAGGAGTTTTGTTGAACTTTTTGTGTCAAATCTTTTTCCGATGTCCGCTCCAATACTGTTAGGCCCACACAGGGTGTTGGTGACATCCACCTGCTCCGAGACTCCGTCTCGATTTTTCACATTTTCATCCTTGATCTTACAATGACCGTATATGATTGTGTATGTCCGTGTGCATGTATGTTCTTTTATCTCACACCGGGCTGAGAGCATGGCTAATACAAACCCCCAAGCATAATAGAACCCACCACCCAAGCCAGAGATTAAATTCCTTGTGGATGCTTCCTTGTGGGAGAGGTCTTAAATAAGCAACGAGTAGTAGTCCTATGTGTGCAGGCCTTCGGTGGCCCAACATGGTTTCACAAGTTGTGTTGGGCAGCCCAGCAGATCTATCAAAGGCATAAACACATTTTCCATGTTTCACTATATTATGAGATGACCCTGTTTAACCCTAACAGTCCTCAGTCCTCCAACAGGTGAAGGATTGAGGAGTGTTAGGGTTAAGGACTAGTTATGTAAAGATGATTCATGCTATGTGAGGATAATTCATGTGATGTATAAAATACACAAAAAGTGAAGGACCCGGTCAGGATTACCCCGACAGTGCTCCTCTAATTCCAGATGGATGGATTTAGGGAAACGGCAGGAAAAGTTCAGGGGGAATTAAGGTCTCTGGCAGAATGCCTTTATTTTGGAGGGCATATTTGTCTTTTGCCGCTAACGCAATAACACAGAATGTAGACCTACAGGGCTAGGGTTCGCAGCCTTTACAGGCTCAGTGAAGGAACATTTTAACCTTTCTGCTTGCATTAGAATAGTGCATTTGCGTAGGTAGAGTAGCTAGGTCAGCCAGCATCATAGTGTGCGTTCCTCAGGTATTTTTTTGCATTGAAGTCATTGTTTGGTCTATGGCACGTGCTTTTCTGAGTCACAATCACGATAGGAGGTTGTATAATCCTTTGGTTTGTCCCTTGCTTTGACAAATGATTGGGGAACATATAGGACAAAAGTTGTTACGTTGTTTAATTGATTTGTGCTATGCATATGTCCTTGCAATCTTATCTGGGCTTCCTGAACAACTGTATAGCTTGTGCTTAAACTCAAGTGCGCATGCATCATTAATCAAATTACACAGTTTGCTAAGGCCATTCAGACATCGGTGACATTGTTGCAAACAGGGTTTAATTGCCATACATGCCATTTTATGATAATCAGTTTGGAGCCCGTTGGAGTGGGAAGACTTTCATGTAGACCTTTGGGAAAGCCTATCAGTGCAATACTTTTATGAAGATGGTCACCGGTTTGTTACACTTGGAAAATCTTTCGAAAACACTGACACACATGTGGTGTTTTATGGTGTCACGACTGAACAATAATAATGGTGGATATACGAGAAATGGGATTACTAAATGGATAGACAGGCCCCTAGGTTTAATACTTGACAATGCAATAAATGCAAGGGCATTTTCAAGAGATAACTGGCCCTGCGTTGGTAGTAGACAGCCTTTAAGTGCTTAAGGGTGTAATGCACAGTGGTTCTTAGCGTGAGCTGACACTGAGAAATACAAAGGATTGGACCAGCTTTAGTCACAAATGCTCTGGTCAAGATGCCATTTTAGTATAGTTTGACCAAGAACCTATGATAATGGGGGTATCACAAGGCACAAGTAGCTAACAGTGAGCAGTTATTTGGCGACTAAATGAGGTCAGGAGAAATTTAGAAGACAGTAAAGCAAGTTGAAATAGAATGACTCGATAGCAAATTGTGGGCAATAGGCCTACAAGACCAGACCAGCCCCCCGTTATTCAAAGAGGGATGACTCCAGGTTGGGCGTGCAATTTGCAACGCAGACCCAATTCACAAAGTTTCAGTTTTAACCTCGCAGTTACAAGGAGCTTTGCAAGTGATGGCCTCAAGAAACCTGTTTTTTGGCAACATCACAGCTGTAAATATTTTCGTACTATACCTGGTAAAGTGATGACAGATCACAAACGCATATATTCGGAAATAAAATATGATCATGAAAATAATGGAAAATGTTGGAAATAAGATTAAGAAAGAAATGGAAAATACCGAAACACTTTCTTTTTCACTCACTTAGGATGGGTTCTGTGTATAAAAAAATAACGGGAAAAGTTGACATCACAATGATTGAGTCCTTATGGAATGTGTACAAGGAGTACAAGGGACCAGTCGACCAGGCACAGTGCAATGAAAGGCAATCAGGGCCCCAATGATCATGGCCGGGGATGATGATTGACCTATATCATAGCCAACCATTTCAGCTTTATGCCTTTGAAACAGTTTTAACAACCCTCCCTCCCCAAAAGAGGGAGTCTTAAAACAGTAACAAATACAGTAGAAATGGAAAATAAAATTTATATATTTCAGTGTGTATAATTATATTAAAGGGTGAGGGGCCCTCTGGCTATGAAAGTAATCAAAGATTGGCTCAGCAAACAGGCAGGAGCAGGTGAGGGGTGAACGAGCCCCCATTAGCCCAAGAGGGGGAGCAAACAAAGTTTAGCTCCACAGAAAAACCAGGAGCATGAGGAAAAGGGGAATAAGCCCCTTGGATATAATAAAGAAAGGCAAAGATGAGCTTGCCAAAGGAAAGGCTGGAGCAGGGAAAAGTCAAGGGAAACTGGCAAAACTGGGAAATGCCCTTTAATTTGTTGGCTTCTCTTCCAAACCTCTGAATCCATCACTTTAAAGGTACTAGTTGAAAGGGGAGTAAGCCCATGGCTGTCATAAAGCAAAGCAGAGAGGGACCATATGGAAACGTTAGGGCCATTTCTGGCCTGCTTCATCTCCATCCGAACGCGCCCGCGCACGGTGTGTGTGGGCGATACCACTTACCGCGTGGGGGTTTTTGCTCACAAAGCAGCTATATGCAGGGAGGGAAATGATTAAGTTAATTATATTCGATAATCTGGTAGTGTTACGCGGGTCTTATTTGTCCAGTTTTTGGTCTCATTTGGCACCTACTTTCAGATTATTGGGGTTAATTGTTTTCCTTTTGGATTATTTTTTTCAATTGAAAGATGGAAATACAGCTGTACGAGGGAATTAGATGCATATGTGTATGGAGGAAAATTGCATGCCAGTATATTCAAAAACCATAACATTAATTTTGCGAGATTTGAATAATAATGAAAAGAAACCTGAAAAAATAGGACAATAGATAACTGAACGTAATTTAGTCAAGTATTTATTCTTTAAATCCTTTCAGGTTTGACTGAACTGCATACATATTGACAACAGTTGAAGTGTTTGATTAAATGTTTTTGGAATTTGAATAATAAAACTATAAACAATAATAATTCAAGGAAAAGTTTAAACCTGGTTTCTTTCCTATATTTCTAAAACAAAAGGTGTACATTGTTGCTGAACATGAATGTTCATTGTACATTGAAAAAGGCATGCATATTTTGGGTATTCAATCTGAAACCCAGCAAAGAGTTAACATTTTAAATGCTCAAATTGATTTCACTTCATTTCATTTCTCCTTATGGTTGCACTTTGTGTACATGACTTTTAACATCTACCATGCTTGTATGTGGACTGGAAGTTTACCGTAAGCGAAATTCCCTTGCAACTTGTCCAAACCTATTGTATTCAATATTCGCCAATGCTCGGGTCCTGTGAAATCTCTATATGTAAGTTTGCCAGACTTATCCACGATGAAGTGCCATTCCCTTCACAAAGTTGAGTGCAAAAACAAAATCTCTATGGAGAGAGATTTTTTTAAGTAACCTTGAAAATGTTTTCAGTTCTCATCTTTTGAACATCCAAAAACATGCTGTGTCTCTCTTGATGTATGCAAAGTCTCCATTTTCATTGTTGATTCTAATCCACCAATCACTGCCAAGAAGCTTGTCCAGATGCACTGGTTGATACTTTACACATGCTGATGTGTTGTTAATTCTGACACCATTATGTTTGATGAACTCAAATGTCTCCTTCTGAATTGGGAGGTGTATACTAACTCAGCTGTCAGTTTTCCTAGCTGTGTTCAGCTTTTCTTGAATTTCAGTTTTTAGTGTTGTCTTGAATAGGTCTCTGGAATCACTCGAAAGTGTTTCTGGATGACGATGGATGATGTCAGTATGGTCTCTCCATTCATCATATTTTGTAGAGCATCCAATATAATGGATCAATACTTCTTGTCTCCCATTAGATGATCTCTGGTCTAGAACCTCCACATCATAGAGTGTGCTGGCAGATGCCCGTTTCTTGAGCGGGGTTGCTGTATGCTTATCAGACGGGCAGCCACCACTTACAATGGCCAAGTAGTCTGGCCACTTTGTTAGTCTCATCCGTGGAATGGAAATAAAAGGACAGGCTTAGTTTTGTTGTACTTAGTTAGCCACTTAGTACTTTAATAAAGGCTATAACCCAAGGATGGAGGGCAGGCAACATCGTTTATTCTTTTTCCTTCATATCTTGTCTTCCAATTTGTGTCTCCCATCTTCAAATCACGAGATAAACATGAATTTGGACTGTGCGTCATAGACATGGTTTACAGTGAGAAAGCAGCGGCCCATGCTTCAATAAATTTGACACTTCTTTTTCTTGTAGTAACCGTTAGCTTTGATTATTGTTTTTAGACAAGCCAAAAATTAAGCGATGAACAATGCATACTAAAAAATCAGAACACTTATAACAAATGTAGGCCTATCCCTGTTAAAATACAGATTATGCTGCCCCATCAAATTTCATTTTAGGTTCAGCCTACATGTGCATGTTCTTACGTTAGACGTGGCCTACCTGTTTGTGTGTACGTAAGCGGGGCCTACCCATGTGCAAAATGGTAACGCCTAACTAGCTTAGTAAAAAAAAAAGTCTCAGGGCAACATTATCGCTGTTTTCATTTTACATTTTATACCACAAGTTGCTCTCACATGTACATAGCTTTTATACTGTCATATTCTAGAGGTTTCCCTTGTTCTTATCAGGTACTTTATGAAACACAATTCTTAATATTCGTATTGAACTTACGTTGTAAATCTGCCCTCTGTCGCTTTGCTTCTCCATGTGCGATTGCTGTGTAGGTATAGCAAAACACGCGTAAAAGAAGACGCTTTCGCGTCAATGAAACAAGCATGATTATTTGGCGAGGAGAGTCCGGTCGTTAATGTTGTCCAACAATTGTACCATCATTAAACAGATCTATTTCTGACATGCAGTTCAGTGTTTGAATCATAAAATTCGACCAAGTGGTGGCGCTGTTACGTTGTTTCTAATGCGGAGTGGCAAAGGAAAATCTGTTTCACTCAATAGAAAAAAAGGCGTAGGAGGGTTTCTAAAGCATGAAAGTCCGGTTCTCTGTCATAAAATATTATTCTTGAATTTACACAGTGATGAAGTCTATGAATTACTTTGGTTAAATCCATTTGAACCAAAGAAATCCATCACACAGAACTGCAGTTAACTTGAGTTAAAAAATCAATGGGCTCCTCCTGTTCTTAATGGCATCAGTAGCATTTTGTCCCTAACGTTTCGATATATTGCTAAATGAAAGAGCGAATTATAGAAAAGTCAGAAAAAAACCTGGCAAAACTGGAAATGCCCTTTTAAATGTTGCCTTCTGTACCAAATCTCTGGAATTACTTTGAAGGTACATGATGAGGACAGGCAAACAATGGCAAAATTAGATATTATCACAAAAATGAGGGGAAGCAACAACATCTTAGCATCATATCGATCAATTACTTTTGAGGGTCAATCTTAGTAAGGCTTATTTGCTGCCTACTGGCCTTAGCGCCATTTAGGGCACATACACACAAACTATGTGAGCAGTTCAAGCATTTATGACTTGGCTAAGAGGGTTACGCCCGCGTTATAAAGGAGCAAATGGAAGGACAGTTGAGGGGATCTAAAAGTTGGAGCAAAGAATCTTTCTATCCATACCTCAGACTAAAGACTCTGGAGCTCGAACAAAGCAATGATGCAAATAAATTTGCATCGCTGCGAGCGTGAGGGCACAAGAGGCCATCAGTTTAAAATCTGGTTGCTGTAAAGAGTGGACTGCAAAAAGTTGGAGCATAGGTCAACAAGGTAGGAGTTGGTTGTAGAGAAATGCACAAAGCCATGGGAGGAACATATTTTTTTAAAATTCCACCCACCCCAAAGGGATAGGGTTGCTTGCTCTACACTCGAATCTTTCTGCCTGTACCTCAGACAAAAAGACTCTGGAGCCTGAACAAAGTGGTGATGCAAATAGTTTACTACGTGAACTCTCAGTGGGTTCATTACACCCTCCCTCTAGGCAGTGGGCAAATGAACAAGAACTATCTATCAATCCTGTCATGCAGGGGTATCAAAAGTAAATTAAAAAAAACCCAGAAAATTAAATAAAAATGTCTCTCCATGACACAATTTGTGTTGGAAAGACTACTTACATGGATGGGGGCTTTAGTTGATGAGCCTTCACATTCTTGCAGGTACACACAGGCCTACATGTGCATACAGTCTAGTTACTATTAGCTTTGTCGTCATCCATGGCGATTGAAAGTCTTTAAAAATCCCTGGATCAATGCTTTCACATGTAGTTTCTTTTTTTAAATTTCACATGCACATTAAACATGTTGTCCTATGACAGTAAAGTTTATTATTCAAAACACATCACAAGGTATTTGATTAATCAAAACTGAGAGATCTTTTTGATCAACCACGCTGTTCTCAATTTATTTCAGACAAACTGAAATACAACCAGTGACAACTGAGGAATCGGATTTTTGCTTCTCTTTTTGTGTGGTTGGAATGATTGTGAGAACACTAAAACTGATCGATGATTGTCGTGGATGTCGAACAGAACGCAGATTTATGGAATTATTTTATAGTTTGAACACACATTGGTTAGATAAATTTTCACACAATACTTGTACATATTTTATATAAAGGACAAAAAGCACGAAGAGAGCACAAGGCTAGCACAAGTATCGTTCATATCTTCTCATCCGCCAATAAAAATCTTTGGAAAATAAAGTCCAGTGCAGACACGGAAGACCCGCTGAGTTTTCATTCCAAGCTGTAGGGCTGTGATATGTGCTGGAGGGCAATACAAGAAGCACTCCCTACAAGCTATTCCAAAACCACAAACTCGACACTAGCGACAGCAAAACAAAACCTTTTAACAAGTGGGTTGATGGCTGCATCCTGAAGTATCACGTTACGTCTTATCTCCTCACCAAAAGAGACAAAACAAGCACGATGCTAGACTGGGTAACTGAAACCACTAAGTCTGCAGTCACTGTTGTGGATACAAATGTCTGTTGTCTTAAGAGGGTCCTGGGAACATTCTGAACAAATTAGCCAGAATACTGCAGTGCTGAAATTCAATACCAAATTAGCTAGTATTCCGGTATTCATGGATTGTTAGTCGGTATTGTTTGGTACTAAAAAACTGAGGTATTCGGTAATACCGAAATATTGCCTAAGCCTACTGTGCATATTCGTGAATATATAAAGCACTTACTTGTTTTGAGTTTGACCGTCCATAACTCTTGATGTACAACTCGTACACCTTTACAGGAGGCATTTCAAACAGAGAGAATGCAGACACATCAAGTTCAATCAGATTCATCAGCTCTCGACCACGTTGCACTGCCCTCTGTGAAGCTTTACTATAAATTTGTCTTTGTTTTGCTGCAGAGAAGTTGATAAATGTCTGCCGAAGTCTTCTTGATGCTGGTTTGTTTGATACTGTGTTTTTGTGACAAAAATAAATATGTGTAATTAATTTGAAATCACCGATTTAGGTAATGTCATGCTATAGTTAATGGTATATATTATTTTTCATGAATATAAAAAAAAATAGAATATTTCAAGTATCGACAGTTGTGGGGCTAACTCTTAAGCGCATTTTGGTCAAGCATTCAACTTGGGAATAGAAAATGCATACTACAGAGGTACTGTTTGCAAAACAAGAATAACTTTATCATAGTACAATATACACAAGCATACAGGAAGGACACAGAAAAAGTTGCAACTCTGGAACTTCAAAGTGTTCAATGATCATCACTGTTTAGTCAGAAATAATAGAAAACATTCAAAAAAATATCCAACTACTGCCTGCATCTTAGCAGCACAAGACGGGCCAGTAATATCCTAGCAATGCTTATTGTTTTGCTTAATATGACCAGGAAACAGAGACAGGAAAATCACTGATATTAGACCTACTCTTGCCGTTGTAAATAAACTTTTAAAATTTTGATAGACTGTTCCATTATCCATGCAACATTTGTAATTTTATTTGATTTGTAATTCTCCTGCCTCCAATACATCAGTTTTCAAAGGCGTAGTATGAATTTAGCTAAGACTGGCCAACAAAATGTTGACCACTACTGGAAAACTGAGTTCATAAGGAACCAAATATGCTATTTATCACAGAGAATGATCATGAAATCTTGTAAAATACGCTTTTGTACAAATGCCACAATAAAAATGATTCAAACAAAACACAAAATGCTGTACACAATGTGGCTATTTATTCCAAAAATAACTCCAGAAGAAAGAGTTCATTGAGGGCAATAACTGCACATGTAAATTTAGGGTGCATGACAACACAAGGAACTGTGCAAGCATTAGATCTGATGTTGCTGTGAGATCTTAACAAGCACCAACAAATGCTGAATATTCAATTTCCTATACCTCAGTACACAGAGTTTTAAGGATGCAGATCACCAGCAAAAAATTGTGGTGCTGATCATAGGGGTGCACTGCCAAATTCAAGGGAAAGTCTTCGCCAGTCCAAGGTGTTCAAAAAGTACCCCTACACTTTATTTGAAAAATAGAAAACTTTAAGGCACAAGAAATTGTGGGATTGTGGAAGAATAGCCCAGAATGAACTCCCTAGATTCAAGGGCTCCCATCCCAGGGCAAAGCATAGAAAAATCCTTCTGAACAATTGTCCCAAGAGCCTGAAAAGGTGGAGGGATGTCATTTGAAAAATGTCTGCTGACAGACTTGGGAACGTTCACTTTTTGGGGGTGAGTTCTTTTGGAGGGTGAGTTTGTTTTTGGTGGATAATCAGAAATTTTAGCGGTTAACCTACTAACAATTGAAAATCAATTGAAAGCTGAATGACCCCAGAACACTTTGTTTTTTGTTTGAGAGGCCTGAGGGACTTTGGTTGCCAGCACCGGGGCTGAAAATGTGGTAGAATTTTACATTGTCTTCAATGGGCTTCAATTAGTTCAGTACACCCTGTATTTCACAATGGCGGGTACGATGTGAGCCATGTTTGCCACAATTTCTTTTGTGTGAATTGGGACCACCTGTTCCTGGAGCCCCCTGCAACTAATAATGCACGGAAAACCTGTAAGAGGAAAGGGGCATGCAAGGGGCATGACACCTATCCGCCGTGCATGTTGGAGAACACTTAAAGTAACTGATGTAAGTTGCTCCCAGGACTAATCCAGAAAAGGGTAAGCCCTATCCCTAGCACTTTCAACCCTAGATGACCGTAACCCTGATGCTTTCAACCCCTAGGGTGATGTAACCCTAACATTTTCAAACTTAAAAGTTGGCAGATTTTGTTCACTTTACACATTCATTGCACAGTAACTGTGTTCTGAGTAGACATATCGGACATTTTCATTTTTTTGCATTTGGATTTGTCGTTTTGCCCGGGATTCAATTGTCGTGGATTGTACATGGCCTATGCAGTAAAGTAAGCATGGTATCTCTCCCCTCAACATTGTGCCCTACGTTTCTGATATCCTTTTGACTTAGCATGCTTTCTGTGATATTTTTGCTTTTTGTCCATTTCAGCGAGAGCATGTGCTGCTGGGGTGCCAATGCTTATTGGACATCCAGCCGCTTTGCGTTTCTTTATGATGGAGTTTGCGTACCTGTTATTAATGAGGTGTACTGAGCTGTGATCTCTGGCTGTAGCATTCCTTGAAAAGGTGAGATTACCTTTAGGATTGGTCATTCCAAAAGCATGATTCATGGCTTCACTCTTTTGGGTACTCATACTGTACCTTGTTTTTTTGTAAAGCCTCATACCCGATTCGTTTTTCACAAGTTTTTTTAGAAGGAACTTGACAGCATTGGAAAACTTAAGCTTTCCCCTTATATAGCATGGCATGTAAGGGAATTTTTAATTGCCTTTACAAATTTGTGAACCTTTTTGGCACAGACTGTGATTCCCCGCAAGGTATTTTGGGATGGCGTTTGAAGCCTTAGCTGCAAACTTGTTCATTTTCTCAACATTTCCGTTACATTTTTCGAGGATTGCACTGGCTTCAGCTTGTGCACGATGACTTACATCATCACCAAAATGATTTTCAGTTGTTGTCTTTGTCTCTCAGTTCTATATGCACATTGGGGGAACATAGTTGTACTGAAATTGGCCTTACCGACAGCAGAACATAAAGACCTATTCAAATGAGGACAGACCATTGCTCCACAGGGTCCGTGTCAGTTCTGCTCCTCATGTGGGATTTCAAACCAGCTGCCAAATGCCCGTCTGCATCAGTGATCACACTGCTCACTAACAAGGGCTCCTCACTTTGTAGCATTTTCGCAGCACATCTCAGTTCCCCTTCCTTCTCGTCTCCCATGTTAAATTCAGGACGGCGTGTAAGCTGTGCATCCAAAGTGTCCGGGCCACTTTGTTTTCTGCCCTTTTGCTCGCTGCATATGTCATCTCTAGCAAAGTTTGCTTTCGTGATGATACATGAACACGTACTTCGAGGGGTGACATTTTCACAGACTGTGTCTCTGGTTTGTGTTGCTGGCACAAAGAGAGTTTGTTTCCGGACATTTCTCAGTGGGTTGTTATGCAGGCTATACATCTCAACAGCAACTGGACTCTCCCTCTCAAATCCCTGTAGTTCGTGGATGTCTTTCACAGTTCCCCTCTTTGCAGCTATGTCTCGCAGGTTCTCCTGAGTTGTAATTTCACCGCATTTGTGTGCAATTTTTTGCAGTCCCCTACCTGAAGGAACAGTCGTGTCTATAGCTGCCAGGAGCCTTCTTGCACCTGCTGCTGTGATGTCAGTATTTTTGTAGTGCATCACTTCTGAAACAGCCAAGCCTCTGCATTCTTCTGCCTCTGGCATGAGTTCTGGTTGGCTGTCACACCCAGGATGCAGTCTTTGGTAGTCAAGTCCAGCATGTGCACCCAGCTGCAGCGCTGAGCGTAAACTCACAAAGTAATATCCTCCTGATTGATTTGTTCCATCCTTGGACTAGAGCTGGTCGAGTGGAGTAATTTCTGCAGTTTTCGGTCGGAGCAACATGACATCTCTACTCTTGGCCTCTGCTATTGGTAGCGCCTGGCAGAAAAACCCTCTTTCATCTCTGCAAACAGCTAGCTCAAGCTGCTCAAATGTTGGTCGAACATACCGAGACTTTTTTCTCAGTTGAATCCTCATTGGCACCCGTGTAAAGTTTTGGGTGTCAATTCATGCTTCTGTTTGAATCAAGTTCTTTTCTTCTGAAAAACTCCCCGTCTAACTCGACCCATAGTGTCAGAGACAATATTAACCTCTGGCTCAGTGGTTATCTTCGGGTTACTTAAAAAAAATTTTGTCTTGAGATGACTGATATCATGCTTTTATTAATTTTGGTCAATAGTATTAGGGTGTTTTGTTTAAATTGGTTTCCAAGTGGCCAAGAGTGAACTGAGTTTCTAACTGAAGGTCACCAGACATGTCACAAGTGTGCCTGTGTGTGTCTCCTTATAAGTATGCCATTTGGATAGGCTGTTGTTCCCCTGGGGGCAATAGCCTGATTGTTTCTGTGTTGCCAGGGTCGCATTTCAATGAGGGATTCCTGCCCATTAATTGTTTTAAATATGTGCAATTCTGATCAGCTTGCAACTTTGTGATGAACAAACTGAATGATTTGCCATCAAAACCTTTATCTGATTCTGAACTTAGATCTAACTGTCCCGATGCTATGTATAGGAACATGTGTATTGAGATGGAAAGGGGACTCACCAATCTTGTGTTCTTCATGAACCAGGTAGAACTCAGCCAAAATCTCACTGAATACTTCCACGGGATACGACTTAAAGACTTTTTCTTTGACTCTGCTCCGTGCGACCGGCAGCCTCTCAATGTCCAAAGCACCTTGGTACACCCAAAGAATCGTATACCAGCCCTTGAGACCTAAGCACAGGTTGTCCATTGACAAGTGAATAACCCTGATCATTTTCGTCATACTCCTCAAGATAATCTCTCCAGGGATGAGGGTTCAGCACTCAACTCCCTGCGCTCTCACACTGACATCATCATCAATCTGGCAGATAAAGGTTCAGCTGTGGTAATTATGGACCGACATCAACACATTGCTGAAGCCCATCACCACCTTAACAATCATACTAACTATATCCCCCTTGATTCTGACCCAATAGGAACATTCTCATAACAGATTCAGCAGGTACTGGATGATATGCGTTCATGTGACCAATTATCCAAGAAAGTTCATAAGTTTCTGTCCCCTATTGATTGTAGAACTGCTAGGTTTTACCTACTCCCCAAGATCCACAAGGAAAGTAATCCAGGGAGGCCAATCGTTTCCAGTAATGGATCGCCCACTGAACACATATCACTGTTCACTGACACTTTTCTCAAACCCCTCGTTCTACAGATTGCGACATATATCCACGACAGGTCAGACTTCCTACGTAGGCTGGAAAACATCAAGAACCAGATTCCCAGCACAGCCATCATTGGGACCTTGATGTTTCTTCTCTCTATTCTAACATTCCCCCTGAAGGAGATATTCATGTCTTCTACATGAAGAGCGGACACACACCTCTCCCAATCAGTGATGTCAGGACGCTTATGAGACTTGTACTAACAGAGAACAATTTCTTTTTCATGGGCAAACGCTATCTACAGGCACTGGAACATGGCACAGCTATGGGCACCCGCATGGCTCCCTCCTTTGCTTGCCTCTTCATAGGTAACTTCGAAGAGCGCATGCTTACTTCAGCACCATGCCACCCTTGGATCTGGTAGAGATACATTGATAATGTATTTTTCATCTGGACCAGTGACAGTAGCAGTCTAGACATCTTCATTAACCATGTCAATTGTTTCCACAGTACAATTATATTGACTTCAGAACATTCCCTCCATTAGGCCAACCTTCCCGATGTCTGCATCTGGAAGGAGAACAACCTTGTGACTACTGACCTGTATTCCAAGCCCACAGATTACTCATCCAGCTGTCACCCTAGACATTGCAAGATTGGTTTTGCATACAGCGAAGCATTCAGGCCGAGACACATTTGTTCTAATGATTCAGATTTCTCCCGTCATACACAGGAACTGAAGAGGCATTTGATTGCAAGGGGGCACAGCTATCACTAAGTTCAACGCTCTATCAATAGGGCCCGCTCTGTCTCTAGAAGTCTTGCACTCAAGGAGAAGACCCCCTGCGGAGAAACAACCACCTCGCATACTCACCTTCTTCCCCTCCGCAAAATAATCAACGATAATTATCATATCCTCCACTAGGCCTGTGCTGGGTACCCGGGTACCCGCCCGTCGATTTCAAAACCCGGTTCTATTTTTCCGGGCCGGGTACCCGTAAAAAAGTAAAGTAAATAAATTAGGAACAAA
>NW_019091509.1:346286-377465 GCF_001949145.1 Acanthaster planci | reverse complement strand
GAAAAAAAAGCCAGGAATTGCTGTAGACGTATGATATATCTTTGCTATGAACACACACGTGCCCACAGACTCAGTTATGTAGGCCTACATGTATTTCATTATTTTGTTGGGTGTAAAAATATTTCACAGGTCATTTTTAAGATATGAACTGGGCTACGCTTAATTTTTTTATAGTATCTTTTTCTCTGTTTTAGGTACAATGATGACGTTTAAAGGGAATGAATCATGTGTTGAGTTCCTCACCATTCACTGACTTTGAAATATGAGTTTGGGTTACCACATGTTTTTGCTTTCGATGTAGAGCTCAGCTTTGCAGGCAAAATAGTTGAAGGTAAATAATTTCTTTGCATTTTTGTCATAAGTTTACCGCAGAGTTGTACAAAACCTCTGCTGCCTCTACAAAGTCGCAGCATTAGCAACCAAGAGTTTCATACTCAAAACACCATCTTTGAAGGAGTAAATATAAAGGAGCATCAATCTGCAAGGAAGAGATGCCAACAAACGGGAGTAAATGAAGATGTTCTTTTATTGTTTGATTCTCTTTTTTTCCTTTTTTCTCACTGTAATTTAGTTATAAATGATGTCAATGTATTAAAGTTCCTATGCAGCGCAATATATGTACACGCACTTTCAAACATTACTTGATATGAGTAGACCTTGAAGGATTGAACTGGGATTGTTATATGTTCGTCAAAACCCCACAAGCCTCAGAAGATACTTTTGATTTTCACTTGAATAATGTTTTAATATTACAAAATGCAAGTTGAAACCCAGTTGAACAAAACCTGGCAAATTATGTTTGTTACAAAAATTCAATGATGGAACGGAAATGTGCTGGCAAACTTAAAACTTCAAGCACTGTAGATTCTTGCTTTCCTACTTAACAAGAGATGTGGCTTTTCTGCATTTTGTGTTGATGCTGTCTTTAATTTGTTTTTAACAGTTTCATTGTCAAGCTGCCCCGGAAAGTCAAGATGGGCCTGTGCCCGAATTGTACAAAATGCATGCCTTTTCCTCATATGATTATCATAGAGTCAAATTTAGTTAAGTCATAACAAGCGCAAAGCATGTTCCAAGTCAAGTCAAAGGTCATTTTTTCCAATGTTTTCCATACCTACCAACATTGGAAAGTCCAAAAACAGAACAGCCATCGTGCATGCAACATGAGCGCCTTGACACAAGCCCCTTGACACAAGCCCCTAGTGGTAGGTATCCATAGGGCCCCTTGTGAGGTTCAGAGACATTTTCCCAGCTGGGGAAGGGGGGGAGCAGCCCCAGAAGCTCCTGGGTTTTAGCTATTTTTAGACCTCTGGAAAGGTCATCTTGAACAACAATCCTTTAAAAAAAAGTAACATGAAACAGAATTTGTTATTTTCCCCTGCACGTTCTGCCAAGAAGTCAGTAAATTTTACCTCTGCATTTATCACTGAAGTATCGTCTTTTTGAAAAAAGAATGTCAGCTTACTTATGTTAGATGCAGCTATTCCCTCTGACTTTTTTTTTCTTTGATATTTTGAAGTGATGTGTATGTAATATTGCTCAGTCCCCCACTAGCTATTTTGATATCTTGCCGACAGTATCAATAAAACACAAATTGCTCCCCTTTGAGGACACAGAAATGTAGGGGTATTTTGCTTTATATTATTCTCAAAATTTCTGTACCCTTTGAGCCGATTTCTGGTCGCACTTCTCCACGATTAACCAGCCTGTCAGTGTAGACACAGTAGACATATCACACCAAAAACTCCATGCACTCATGCTCACATCCATGACATCGCGTTGCGGTCATCATATGCACACGCTATCCATTCTCAAATACAACATGGTGCACTGGTTATGAATAGGCTCATTCACAAATAGCATTATCTATATTTTCCTTTTTCCATAATTATTGGACCATGTACACAAAAAGTAGATTTAAAACAAATAAATTCATTTCCTTAAATTTTGGCCCTGACCCCATTCATACAAGCTTGCCGTGCTATGAGGTTCAAAGGAATGTGCACGCAGCCCATGGAGTTCAGGTTGGCATCCGTATTACTTGGCTGCGGCTTGAAATTACAGGTACGATTGTGGCTGCAGCTACTTTCCATACAGTCATGTGTAAATTGAAGCTGCAACCAAGCGATGCAGGCACAACCAGTGTGTACATGTACATGGGTACGTGTTGTATGACATATGATGAGGACGAGTGAACTTCTTAGACAATCTGTGGAAATTTGGAAGACTCTTGTTTAGCTCTGTTATTCTCCTGAAAAATTTGAAAATTGGAACATTAGGATCTTTAGGCCTTTTTTAAACTTGAAAATCTGAAAATCAGGAGTAGGGATGGTTTAGAACAATGAGCCTGTTCCTTCTGTGTGCTCACGAATGGGACGCCACTTGCCAGAGGTTTCTTTAGTGCGAGGAGGAATGATGAGAGGAATCCTCAACTGTCATCCCGTGGTTGCACAAGGTGAATTGCTTTTTTTTAAAGGTTTGAATTTCGTTTTTGAAGAGGGGACGCTGTTCGGCGTTGACGGTAATCAGAGTTGACAAGCCGAAAATGCTGGTGGGGGCCTGTTTGTAAACTCTAGAGCGTATCCCAGTCCGATAGTACTGAGTACCCACTTGTCTTGACAAAAAAGGGCCAAAGTCTTTGCAAAATGTTTGAGATGGCTGCCTACTGGTCCTGAATACGAGGCTATAGGAGTTGAATAGTCATTTCTTCCAAGAACCTCAGCAGTATCCGCCAGAACTCGTCTTTGTGCAAGGGATGTATCAGGATCGAAAGGTATCCCCTTTTGAAGATGAAGTGACCTCCCTGGGTGAATTAGACTTGTTCTGAGCCTGCCTGATTGGGCTGTTGCTGGATGTGCACGCTTGGCAATGCCCAAGAAAGGACTTCAGAGGTTTACAAGGAATTATTGTTTACTGGAACCCATGGACACAGTGTCTGAGCTAGGGGGTTTCCTGAAATCAATTAGTTGCCTCCAAGCGCTTGGCTTCTGCTTCCATAGCTTCTTGAAATTTGCCATGAAATAAATCTCCTCCTAAAAGGCGAAGAGACTCGAGTCGCATCCTTTCCCCTTCAGAAAGAAGAAAAATGGCATCCAGCACATTAGCCCCATGGACCGCGGCAATGCAAACAAACTAATCCAGGCAAATTCGAAGGCAGTTGTTCGAACGACGGATTGGATGACAACCCAGCTCCGTTGCATCTGGAGAAACAAAAGAGTCCACCTCGCATGAACAGACTAAGAACAGGAGTTGCAGAAAACAGGACACCCGCAGACCCATGCAAATTGTTGTGTCTACTTTGCCACATGCATATTTAGTTTTGTTTGTTTGAGTGGCTAAAATACCGAAAGGTGAATACCACCTTCGGATGGAATGCTGTGGTGTTGGCTCATTCCACTCCCTTGTGCTTGATTCAATGAAACTATTTCCATTGTTGTGATTCCAAGCGTATACTAATTATAAGGGGTGCACATTGCCGGGCTTTTCACTTTCAGGCCTACGCTTCACGTTGAGTATCAACCACACTTTCTAGCTCTCCTGTGTGCACATTAAGTAAGCAATGTCTTTGTCAGACGAACCTCATACAGGCACATTGAACGCAGAGGTTTTGTTTCCAAAATTTCAAGACTATTTTGACACGAAGTTTGAATCGATTTCTGCTGTAAATCATTAAAAAGACGATTCAGCATTGAAAGAACTCAAAAACAAGCTTGAAGTACAGGAGCTCTCCAGACCAGGCAATATTGCTCAATTTGCTTTCTGTGAGCAAATAGAAGTTGTTTTAGATAGAATCAAGCTCGCCTTATTTCAAAAGGCCGATGTACAAAAGACAATTGACTATATACACAAAGCTGAAGAGCTGGTAGTGGAAAGGAAAAAGAAAATAAAAATCGCAGATGCCAGCAAAGCAAGTTGGTTGACGATTCAGCAGTTGGAGAAAGGAGGGAAAAAGAACCAGAACGCTGACGAGCAAGAGAAGTTTCAAATCGCAGAGGAGGCTGCCTTGAAGGAGCTCAAAAGTCGAAAACGTCAAACACGATCGTTCTCTCATCAGCTACAAGATGATTCATGCAGCAAGGTTGGCGCTGATTGTAGTCTTTTTTGAGGTGACTGTCAATTTCTTTTCTTTGTCTTATTTTAGAGGGCACCTGCAACATGGCCACACTCCCATACTTTAATAAATTCTGAGATCAAGATTGATTGTGTTTGTTCTTTGATTTATTGAGGTTGTCTCAATAGAATGAAACTGTTTTTCATGCGGAGAGCGTAGCGAAGGAGTATGAAACTTCAATTTTTATTCCTTTCACGCCTGGCAAATGGGAATTTATGTCACATGCGGCCGGCAGAATCTGCTACGATTTTTATCTCTGATGGTGGTTGACATCTCAGGACTGTCAGAAAATCATTGAAGCTGGACCATGGCACTAGAAAGGCAAAACATTTTTTACTGCAAATGGCCACCATTATTTTTCAACAGCTGCCAATGTTTGAATCCGGCATTATTACTATTTATTCAGAAGTCACAGTGCCACTTTACACATATACATGTGTAACTTAATACTTAGATACCACTTGAGTATATTAAACTGTATTCCCCATTTTTTTCACCAACATTGGGGTTGCGCTTTAAAGCTACCCCTGCACATGTACTATAGTGCAGTGGGGCAATATACATGTAAGTATTGCTCTGCATGTGTTTTTTACTACAGCTGCGGGTATCTCTACAATCCTGGACAAATCTCATTGGAACATGCCCCCCTCTTGCCCCCGTCAATGTTTTTTCTCATTGGGTACGTTGGACTGAATCTTGGTCCAATAAACGACCGCAACATTGAACAGGGGAGAGGGGGGATCTTTTCACCACGCTTCCCACGAGGTGTTCCAACTACTTTGTCCAGGATTGTAGTCAACCATGAGGAATGCAGCTGGAAGAAAGCTGGGTCGGTCCCTGTTCACCGCTATACACAAGCAGTAAATGCCGACACCACCCTCAACCTTCGGTACACTCTTTGACACTTGGCTGACCCTACACATGAAGCTTTTACTATAAAATGTGCAATTTGTTCTGTTCCTTGCCTAAACGAGGAACAAACCACTTACTCTTAAAGTTTTGTGGGTAACTATCTCACTTCTACAAAGCACAAACCACCTATTCTGTACATGGCTCACCACAGTCAACTCTCGTTAATATGGCGGCATCAGGACTTACTTAACTATCTTGAATTATCCGAAACTCGTCTTAAGCGAAAAGTATTTGCTCAGGTATATGTGTCATTTGTCAATTGTATTACTGTTGACAGTTTATGAAGATGCTTTCAAAATATCTCAGCTCCATAATCTGCATCTGTTGCACTTCAGATGAACATCAAAGTCCAACAGTGATAATGGACCACCACAGGATCAACATTTATTTAAATTTTTTTTAAAATAATTTTTTCCTTGAATGTGATTCAGATATGGTTGGAAGTGTCAGATATACAGTCCTACAGCAAGTAATAAGTAACGATAAGTAGCTCAGAAGAAAATGCATATACTCAGCGGTGAACGCTGGAAAAAAAAGGAGCAAGCTATACTTTGAATTCTGGGGTATGAGCCTTGGAATGTGCAGTGTATGCAAGGTAACCTAATGGGCTGTGTTAATTTCAACGGTAATTCTTGTGCACGCACATTTCGAAAATGCATTTGTAAGTATCGAAGGTGACATATTTTCTGTAACAGAATATGAGTTTCAACCATTTTGACTTGTCCCAAAAATCATAGTTCAGCTGTGGCTGTAGACTGTACTAGAGAAAAAATGGCAGCAAGGGTAAGACACCTTCATTTTGTTTCATTTTTATAAATTTGAAAATAAGTCCATGCACTGCACCATGGATTGACATTATACTTCAATTCCATACAATATGAAATGTGTAAATATGTGTACAGTTCTAAAACTTTTCTGGGAATTCAGAAAATAGCCAGTTCGATCGGGTAAATGAGTCCCTTGTTTCTTGCAATCTTCTCTGGTTTGATCACCTGCACACAAGCCCATCACCATACTGGCAGGGTAAAAATTAGGCTGTGTTCCCATTACTTGTTTTGGGGTGAAACCACTGTAGCTGAGTAGAAGAATTACTAATTGGGATGCACAGAGGATTGGCATCTTTTCATTAGATTTATGTGTACATGTAAAGTGCATTCGTGGTAATTTAACTGGCCGAAAGTATTCACGGAAGATTTCTATGGAACACCAGTACAGGGTGCCCAGTTAATCCACTGGGAACAGCACTGCTTTGTAAAATTTACATAAGTGTACTATAAATGTCTGGTGTGAAGAAATGTTATCCAATTTTTGTCAATCAATTTTATCGGGACGGTAAATGTGACATGTGTGCATTTCCATCCATAAACTGCAGTCATTTTTGTCATTTGCCCAATGTGCATTTGGAAAAATTTAAATTTAAAAGTAACAGCACACAACTGTTAGTGCAGTATACATTGGGTTTGATGGACCGCAATGTGTGAGTGCTTTGGTCCACTGAAAAAATGACATGTGTTCCAATGCTGGTAGCGCTGTCCCGTTCCCCCTCCCTCGCCCCCTAGTGGCAAACAAAACTTCGGTCAGCTAATCACACTACTGCATCAACAAAATGAGCAATTATAAATGTTAATAAACCGTAGACTTGCACTAGCTGTTCCAATATTTACTTGATTAATGAAATTAACTATAAGTGAACATGCTACTGCCAATTCCTGTGTAAAGAAAATAATATTAAATTTCTTGATAAAGATATCAACACTTACACAATCTTTGCCATGCAGGGAGGTGGCTGCATTCTCTTCTTTCATTGCAATTCTTAGTGCTTCTACTTCAGAGATGTCCTTCAAATTTTGAGTGAAAGAGAATATTTTTCACAAGTAAATATAATAGGTAAGAAAAGCAAACGATTTCAACACTACTTTCAATTCTAACCTCTTGATTTTAACTTGTCTACTTCTTAATTGATTTCTCATAAAGAATTGCAAGTAAGTATCACTACAAAGAAAAAGAATGGTTTAACACCCTCACATTTCATCCATTTTTCAAGCTTTTGTTTTCATTGAGATTCTTCCAAGAGATTTCAGCAGGACATTTACAAAGATGAAAAGGAAGCAGTGCTTTTGTGCACATTTCAATAATTTTTTCTCTTGTTACCAAACCAACTCATTAATTCACTCATTATTCACATGTATACAATTATTCTGAACAGGTATTTGATCATTATTAAAGACTCATGTCCTAATCAAACTTTTTACAAAGACCCTATACTAAAATTGTGCATTAACATGAGATGTTTATATGTATCATGAGGCACCTGTTTACTATACATTTTTTTACTGTCCTAATTCTTGTTAACTACATATACAGTCATGTCATTTCAAAGTGTTGTAAAATTCTGCCCAATTTTCAAAATTAAGTTTTTCAATGAAAATATAGAGTATTTATGACATAATATCATATCTGAATAATGCACCTGACTACACATGTGAAAATGTCATATCTCAGAATGTTTCAATGCAAAATGCCATGTGCCTGTGTCTTTGAAAAACATCTCAAAGTCCATAAAACCTAAACAGTGAATATTTAGCCATTGCCAGCAAATTGAATTAAACAGTGTTTATCCAACTACATGTAGACTGTCCCTTTTTTGATGCATACACAGGAGTAAACCTTAAAAAGATATTACATTTAAAACAAGTTCCAGGTTGGGTTAGTGGTGAAGTGGATAGCATGCATGTTTAGGGGTCCCAAGATAAATATGCTCCCAGCTGAGTTCGTTCCTAAGCAGTCACCATTTTTTGTCCCAAAAATTTAAGAATTTTCTTCTTTTGTTAGTTTTACACGATTAATTAAATGTTGTTTTCCTGATTTGTGGTTCAGGAGGAATTTGTTGTAATTGTAAAATAGTTTGATTCTCACTTCGTGAATACAAAGTCACTATGACTATGTTGGCGCAGAAGCAGACTAAGACTTGTCACGGTAAGAATTTTTACCCCCCCCAAAAAAAAGTTACTGTACAAATGCCTGGCAAAGTTTCTTTAAGTTAAATTTGCTGGCGATGGCTAAATAAGGTATCCACCATAAAAATCCCATACTTGTTCAGATGTATCAAAATTTTATGCATTATCAGAATAAGAACATATCACAAGATAATTTTTAGTGTTTCATTAAACAATATAAGCAGAAAAATATCAGAGAGAAATGAAGTGGAAAAAATCTGGTAACATTTTCTCCCCACAAGAAATTTGTCATGCACACTGTATGTATGTGCATAAATTAGAGCCGTATATGGGAGGAACACAACGACGTAAGACTACTCGTTAATATCAGAATGGGACAACACAATAACATCACTGTCAACATACTGCTTGCGTATTGTACAAGTGGATGCCCCTTAAGAGACCAAAAAGACAGAGGCACTGCAAATCTTCTAAGAGTTTGTGCCTGAAAGGGAGTGAGCCCAGTTCCCTTCACAGCTATATGGATGGCTATCACAACCCAATGTAGAATTACAGGCTGGGTGATATGGTGGGGCATTAGTTACAAACATTACTGACAATCACTAATTGATAATAATAATAATAATAATAATATAATATTAATAATAATAATATAAGAGCATTCATAAGGTGTACAGTATCTAACAATGTCTATCATTCAAAGTAACATTTTAGTGCATGCACTGGACACCATCTATGTAATCCTTTGGGACAGAAAATTCCCCATGAAAATGTCCAGTGAAGGAAATATCCCTAATTGATTTCTCTGCTCAAGGATAGATGCATGGCAACTCATTAGGCGGCTTTGCAGAAAGGTTGAACCGCGGTTTGACCAATCCCTAGTTACAAGCCGACGACGGCGGTGTCCTGCTCACTTTACATATCAGTGCAACTGATTAACAAAGCCCCTATTGTTATTGAAATACGTGCGGACCTCGGTGATCGAGGTCGGCTCCACAGAGGAATTAGCAACTGACTGCAGCCACTGTGGTGACATTCCAAAGCTGTCTAGGTACTTTTCAGGAAGCCAGCATACCAACTCCAATATTTCTTGGGCATCTTTTGAGGGGGAAAAAACATGCACATTGTATGTAACTGTTTTGCTCCCAAGAACGTACTTTTACTCCGGCCATGTTGTTTGTGTTGTTGGTTTGCAGTTCTGGGAAATGATCTCCATAACGTATACGTAAAGTAGTATTGTTGGTTGAGACCTGTGAGTGATGAAAAATGCAAAATGCCAACGAAGTTTTGATAACGTTAATAACAATCTCATGTAATAAACTGAAGTTTTAAATTTCAGAGCTTCCTGCACGAAAAAAGTGCATTTGACAGTTTATGATAAGGGTAAATATCTGAATGTGCTGTGCTGATGACTGGAGTCGCATTTCTATTTCTTTTTGTCGCTAAATGTGAGGCACGACTTGACTTGAAAAAATATTACTTGCGACGAAACTTAAAAGTGAAATGACTCCCGACTTGACTTAAATTTGACATGTTGACTTCAACACTTTTGTACATGTATTGAACACAACTGTTATGTATGTTCAACTGAAAAGTCAAGGGCTGGATTACGTACATGTACGTATCGAGCCAAACGTCCTGCTAGAATCACACGATGCAGAAAGTATTCATGCTCTAAATCTGCAAAACAATTGAACACATTGCAACCCTGGTGAATTTCGTTGTGAGCTTTTCTTGATGTCAACTTTACTTAGAATTTGCATTTTTGTGAAGTGAAAACCGGCATCAACTTTAGCATGTTGCCAAATGTTTTTATCCCTACTGAAAGCATCATTCAAAATAAAGTCGCGTTCACATAATTTCATCAGAGATTTATGAAAGGGAGTAGATCTGCGAGTGTTGTAGTCTGTACTACTAGCCAAAGGTACTTAAGAAGCTTCTTTTTTTTCGGCGCCATGACTACATACACATTTTAAATACTAAGGTTCCCCCCATTTTTCCCTAAATCCGATTGTTGTCCGTATAAATTATATATTTTTTTTCCAGCAGTGGATCCATAGTCCAACTTAAAAAAGGGGGGGGGGAAGAAATGGCTTTCGGTGTTCTGTGGAAGCAGCTTGACTCAAGAAATTTTTAGGGAATATTTCAGCTATGTTGAACCAAAATAGGAAAGGGAGGCAACGGCCCATTCATGCAGTAGCCGTGTATACATTTAATAGCCGTGTACACATCCAATAGCCATGTACGTAAAGTGAACGTGGGTTGAATTCACTACAGTATATAGTACGCGCTGCACGGCGGTGGGTACGAGTGAATCGGTTCAAGCAAGTGCTTCGCAATCTCTCAATCCATAAAACATTCCAAATTCCATAAAACATATAAATTTACAGCCAGTGAAAGGAAAAAAAAATAAAAAGACAATAAAAATATTATCAACAACCCAAGCAGTACAAATGAAGAGCTATCCCACCAACTGACATGGACTTTCCTTTTTGGAATATTCCATATAAGACAGTGACAACCGACCTATTTCTACCGGAAACACCTACTTCTTCCCCATTTCCTGAAACAAATACATGTACAAGAACACACATTGGCGGTTGAACGTAAAAACCCTAGTCTGCAACTGCCGAATTTGGTATCCCCAAATCACAGCTCGCAAAAAGTACTACTAATCAAGGATAATCGAATCATATTTCCCTATTTGTAATTCTAGCAGCTTCTGGCAAAATCCTTTGATCATGGAACAGAGCCTCAACAGCAGACCTGATAACTGGGTCGGTGTCAATCAACCTGATGAACTTGCAGTGGAGTGTCAATCACCCTCTTTAATGGGACCTTGCATGTATTTTGAGTGGAGTTGTACAACTTACGGTGGGGAAAGGAGCCGCTACGATTTTCCTGGTTGCAATATTAATTTGTGATAATTAAAAGTTATCATATCTATTTTGTGCATTCAACTGTGCTTTTTAAGGTTTTCCTGTTACTTTCTGCTGTAAATATTAAATAATAATATTAAATATTTTCCTTTTATGTCCCCATCCTAGGTTTTCTCATAAATAACACTTGTTTTCTTCCTCTGTGATTATTGTTTGATTTGTTGTCTGTTTAATCATAACCGTGGTTCTCTTTTTGTTTTTATGCAGTTGTTTTAATAATAAAATTAGCGGACGTTTGGGCTGCTTTCAGAACCAAATTAGAAGCATTAGGATATACCGAACAACACAGTAAAGGACAGTCACTCGTTGACTTCAACTTTGCAAGAAGCGTCCTTGCAGGTTTCACATTCAGGGATTAAACTCTTGGGCAGTGGTGGAAAATAAGGCCTTTGTGTCCCACCACCCATGTGTGTGAAATACTTCTGATATTTGTTGTCCCAAACTGGCTTATAGAGACACTAATAAAATGACCATTATAAAAATTCAGTCACTCGATGTTGAACATGAGTGTTCGTCATTCCGTCAAAAGCCTAGGGTACCGGTAGGAAAACACTGTAAAATTATGTGTAGTTGACCAACGGGTCGGTATCATCAACGGGCATGCTGGTTCATATTGGCAGAGCTGCCAACCAGTACAGATTTTCGCATGGAAACTCACCAGGAATATGGCAATACGATATTCTTGTTAAAAATAGGGCTTTAATTTGTTAAAACGAACGCATTAAGCGTACGAGCTTTATACTGCAGTAGGAAGCCCGATAATAAGCGTCAATCACATCGATAAGTCCGATGTGTGATTTTACTTGGCTTGTTTGCAGTTCAGTTGCTCCCGATAAAGAAAACACAGGGACCGGAATACGCATGCATGAAGAAATTTGTGAGAAGTACAACGATGTGATTTTATAGCGCAAAGAACTGCGTAAGGAGCGTATAGTTGAACCTAAATTCTCACTACATTCCATAGACTTAAATTCCAGTCTATGATGAACGGATCATTTTGTTTGTTTGTTTTTGTTTTTTTTGAGTAGGGTGCGTGTATTGTATGTGCATCTAAGAGCTGGCAAAATATGACCGATAAATGACTGAATGTCATGTCTACTGGATCACAGTTGTTTATTTGCGAGCGCGTGACATAGTGGTACTACGTGTATAATGCATATACGCTGGTTGCATGGTCTCACCTTTTTGGATGGCGTTTCACGATGTCCATCGCCGGGCCGGGAATCCGTAAAGTAAGAAGTGCACATTATTTGATACCAGTGATTTATTACACCACTGTGATTACAACTTTCCGAAAGAAAATTTCATACTCGCTTTTAATTACCATTGCTGTTTTTGCAATGCGAACGATCAGTGCGGCGCAAAAAAGTCCTGATTTTCACGTACTGTTTTTCACTGAGAGTGCCGCATGAAAAATACAAATCTTCCCAACAAAATATTTTTTTTTCCTTTCTGAATACTAAAATGAGTTTGTAAAAGTTGGCAGCTCTCATTTGGGCTTTTTATTGGCGCAGGCCATTGGAGCGCACATGACATCGGCCTACCGCAAAGTCAATGGATTTGATACAAGCCGGTAGTAAAAGGCAATTATTTTACACTCGTACCACCAAAGTGGCAGAAACATTAAGCACATACTGTATGTAATACAAGTTTTAAGCAAGCATTTGCTGTTCTATATTTCGAAGCAATTACCCGATCAAAATCACGTTTGAAAACGTTGTGTTTCATTCATACTATGTATGATCGTTGATTCCCCTCCGATATCAACGCAGTCAACGCTTTCATAGTTACGCAAGTCAGTGGGCATACGAGCGACTGCCGAAGTTCCTAAAAACTTTGGGCTTCATAAAAAACGCGCCGCGATCACTGTGTTTTGGACAGCTGATAATGCATTATTCATGATGCTTTAGCATTACAATGCCGCAGTTTCAACTCGTACCTCATTAACTTGTCTTCCCATGAGTGATTTTGATGCAGCCAAACCGCAGTTTGTACGATCCTAAGCAACCGCGCCAAACTGCGGCGACCGCAACGGTCAAACCGCGGCAACCTTTTTGCAAAGCCGCCTTAGACACTGCCAGGCTCCATTTACTACTAACAATGATTTCATATATTTCTCAATAATGAAAAAATCTTATTTCACACAAACATTTTCTTGTTGTATACACTAGAAATTTTTCAAAGCAGTAATCCCACAAAAATTTTCTTTCACATTTTTCTAGTTATAAGAATAGAGTACCATTAAATTTCAAGCAATGTTGCATTTTACATGATATAAGGTGAGTGTTTGGATATAACTTATATGGCATGCTATGGACACTACTGAGAGGAAGACTGGAAAGTCCTGGAGTCTGGCCTGATTACAGTTGAACCTTGTTAATATCAAAGCATTGCCAATGCAACAAGGACATTTTTAGGTTCCAGTATTGCTTTGTTTTTTCACTTTTTTTTTCTGATAATACAAGGTGCCTGTTATAACAAGGTAATTTACCAAGTCCAAGGATACCTTTGCCTTTTTGGTCCAAAATGCAATAGACTTCTCAGGATCAATAGCAATCCACAGACGAAATTTGAAGTTTACACACAAGATTTCTATTGCTTTAGTTGTTGTAACCTTGACCTTTGTTTTTTGGGGGACCCAAATTCAACACGCTTCTTAAGATAACCACTACCAGCCGAAATCGGAGCCGTATGGTTAATATGCATGGCCGGGGTCCCGAACTCGGACAAAGGAAACAGGGCCCTGTAACAAAAGACCATACTCCAAACAAAAGACAAGGCTGCTGGGCATTACCAACATTTTTCACTCTCAAAAGTGGTGATAATCCAGTGTTATTTTGAAACCGTATACCAGGGTTTGGGGCATTGAGAGGAAGCGGATTACCACCGGGGACAAAAGTGCTCCACCACTGCAGCGATGAGCCACATAGCACCGCTGCTTGCTAATCTGGCCCCTATTGAAAAGAGGTCAGCAGTGCACTGAGCCAGGTTCGTGAACAAAAGACAGTTGTATAACACCGCACAATCTGGGCTCTGTTGACAAGACTGCAGGCCTGGCTGAAATACTCAGGCGTCAATGAAGGTCACCTGTCAACTTAGAGTAGTGCCTAAAGATTACTTTGTGCAGCTATAAACGACCGTTAAATGGAATGATGAATTTTTGAAGGATTTTGAAAACGGAAAAAATGATAGCCATGCCGGCCCAGCATCATCAATGTTGAAAAATGCGCCGGCACGAAGTGGTTAAGTCAATAGGAAAAATTTGAAAAAGAAACAAACAATTTACAAATACAAAGAAACAGAAAAAAATCTTAAGAAAAACAAAAACTGTTTTGGCTGGTGACCGAAACAGCTAAAAATGTGTAATTCTTGGTAAAACTTTTATGGGTCCTAATTACTGTGAAATAAAGCTCTGTCCATGCTAAATGAAACAGAATACAATGATCAGAAACTATTTTACTTTGCAGGACTGTGCAGTCAACCTAACTGGCCTAGAGCACTGCATACGTGTAAGTTGATAATCCCTGGGTTAGGCTTTATCCAGAATACTGCACTGTGTGCAAAAATTCCCTCATTTTGATGCATTTTAATACAGGATTCTTATTTTAGCCATGGCACGATAGCAGGCAGCCTCGAGGGAACCAGATGGCAGTTAGGTTAATTGATTTATCTTTTATCGTACTTACCAGCTTATCCTCCTCAAATTCTGAACGGCCAGGAACATCTTCAGAACCATCCTCTTCCTTAAACACACAAATGATAAAAATCAACGTTTAGTTTTACTTTGAGAACAATTAAAACTTGTAAGCAATTCAAAGAGTTAATGTGTACTACCTGATAGTGTTACTAGATGTCGCCAAAAAAGCTTCACACATGACTCCAATATCAAAAGGATCCAGGAAATGAATTTTTCTTAGAATCACTTTTTGTGTATCTCTGTACTCTTCTTCCATGTATGAAGACTGTTTGACTTTTTTTTAGTTACGTGAACTGAACGGTGCACTTTATCAAACATTAAATATTGACCAAGCATTTCTGGACAAGTGAGGGGGCTTTTGCTTTGATGTAAATCCAAGAAGACATGGTTCAGTTTACATGTTTTCATGTTGAAATGAACCCCTAATTTGCTATCTGGGAACATTTCAATGAAAAGGATTTTTGCTGGATTATTGCCACATACTTACACAGCAATAAACTGCCAAAGAAAATGGAATCTGCCATAGCAGTGGTTAAAAAAATCTATAAATGTTCTGTGCACAAATTAGATGCAACATTGAGATTCAGTGCCTTGGATGACATCATAGTTTGCTCTTGAATATGCCAATGTGTATTAGCATAAAAATCAAAATATGGGTTAAAATCCTCACCTGCCCAGCCTACATATGCAAATTTTCCAAGTGCCTATTACAATTTGTTGAAAAGACTTGATTATGTATTCCGCCCCTGACCCTCCACAATGCATTGCGGTCCCGCCACCACGTTCATCCTTTTTGAAGCAGTAAGGTCGCCAGAGCCGGAAGGACGGGCGGGAGCGGCTGGGCAGGGTCGATCACTGGGAGACCCGACCCACACTAATGTGGGGGAAGAGTCTCCTGCGTTCACATACCAATGCCTAGCCTACATATGCAGAGTGGCACCATACCATGGACGTGGGTCAGTGATGGGAGTATAGTTTCAAAAGAACATAGGCGGGCGTCGCCCAAGCGAACACTCACCAGAAGAAAGAAATATTCATGATGGAAGTATTCACTGTCAAGCCCGGGACAGTGCTGGACATTGTTTGGACCGCTAAATGCAAGGTCGCTGTGCAATGAACTGTTTCGCTTTGCAGAACATCCTTCAGATAGCACTCAGTGAAGGTGGAAGGGGATCTCCAGCAAGCCGCCTGGCAGATTTCCACCACAGAAACTCCTCTGAAGTATGACCAGGATGTGGAGGTGGCCCAAACATCGTGGGCCCTGACGTGAGATTGAGTCGTCTCGTCGTGTTGTGCCGGCCAGTCTCTGTTCATGAAGACCGAAATAGTCCATCGGGCAATAGTGTCTTTTGATGCTTGATGAAAAGGTTTTGTCGTAGTGATGAAGAGCCAGGAACTAGACTTTCAGCGACACTTGGTCCTGGCAAGGTACTTGGTTCCTGCTATGTGGACAGCTAAGAGGGTGATGCCTTTATCATTTGTCCACATGAAGAGCTGCCATGCAAGGGCACAGAGTTGGGAGAGTGAGTGCCGCCCAGATGATTGATGTATGCCACTGCCCTGGAGTTGTCATTCTCGAACGTAACGACATACTAGGTGTTTTCGAAAGGGGCAAAGAGCATTGAACACCGTTTGAAGTTCCAAAACATTGACGTGTTTGTCCCAAGAGGCAGTGTCCCAGACCCCACAGGGATGGAGTGGAGGAAGAGGGGCTCCCCATCTGAGCGACTAAATAGTGAAGTTAACAAATGCTTGCCAATTCCACCTTTTGTTTTGATTATGCAGGGTGCAGTCGGAAAGGCAACCATGGCAAACCCATAAACAAAATTGTGTGTGGATAGTAGGTACACTTTTGTCTGACCTTGTAACAGTGACAGTATACATACTTTGGGCACACCCACTAGAGAAGAACTTGTGTCCAGAGAGCAATGTTGGGCGTGGCCAGGCTGAGCGAAAGAATATATGGAGAGTCGGGAATAAATATATGAAAGAAGAATGTAGATTTCACGATGATGTAAAGTTCAGTGAATTAGGATGCCTGAGACGTGGATACTGAATTGATCCCCGGTCAGAGATGGAGGGGAGCCGGTCTGGAGATTGCGGTTGATTTTACATGCCTGAGTGCGTCAGATGACAAAGTTTCAGATATCAGAGGGCTCGATAGGTATGCGGGTAGAACAATGACATCCACCGCAGTCATTATGAACAAAAGAACGATGGTCAGAATAAACACACGGTACGCTGATTGTATCACATTTTATTCACCGGGACAGCTTCATAAAATAGAATATGTCACCAGCTGTACCTAATACGGAAAGGAGATGCCCCCAGGCGTCACAGGGTGGAGCTAGATGTGAATCATAAGTAGAGCATGGATAAGTTAAATTATTGTTATTATAGAATGAATTTATTAAGCGCAATAAAAAAAATGGGCAGCATCATGTATTAGACAGACTGACGGAGCCAGATGTGAAGTCGGATATGGACCTAGATGTGAAGTCGGAAGCAGAGCCAGCTACAAATCTGGGTGAGGATCCGGAAGGGAAATATAAGATAAGATAAATATGTTGCCTAGGTGTAGATCGAGATTTCTTGCATTTGGACCCCGCAGAAGATGATGAGTGTTAACGCTTCTGATGTGTGGTGATCCGGCCCCAGAATCTGAAGAAAGAACCTAAAAACCCAAGGCGTCAGCAGCATGTCTGGACTACATTACAAAACGGGTTGAGCTGCCGGGGAGCACCCTGGTCAGATAGTCCTAGCCGGTAGGCAGAAGCTGCAGTGATGAGTGGCGTTCGAGAAGCATGGCGATGATGCAGTTCTGTAGCCTGAAAAGTGGTCAGCGGAGAGCCCGCATAGTTACATATAGGTGGCGCTTCTGAATGGGCTGCCCTGGGAACAATGGGGCATCTGCTCGAGGTGTTGTAACCTCCAAATCACGCCTGAATGAACCGTTGTAAAGTTTGTCTGATAGCTGCAGTTCATGGCTTGTGGCAGTCGTCGTAGCTGGCCCGGGAGGCATGGGGCTGTACCGGTGTGTAGACTGGTGAGCCATACCGATGAATACACGACCCCCACGGTAGGCACTGGTCATAGGGAGACTGCCAGAGGACTTCAGAGCACGGGAACTGGGGTGAAGGAGTAAGTTTACTCCCCCCAAGTGCAGCGCCAGACGGACAGAGTTGCCATGATCCTGGACCAGATCCCAGGTCTGGACCAGGACCAGGTCTGGTGAGAGAACAGAGGCCACTTCCACCTCCGAAGGTGCCCCTTGTGAGGGAGGAGGAATGGCTGGAAGGGGATCCAGGTCAGGCTCTGTTGCTGCTGGCTGAGGCTTGGAGTCTATCTTGCAGGCAAGAGAAGTGGAGGCCTCTGAAAGGGACTGAAGGGTCGCCATCCATGGGGGCGGATCTAGATCAGAGCGGCGTTTTTTCTTAGCCTTGGATGAGGAGGAAGAAGCCAAAGAAGATGTTTTGGCCTTGCTCTTCTTAGTATTTGCCAGAGTGGGGAGCGAGGACAGATGGAGGTGCAAATGGGTGGGGTCCCCCAAGTGGTCGGTCGTATCCTGGAATGTCCCATGTCGGGATCGGTGGCCTCATGTCAGGAGTCCATCGGCAGAGCAGAAATCATAATAGAACTGCGGATGGGGTGTGGGGGACGAAAGCCCCAGTGGCGTAGCAGTCCAAAAGGGCTAGCATCATCAGATGTAGCTTGAGGCTGGGTGCCGTGTTGTAGCACTGGTTTGCCTCCAAGCGGACGTCACATGGCAAGCAGTAGCCGGTGAGGGACACGGGGCAGACGGCGGACCATCGCCCCGAGAGCCCTGCAGGGCCATCAGTTGGTAGGGTCGCTTGGGGATGTGGCCGGTAGCAACACTCACGGTACCCGTAGCATAGAGGAGAGACAGTCCGTTAGACTCTGGTCAAAGATGATCAAGCGTAACGTCAGCTTGGCCCAACCGGTAGGCAACCAGAGTAGTCATCAGTGATCAATTGTAATGTTGCGGCAGCTCGCTCAACCCGATCAATTCCAGCCATGGTCATTGGTGATCAAGGGTAATGTTGTGGCAGCTGCTTGCTCAACCCGATCAATGTAAATAAGGGTCTGGTGTATCTTGCGGCAGCTGCTCACTCAACCCCGGCCCATTGGGTCTCTCCTCGTCAAGGCCGTTAATCTCAGATAACGCAAACTGCACCACAAAAGAGCAGTGCAGCCAATCCCATCCAACATTGGGCCATTCTTGTTCGAACGCATACACTATATAGAGAACAAAGGGCTGCCCGCTAGCCCTGTTCAACGGCCATACACATGCACAACACATTCCAACGGTAGCTCACACCAAAACCTGATAATGCACAGAAAAAGGAGCAGAAAAGAACAACAAAAGTACGAACTACAACAAAAGCACTCTTACCAATAGCACAGAAAACAATCTTTATTCATACTCAGGAATTAAGTCAATTCACAAACGCGAAAGATTACAGACCTCGAAACTCCAAATATGCCATAAAGACACGTCCGTAAATTAAAGTGCTGAGAAAAGAAGGACCAATATGGCGACGGGACCGCAATGCATTGTGGAGTGTCGAGGAGCAGAACACATAATCAAGTCTTTTCGGCAAATTGTAATGGGCACTTGGGAAATTTGCATGTGTAGGCTTGGCAGGGGTATGTGAACACAGGAGACTGTGTTTTTGTGATTTATTTTACTGAATTCCCTCACTAAAAAAGCTTTTAAGTGTTTGAGAAACATGTCAGGTAAACGTGTGATTCCAACAATAGGATTATAGCTTCAATGTTGAACAATGTAACTGCTTGCAGGATGGAGTTAAAAGGCGATGAGAATGTTTTTGCCAACTACTTCACCAGCGGAGGTGTGGATAGTGACAATGAATTCGCTGACGATGGCAGTGAATCTAATGAAAGTGTTCATGATAAGTACAAAACCTACAAATAAAATTCCATTTCTCTATAATATTCACGACTAGGGACTTAAGCCTGGAGATATGAGTGGAAGATGGAAGAATCCTTTTATCGCAAAACTTTAGCATCATAGGAAAAAGAGCTTTGAAAACTTGACTGGGGATCATTGACAAATAACAGCCTGAATGAGTGGAATGGGAGTGAATTAGCCCCCCTAAAAAGGAATAAAACAAATCATATAGAGAAACTGACTACATGTAGAAGCTTATGATTATAAAATGAACAAAGAAATTGACTGGAGCGGGACTTGAACCTGCGGCGTCTGGAATACTGTACCAGTGCTCTACAACTGAGCTACCCAGCCCTGTGTTGGTGGCTCTTCACATTTGTCAATATCTCTGTTCGGGGGGCGCTAGCCAGAAGCCATTAAACCTGAAACACCATGTAGCCAGGGATCACACCCCAATCACATGGTACAACCTGGGAGATGGTGAACAGGGATCACTCAAAGAGGATACGGCTTTTCTGAATATAAATCATGATTTATGTTTAAAAAAAGCACAGGGACCAGACAACATCCTACCAGAATTTCTCCTGCACTGCAGTCCTCGATGCCTGGAATGGCTCAAGGGTTTCTACTCGAATTGCCTCACAAACCTGGCTATACCCAAGATCTGGCGTAAGGCAATGGTCATCGCCATACCAAAACCTAACAAGCCAACTGATGACCCAAAGAACTATCACCCCGTCTTACTTCTTTGTGGCCCATTCAAGCTCCCAAGAGAGACTCCTCCTTGCCTGTCTGGAACCTGTCCATCAGATTGTCAATCTCACTGATGACATTGAGGCAGCTTTTAAAAAGGGTCACAAGGCAGGTGCGATCTTGGTGGACCTCACAGCAGCATATGACACTGTCTGGCATCAAGAGCTATTACAAGTCACCCTGACTGTCAACTTGTGCGGTTTATCTCCACCATCATCTCAAACAGCAGTTTCATCCTCCAGACAAGCGATGGACAGGCTAGTTGACTGTGTCAACTAAAGAATGGGGTTCCCTAAGGTTCAGTTTTGGCTTTGATATTGTTCAACATCTATCTCAGCGACCTGCCCCCTACCTTGTCATCCAAGTATGCATTTGCAGATGAACTTGCACTCTTGTACTCGGGCGGAATTGGATGACGGTAGAGAATGTACTAACATCAAACATGGATGTCCTTGCTGTTTACCTGAGTACGTGGAGACTAAAGCTGAGCACCACCAAAACCACATCAACACCTTTCACTCTAAATACAAAGAAGGTCTATTAACAGCTCACTGTTAAGCTTGATGGTTCAACGTTGCCATGCAACCCCATCCCAACCTATCTTGGGGTAAACTGGATAGACAACTTACCTTCAAACAACGCATTGAGACCTTGCGTGGTAAAGTTTCATCAAGAAATAACATCTTGTGTCCTTTCGCTGGTTCTTCTTGGGGAGCCTACACAAGTACTCTCCGAACAGGCATCCTCACGCTCGTCGACAGCGCTGCAGAATATGCCGCTCCAGCATGGTGCAGGAGCATCCATGCCAAAAAAATGGATGTCACACTCAACGACACCATGAGAATAGTCACTGCATATCTACGATCTACCTAAGTGCATTGCTCCACTCAGATATTGCTCCCCCTGCACTTTGCAGGGAACATCATATATCCATGTTGCAAGAAGGCACAACTAGACAACTCTCACCTCCTGCATGCCCGCATTGAAACAGCCCTTCAGCTGCCATGCAGTATCCCAGCATCCCAAAAAAATTAGAAATAAACAAATAAACATAAATACAGTTATTTACAAGATGACCACAAAAAAGACAGAAACTGAGTTTGCCTAATGATGCATAAAGATAGGGAAGATAATCCCACATTTGTACCTCAAAGTCATCTTCATAGCCATCACTTCCATCAGGTGGTGGGGAATGTGCCACAGGTATTCTATTGTCAGTCTGTAAAGAACAGGCAAAAAGTACAACTTTTAAAGACACAGGAACAACTTTAGCCATGACCAAAGAATACATAATTATTTATTTCAGTATTTTGACTTTTTTTTTTAATTGTAATTTATGCAGTTAACTGATCTAAGAACAGATTTTCAGATATTTTTGTCACAATAGAATGTAATCATACAATAAAAACAAAGGAAATCTCAGATTATCAAACTGACACAAAGCAAACTGAAGATTTCTCAGACTCAACTGAGATCTGCTTCTCCATTTGACTATCTTTTAGAAAAATGGCTTTGGCAAAGTTTATTCATTTTAAAAGCAAAATAATAAATAAACTGCACTGACATTATAATCAGGTAGCAGATAGAGGCTCAGCCATGGTAATTATTTTGGACTGTCAGCAATATACTGATGAAAGCTCATCGCCAACAAAACCATGACACTTAAACTCCTTTGATAATGAACCTGCTGAAATATTTTCACAACAGTTACAGCAGTTGTTGGATGATATGCATTGGTGTGACCAACTATCTCCACAATAAACCATCTGCACCCTCTAAAAGTCACATGACCTATAGTGGGTATTAAATATCAACAAACACGACGTACACTAAGAGCAAAGTGTTTCATAAGTATTATTAACCAAAATTAAAGCCAACAAAAGGTACAACACTCGGACTACTGATGTGCTGGGTACTATACCATAACTTTGCTGTATTGTGTGTAAACAACACTCAAAAACCACTATGGGTTGATACCCATTATAGTATACAGTGTAGGTCACCTGATTTAGCAAGTGCAATTCGTCTATTATTGGACTGCTGGGTTTTACCTAATGATATTGACCACAACGATATGGGTTACATCACTTTGACGATTGGTGATGTGTCTGCTTGTCCTGTTGTGTTTCATTAATTTTCTTTGCTCTCTGTTACCGTATATGATTTATGATTACAATTTGTTATTCATTAGGGTGCCCTTTTTATATTCTGTGGAGCTCACACATGTCCTTTTAAAAATAGTTTAAATATAACCATTAAGAAAATTATGACAAACATGACAGCGGTGCAGGCCAATATGACATGACGAATGAAGCCCAACAGTAGAAATAGATTTATCTCCTTCTTAATCTATTGTGTATTAACAAGAACTGCAAAGTGGTATGTGGGGTTGCGTGCCTTTTTGCTTTTTCAATATCTACATTTTTCACACAGAAACTAATTTCATTAGGAAACAGGTGGAACCTATTGGAGTGACATTAAGAACAATATACCTGTATACATGTTTATAGCCATATTGGTAGCCAGAAAAAAACACCCTTGACTATGGGCCTTGAGCTAGACCAAGAGAGGGTGCTATTTTCTTAGCAACTGAGGTATTGGTCAGAACTAAACGTCACTGGTTCATGAACCAATAGGAAATGGATGCATTACGGTCACATCACTACCAACAAAATGAACACTCCTGACCAACATGGCTCGTTTTCAACCAATAAGGGGGCGCTTCTGCTTGGGGCAAATAAAAGTCCATTTTGGAATGAATGCTGCTGTGGTAACATGCTGCTTTCAATGTCGAAATACACCTCGTTCGAGTGTGGTTGTGTAGTGTGTATATTTTCTATGGCACTCTGTACATGCTTGCATGTAGTGCATTGAGAATGGTAAGGTACCGCTCGGTTTGCTATTGATGCTGTACCATGGATTTTGATTGTTGCTGCGATGCTGTTTGAGAAAAAGTGTATCGCAAATGTACATTTCCAGTGCATTTTTTTGTGCAGGTCATCACATCATACTTTTTTATAGGCAAGATCCTCTTAGGGTCGGCAGACGAAAAAGTTGTTTTTAGGTCAGGAGCTAGAAATAGGGTCGGTTAGAAATGAGAACCGTAGAATTTAAAAAGGGTGTCCTAATACAAGTACATTCCTTTTACAAAGAGAACATATTCGAACTGTTTTGAAAGAAATTCATGACCACATCAATAAGAACATGTACAATGAAATGGCTCCATAACTGGTCCAATCAATAAATGACCCTTACAAGTAGGAAAGTTTTTTGGATAAGATGCGGTTCTGGATAATACAAGATAATTAAGTAAGTCAAAGACCCTCGTATTAATAACAGTAGGCTGGAGGGGAAGAAATCCAAAGCCTTTACTTCAGCTGAGTCAATATTTTTTCTCAAAACAATGTCATTTATATAGGTATAAATGTATAAATTTAACTAAGTTTACTGTGTTGTCATGCTGTATAAGTACAATGTGTGTTCATATGCCTTTTTTTCCCTTAATTTCCTTAGGGGGTTAAAAGCATCAGCATTCCTATACGATACCATAACATTTCCTCGTTTAGGAGGAGGAAGAAGACTCCTTTAGTTTTTTACAGATAAAGGAAATTTGACAGTCATTTCGGGAGAAACTTTCTGTTTTGTCCCCCAGACACTGGAGTTTTTAGATCTTGTCTAAAAGTGTTGTCACGAATTGTGAGAATGTAAATGTATGGCGTACATTTTATATCAGTGCTTGTTTATGGACAATGCTGTGTTGTACTCATTGCAAGTGAAAGTTAAGAAAATAAATTTGGGAAACCGAAGATTTCAATTCCACCAGGCATGCAGGCAACCACTAAGGTATATGAGCCAAGTTCAGACAATTACCTTCCTTTGCTAAGCCCTGCCCAACATTGAAAAATTGGAAATACTATTGCAATTACCCTGTCATGAACATTTCATTTCAAAATTCTTCAAAAACAGAACAAAATCAAACAAGGCATGACCCAGACGCCGAACCAAAACCAAAACTCAAAAACAAAACCCCAAAACCTAGACCTGAAACTCGGAACCCTGGATCCTGGACTCCAGACTATATACCTCGGAACTCAGGAAACCAAAACTAAAATTAAACGGAAACCAAAAGCCCCAAACACAGAAACAGGCAACATGAAGACCAAAACCACACATTAAAAAAAAACAAACAAAAACAGAAGAGAGCTCATCTGTCTGTTTGCCAACAGAACAGAGGGCTTTTTTGCACTCTTTCTGTACATTTGAACAACTGATCTACGGCATGAATCAGGCACCATTCTCATTACATCATGTCCATTTCTGTCTGTAACATTTCCCTTTCTTGTTACCTGCAAAGTTCAGCCAAATCGGACATGTAATTTACAAGATATGCCACATGACTTGTCACCTGATGAAGTCATCATCAAATGACGTCAATTTTCATCTACAATCAGTGTTGTAGTCGAGACCTGGAAGTCCGAGACCTGATGGTCTGAGACTAAGACCTTGAGACCTTGTATGTAAAATATGCAATAAAAGAATTGAAAAAGAATTACACTGCATGTATCGTGTGCAAAAACAGGAAGTACAACTTTTTATACACTTCAAGACAGCTCCTTTGTAGACTGAAAACATCACTTTACAAGTTAATTATAAGTTAATTAACAATAACTTAATCCTTGACATGTTTATAATTTTCTCAAGGCAACCCTGTTCTGTTGTATCATGGTTGGGTATCCAACAAAATCCAGCACGATTGAGGTAGGAAGCCAGTTGGTCTCAGCAACCCTGGCTAAAACAGCTGACAAAGCACTTGAGGACAAAATGTTAGAATGAATTAGAAAATATTAGAAGTCAGACTGACTTGAACTATACTCAAATACATGTAACATGTCAAGTTGTTCTGCTCAGGTGCCTCGTAAATGCTGAACTTGTTCTGGATCCCTCTGAAATGTGATTCGTTCCAGGACAGAATTTACACACTGAGGAATATTTTTGTTGCCAGCTTTGCTGTCCTTGTACCGGTACTCCTTGTGGTCTTTAAAACCAAAGCGTACAATGGCAGATTTATATGGTTGTGTGGCAATGTCAATAACAGTGCAGAGGCAGAATTTTATCGCAATGGCACAATTATCATCAGAGCAACACATGTGAAGAAAAAAAACATTAAGAAAAAATGGCGTGTATATACAAAGTGCACATATATGCTGCTGATCGCTGCCTCATTATACAGGTTGTAGTTCATGCATTTCGCAATCTTGAAATTAGCATGCAGCCTTACATGTTAAGACTTAGCATACATGCACGAACAGAAAAAAGGAGGTTGTATCATATCCCGTACGTTCAGTGCTTTAGCTTGGACAATTTTAGTGCCGGGTAAATTTTTGGATTGCAAAGTGCAGTGAAGGCAGTTCTCAATACTTTCTGGTGCTTGAAATACGATTGAATTGGTACATTTAATCAGAGATGCCAAATATTCAAAATGAAAGTGTAATCCTATCGCACGTCCAGTTCTGGTTTCCCTAATTTTTTGGTGCAGTCCTAGGAATTTTCATCGGCAAATTAGAAAAAAGTTTTAAAAATCCTATCATCTTTTCTTTCACAACAAACACCTGTCAATAACTTCTTGTCACATCAAAACACTTGTAACGTGACTAGCATTGTGCAAGTGTGAATTGGCATTGTTGATTATAAAATTTCTGCATTAATTCTTGCAATTTTTTTTATTTTAATCACTTTTGGGGCAATTTTTGGCAACTTTTATCCCATTCAATCAACATAAAAACACTGTCAAAAAAATCCTTACCTACAGACCGTATTTAATCAGAAGCAGCACTATTTTTTCTTGGGCTAACTAATGTGCTTCTCAGTGCCGTAAGATCCAACATGGGCAATGCTTATGTTTACAGTTAAATGTACATGCGTTGCAAAATATGTAAGCTTCTACACGACAAGACTTTGCAATGGCCCATTTGTATTTGTCTCTGAACTTCTGCTCACTTGTTGCCACAGTGAAAAATAAGTCCAGTTGTTCACCAAATATCCAAGAATCAAATCCTCGACAGTCCTCCCACTATGGTCAACTTTAGAATGATGTTCGACACACATGTGTACGATATCAGTTTATGTATACATGCACAATGTGCATATGGACGTACACAATCACGTTGCGATCGTGCCTATTCACCCCCTGTTCATCATAGCGTTGATTGGGGCGAAAGGATGATTCAACCACGCTGGTTTCTATCGCGACACATTTCTGACGTGCGCAGTACGAGGCCAGCTCCTTACTACCAATAGCTTGTGTCTAGAGTTTACACACATATGGTTTTGTACCTTCGAGCATGGAGGAAGGTTTCGGGTTGGAAATAGAAAAAATCTCAGTCTGGATCATACAGTTGTAAATGGACTAAACAAATTGTAAAAATTAAGCCTAAATCGTACCAATTGGCATCTCTGCATTTTCAGTGATATTTCAGTTCATTTTTTTAAAATCCGTGCTGGGCGGCACAGCCAATTTGCACCCTGAGTGCCCAGTGGAAATTTGCAGTACCGGGTGGTGCCACCCGGCACCACCCACTGTGGCTAGAACCCTGCATATGCTTATGATGACAGCAATACTACTCTACAGTGTACACCCGATCTTGAGTCGAGTGTAATCAATTCGGCACAATGAGTGCAAGTCACTCTTGTATGCAATATTGGTGGTCTAGATACCGACACCAGCAAAATACTGAGGCCATACGGGAACAAGACCAAGACCGAGACCACAGGGTACCAAGACTGAGACCAGGAAAAATGGTCTCGAGACCTACATATACAACACTGTCTACAATATCCCCTTTCAAGCTATCTGCCAGGTTTCAACCCAATCGAACATGTACTACTTGAGATATAGGGCTTTAAAGCATGTACCTTCAATATCACATGCCATGTGACAAGACAACATCATCAAGAGGTCAATTTTTGTCTATAACACTTTCCTCTCTAGCTATCTCCCAAGTTTCGATACAATCAGATATGTCCTTCATGAGATATAGTGCTTTGAAGGATGCATCTTTAATGTCACATGACTTGTTATCTGACAATGTCATTGTCACATCAGGTCAATTTATGTCTATAACACTTCCCTGTCAAAGTATCTGCAAGGTTAAAAACAAATTGGACTTGCACTTTAGGAGATATAGTGCTTTGAAGAGTGCACCTTTAATGCCACATGACTTTCACCTGATGATGTCTTTGTCACATGAGATCAATATTCCTGAGCATTTTATTTATTTATTTTATTTATTTGATTTCTTGGGAAAAAGGACAAGTTACAAAACAAACCTCAAAAATCAAAAAAACAAAAATAAAACAGAAAATGGAAAAACGTCAGCCGATGCCTGAAGGATTGCCCAGAAGAAACACAGTTTCTGTCCAGGGGCTCTCCACACCGGCTGACAAGACATAAAAACAAAAATTTACATACATTAAAAAACCAGCAAGACTACAAAACAGTCATACATATATATCCCCAAATATGTAGGCTATAGAAATACATAAAACAAACCAGAAAAAAAATTTAAAGGAATCAAAATACAACAATAACCCCCCAAAATGAATACGAACAAAACTGAGATAACAAAAATATTATAATGAAAAAGAATATAAATATAATACAAAATTAATTTTAACAAAATAATAATAAAAAAATAAAAATTAAGTACCCTCAATAACTTCAAAAATATAAATAGAACAGGCCAATAAGAGAAGTTCCAGATACTTTAAACATGTGGTAGGAACAACCAGTAAATCGTAAACACAAAACCAAAAGAGAAACATAATTTCTCCTCCATGATGCCTTACCAGGGTATAAACCCTCTGGGGTGGTAACAAGTTTTTTTTTTATGTAATGATTGAAGGATTCCGGGAAGGTATTTGGACAAATAATGCACCTGATTTTGTATCATTTGTCAGAATTGAAGGATTCCACGAAAACACCTAGGCGTATGAGTTTTGTTTCATTTTTTCACGATTCGAGGATTCCAGCAAGACACTTGTTCAGTATACCTGAATTTTGTTTTATTTTAATGATTACAGGATTCCAGAAAGAAATGCACTTAAGTTAGCTTTTCTATGACATGATTGAAGGATCCTGGAAAGGCACTGTGCTAATAATGCAACTGAACATTGTATTATTTGTCATGAATGTAGCATTTTGGGAGGGCGCTTGTTTTTACTACGAAGCAGATTTTTGTTCTTTTGTGACTAATGAAGGATTTCAGGAAAACACTTGGTATCTATGCACGCAAGTTTCGTTTCATTTTCATGAATGAAGGGTTCCGGGAAGACATCCCAAAGAGTTATGATAGAAGAGATTTTTACTTTGCTTCTGTTGACAATGCACCAAAGTTTTCATCTTATTTGTCATGAATGAATTATTCTGAAGAGACACCCAAAAGGGCCATGATGGAGAAGATTTTGTTCCGCTTGCTTTAGGAATGCACCAGAGTTAACAATTCATCAGAGTTTCATTTATGTGTCATAAATGAAGGATTGCAAAAAACATCCTAAAAGGCCTGACGGATCATAATGGAAGACTTTTGGATTTTGCATTAATACTGCGTGTAATCTAATTGTCCTTCTTGAAATATCCTTATTTCCCCTCCCGTCTTACTTCTTATCTTTTCATATTATTAGTATGCTACAATAGCTACTAGTACTCGTGCTTTTCTGGTACTGTCATTCTCGTGTTCACATACACCTTGCTGTTTATTTAATGGGTAAGAGTACAGAAGCATTTGCTCTACTCTAATACCAGTGTTTGCCGTATCTTAGACCCATATGAAACAAATTTTAATCTTTCATTAATTTGATAACTTTATATTCCCTTCCACAAGCTTTGTATGCTGAATTATTTAACTTATTACCGAGAGAACGCACATTAGTTGAAGGTAGACTACTTAAGCTTTAATAAATGGTTTTAAGTTGTGGGTAATAGTTGCATTCTATTTTCAACAAGTTAATTAGTTAGTTAATCGAGCAGCACTCATCGGTCACAGGAAAAAAAAGGTTTTAAAAAAATTGTCACTAATGTCGCTATTGCCACTGCTACCATGAAAGCATTGACTTGCATAGTTCAGGTAAAGTTTCCACTTTTCCATTAAATGATTTTTTGTGTGTTTTTGTACCTGGCAGTCAGCACAGCAGTGGTTTTGATAGCTAGTAAGATCAATTTTTAAAATTGAATTAATGAAGTTTTGTTATGGCTTAAACAGAAAGAATTAATCGTGAGTGCAGCAATTATCAAAATTACCGTGTTCTGTTGGTGTTCCATGCAGAAATATCAATATTAAGTGCAAATTTACGATACTTGTATTTCTTTACGCTGCCCTCATAAACAATTCCTCTGCTATTCAAATCTGTGGCAGTTTCTGGTTGTATAGAAAACTGGTTGGGATTGAGTCATTGAAATAGTCTCTAATGCTTTGTTCCTGCAACTTATTACACTTCCTTCATATAATTTCATGTTTAATCCACGTGGTTCTGATTTTTGTAACCTTAAAAAATGTTAAAGTTGATCGTACTGCATATACGTATTGGTTTCCTACTTCAATTTGTAATAGCTGATACAAATTGCTGGAATTTTATACTAATTATAATCAGTTCACCTTACTTGGTCGTAAGATCACTCTGTGCATATTTACTTTTTTACTATATGAAGTTTGTATAATCTACATGTACTTGTTCACTAGTTGTATTTATGCATGGAAATTCTGCCGTGCATTAGTGGTGTGTCCTTTGATGTTTCAATCAGAATTTTTGCAAGTTTCCATCGGAATCAAACCAAACCGATGTTCAGCAAAACTTTCCAAACCAAACCTGGTTACTTGAAGCAAATTATTTCATACTTATAATGGACACACCGGTAGAAATAAAACTTCTGGAGAATAGGAGACAGACTTCAATAAATCCTTGGATTTCTTTAACCATTTGCTGCCGGGTGCTTTTTAAACCGTTACATACGCTGCCGGGCGGTTTTTTAATATTTTCGTTTTTCAAAAATCTTCAAAAATTCATATCTTTTTTTCTGAACGCCTAAACCCCATAAAATGGGTGTCCCGTGGCGAATCTACATGTAGCCCTCACAAGCAACTTCCATTGACCCTTCGGTTTTGCGGCCACGCCACCCGCTCTGTATAGAGCGCCAATTGTGTGTGTTACATAAGGGCTTGTTTGTTCTGGGCCTTGGCCCAGTGCGTTGCTACGCTGCCGTGTTGCTATGCGGAGCGATTGACGGTCAAGACCTCAGCGTGTAATATGCGGTGAGTGAATGGGAAGCTGTGCCCACGTGCACTGGGCTTTGTCAACTGTTCAATGAGTGCAGGCAATGATGGACAAATGAATCATGCTGTAAAAAATAGGGTCTAAAAGTGTGGCTTTCTCATGGCACTGCTGCATATAACTTTTGCTATTTTTTGAAGCTATTGGAGTTTTTTCATTTATATATTTTCCAAACTACCAAACTTATATCTCTCCCAAACCACTCTCAAATTTTATCTCCCAACTTTTTCATTTTCCCTTCCATAGAGTAAGATATTTCCCTTCCCAAACTTTATTTCCCCAAAAATTTAGAAACCGATAAAATAAAGTACACACAGAAATACACACACAGACAAATATTTGGAGAGAACTTCTTTTTCTCTTATTTTCTTCTCGTCATTTCTCTTGTGTTTTCTTTTCATTTCTCATTGAAATAGTTGAAGTCATAAAAGTAGTAAAATAAATTTCCACTCTTTCTAATCAAATAAAAAGCAAACACCGGTGCAAGGAATAAAAAGGATGAAAATTAAACAACCTCAAAGCAGTACTTTCCAGAAACTTTGTATTTTTCGTCA
>NW_019091509.1:321169-345216 GCF_001949145.1 Acanthaster planci | reverse complement strand
CAAGTGTGGGGTGCTTTGCAATTCCCGTCATTATGCAAAGGCCCAGAAAGGCCTTCAGTTCTCTAGTGTTCAGATCAGTCCATGATCGCATGTGCGCCGATGTCATAGCGGGCCTCTGCATGGCATACCGGTTGCTCTCTTGCACTATCTTGTTGTAGAGAACGTCGTCAAAAAACAGTTCAAAGGCTTCACTGCAGGTCGAGCTGCGATGCAGGCGGGGATCGACGGCACCACCATTACCGGTGAAGCCATACTTCAGCGGTGTACTGTCTTCATCTGTCCACCGGAATGGTGCGGCACTGCTGCTGGTCGACGCGGCAGTCTGTGTACGGGACTGTCTCTTGCTCTTGGCATATACCGCCAAGGGTACATCACTGTCAATTTCTGTACTTAACTGTACTTGAGCAGGTGACGGCGGTGATGAAGATGAAGAACCTTCGTCTGAAGTCAGATAAAACTCGCTTTCACTGGAAGAACTGGACTCTCCAGATATAACTTCAGCCATATTGTCTGTGCTCTGAATAACACGATACCCAATATGAACACATGTGGCCACAGCACGGCGCTTTTATTCTCAAGCAGCTAGGGCCGTGCCCTGTCAGTCAACGTGGCAAGGGCCAGCAGCGCCCGGGCCGGGTCATTCATGGGGCACAGGTGCATAATGAGCCAGCACAGCCTGCGCTTTGTCTTCGGTGCAGTGCAGCGATAATCCCCTGCGAGCGCCCGGCAGCGCGAACAAATGCACTCTGCACAAACAATACACGGATTACCTCCGCTAATTGCAGTGCTCTGCGCTGAAAGAATACAGGGAATGATTGGCAGTGCCCAGCAGCTCTCAGCAGCTCGTACTTTTATTCCAGGCTTTTATAAGTTCGGTCACCCCGGCTATAAAATAAAGTCACAATTCTCCGGCCCCAGCAACCCATTATTGCCTTGGACCAATTTATTTACGGCCAATGATGGCTTAAACTTTTTAACTGACAGCCCAAACTTTTAAAGAAACGCCCAGCAACTTTTTTTTTATAGTAAAGTTCCGATTTCGGAGTCCCCGGCCACGAATATAAGGCCTATGGCTGGAAGTGATTAAAGATGAGTTCAATGATGAAGGACCTTTTTCTGCAATTTGTCGTATAATGTAGAGTAGACCCATATACATCATAGAGCCTAAGTCTCTTTTTTGTTACTACATATTTGAAATTGAATGTAAGACACAAAAAGAAAAACAGGCAACGGTTTCATTTGACCATCCTGAAAAGCTGTGACACAGTACCGGTATATGTGGAAGTCGGAATACATGTACCTAGATGTATGACTGTTTGCTGCAGTAGCATAAACAATGTTAGACTTCGAGCCTAGCGGTCCTAGCATCAGTGCGTTTTCTGACAGCGACTGAGGAGGCGTCAGTGTGTTTTGCTATGACACTGATGATCCTATGAAGAGAATAATCTTGTCAATTACAAGATGACAAGATGACGGTTTGCAATAACACTTTTAGCCCAAACTTTTGGAAGCAGATGCCATCAACAGTGCAGTTGTTTGCAATGCAGGTCCAGCAAGGACTTGATGATGTGGCAGAACACTGGCAATGTTTTTTTAATTTTTGTGCAGCTTGAACTAAAAAAAATGTTAAAATGCTAAAAGTATGTAAAATTAACTTAGAATTCTCTGTCTTTATGACAGCAAGTTGAGTACAAATACTGGCTTACATTGTGAACCTGCCTTACCTTCAAAAGTCTCGGTTGTAAGGCACACACTGAATGGTACTTTCAGCATGTCACAGTGGGAATGTATGTACATTAGGAGCATTGTGGGTTGCACTGTACCAAATATGCACCCATAGTGCAATCTCAGACGAAAAGAGTGCTGCCTGTTTACTCTCAGGCAGAGGTTGGTCTGCGGTTTTTCACTGGAAATTCAAGGTTATGGCCAGAAGTTCACTTTTCATATCAATTTTATCAGGGTTAGCCACAGGATTCTTTTTTTATTTGCCTTTCCCCGAAGATACCCCAAATAGTAAAACTATGCGGTCAGCTCTGATTGTAGCCACCTGCCTCTATCAAAACTACATGTAAGCCCACAAGTTGGGGCTTTTGTGAAAGAAATAGCCCAAATTGGAAACTACGGTGCCTGTCCAAACTTTGTGATTTATAGAAATATCTCCATGATCCCTCCTGATTATGGCATGTCTCGTAAAAACCCCGATCACAGAATATCAATGAGCTCCTGCACAGCAATCCAACAATTTGGTGGAATGCACCCTGTGGGCCCATGCAGCCATTACCACTCTCGACAGCTCGGGCATTAATGCATGTACACGTATGTGCGCACCAAAAAGTTGTGTCATACATACACTTCAGTTCAAAACATAAACATACTGAACTGTAGTGTTTCAAACAGCAAACTGACAAAAGTGCAAGTTGAAAAATGGTTACATGATATTTTGAAACAACATAAAAATCAAATTGTGATGAGAAAGATGTTGCACGGAAACTGGGCATGAAATCAGGTGAAGGGTGGATCACCTGTGCGTACCGGTGATTTTTTGACAAATGTCAATAAATTCCCCAGGCATTGAGTTAAAGGATGATTGTTATCCTGAACAGTCTTGACTCTGTGTGTTGAAATTGTAGTCACAATCTTTGAACTCCACTGAACTTAATACACATACATGTACATGTACGTACATATATGTAAATGAACATGCAATGTGAGATGGAACTCACAAAGTGAAAATTGTGAAGGTAATGTAAAGGGGGCTCGGATAACTCAACCATTTGTCAAAGTAGACTCAGAAGACTCAACCACTGAGACAACTTGACCAGTGGGACAACTCAACTGTGCCTAAAATGGACAGAAGAGTTGACCACCAGGACAGGTTGACTTGTAATGAGTGCCTTTGGGCTTTACAAATTACAGTCACATTGTCTGCACCTTTTCTTTAAATTGAAAAAAAGAGAAAGGACTTGGGGACAGATCTACTGTCCCTTACCGGCAGACTAGCAACCGATCAACGGTACAGCTGAGTCACTTGTGCACAACAGACTGTGCATAATGCTACCGTATATGCCGTGCCGCATTGCCGTCGCAACCACCCACTGCACTGCTTAGTGTGACCGACGCATCAACCACCAGTTTCATGCATACGTGTACTGTGTCATTGGGTCCCTATGCATGCCATGCTGTGAGTCGAGTTGCAATGTAACGACAAAAGCAAATTTGCCCAAACATATGATCTACAACCTGTGTTAAATGTACAAAACCTCGTCCTGTTCAAACCTTGAATGGTTAAATTGTCTTAACAGTTGACTTGGTAAATGATCAAGCTGTCACATGGCTCAAGTCGTCTCAATGGTCAAGTTGTCTCAAGTATAGGTAAACAGTCGAGTTGTCTGACATTATTATGTGAAGAAACTTGTATCTGGCTATCCATGATCAGTGAGAGGCAGCCACTACCAACTACACAGGTTTTGGGCATATTGTGACATCAGTCATGTGCAACCCATTTTATCTCCCACAAAATTTCTGCTGCCACTGACCATAGCTGTAGCTGGGCCGGACGGACGTCCACTTGAGCTGAGACAGGCCCCTGCCAGTCATATACATGTATGCCTTCATACCGTGCATGATTACTGTATGGGCCAAGTAACACAGAGCAATTCAAAATACCCTGCCAGAACTACTCCATCTATCACAATATGATTTTGGCCAATTCACATACTGCCCTCAATGACAATTTTTAGACAGATGAAGACATTTTTAATGATCCAGCCTGGAAAATAGGATTCTAAAACTTGTTAAAATTGGTCGATGACAAGAATCCTGTTAATTTTTGTTTTAGTATATATTCAGTTACACGTGAGCCTAATATGACACAAATGTCTTCCATTGTAGAATGGAAACGATATGTGTTGTGGGCAACACTGTCAGACTTTGTCTGAATGTGTGGTAGGTCTTAATTTTTTAACCGACTCCAGTTGTGAGAAAAACTTTTTTACATGTTACCATTTTAGCTAAAATGATGTCTGAACATAGCTCATAAGACTAAATTATTGGCCCCTACCATTACATCAAGACATGTATACATGAAACGGCAGTAAATAATGTGAAAAAAACCAGTGATTGGTGACTTGCCACAAACTCATGAAAAGGGACGTATTCCTTACCTCAAATTGTCTTCTTGTTTCCTGCCCTTGATCCTTCTTGGTGGAGTCATCTTTCCTCAATCTTTTTTCTTTCTTTTCTTTTTTTTTAAGTCTGTCTTTATCTTCATGTGGGAGCTGATCTGTTTTTTCCCTACTTCTTGAACTTCTAGTTTCATCATAATCAACCATTCCTACCCAAAAAAAAGCAATACAGTACATGTCAGGACTTCTTTCTCCTTTTGGAAACAAATTTCCCATGTTAAAGGTAGAAACATTTTACAAGGGTGTGAATGCAGGGTGGGGGGATTGAGTAGGAAGGATGGGTCAATTAATCTCTAACCCCTCCCACTTTTAAGTGGTGAGAAACAAATGTGCAGATTTGGGGGTTATTTTCAAACAGTGCACAGCCAGAAGGTGTATAGCATGGGAGAAATGGGGAACAAGCAGCACACCACCTAGTGTAATGTATATCTAGTATCCGTCCTGCACCCTCACTGTCATATCTTTTCACGTGCTAGCCCCATTTTGTAATGCCACCTCCACAACCTCCTGCATGTTTTAGTGTTTCCTTGTTACGGTTCTTCTCAAAATAATTTCAAGTTTAGGTGAAAAGCCCGTGAATGTTTGCGCCTACTGTATATGGCCGTTGATGAAAGCTGGCCAGTTTGGAAACACCATGTCTGCATTTGTTCATGTGTGGCCAAATTAATAAGGCCAGCACTACTCACTGTGACAGCATAAAGTCAGCAAAAGAGCCGAAGAAATTTCACAATGAGCAAAGACAAAAAGTTGTAAGCGTATTTGAAATGTAACATGCTACATGTATAATGGCAGACAAAAACATGAACAAAGAGACCTGTGTTTGTCAGGTAACAAACACAGAGCTGTTTGGCATTTTTCAAACTTTTTCATTACATGTATGAAGGACTGGATATTTGTACATAGTGTCTTTGAATTAGAACATAAACAGAATCTAGACATAATATAATTCTAACCAGACGGACGAATTTATGCGATAGAGAAAGGATAGTGAATTGGGTGGAAAATACATCAATTGTAGTTAAATAGTATTTTTATTCAAAGGGGATAAGTCTATAATGAACGACCAGAAAACATGTCCCCAAAAGGTCTTATGGAGGCAAAGGGTGTGTTGGGAAATTCTTATAAGATGAAGAGTGGGTAATTTGAGATAGTGTCACATCACAGGCACAAAATATTTTTATTTTGGTTGGAAATTCCAAGTACATTCCATATGAACGGTTTGTAAAAAATCACAGGATCCCAAAAAATTGAAAAAATTACAGGGTGCTTGGTCAGTTACTACGTGTGATTCCACATATTTTTTTCCTACTCAAAAGTTGCATAAACTCTTGCATTTAACCCAACCCCCAAGGGTTGCTGGCTCTAACCTTCCCCATTCACACAAAGTTAAGCACCCACATGGGACTTTGTGCACAGAGGCAGTTGGACTTCGTTTTTCTGAGGTATGCCAAATCCAATGCAAAAGCCAGCTGTTATGGGCCTACCAGACCTATTCCCACAGAATTAAACACTTTACTACTGTTTAATTCTGTGTGGTTGGGGAAGGTTAGAGTTAATGTCTGTTTAGTCAAAAGGACTTTTAGAGTTTCTGTTTTTAAATTGGCCAAAATTCTAATTGATATCTTGTCATAGTTTCGGGTTGTGCATACAAGTGGAATCGAATTTACGGAAACGGAATTGACTAATTCTTGAAATCGTAAACCAGATTCCAAAAGAGTTTCAAAAGAGATAAGGTTACAAAATCAAAACTAGCAATTCCTTTGTATCGAAACAATATGGCAACAAACACACATGGCCACGGGGGATGCCTATATATAAGCTACGGACCTTTTGTATGTGAAACGGTTGACGTTTGGACATGCACCAAAATTTTTCCAGGTCAGTTGAATAAAGGGAACAAGAAAGAAAATACTGCTGTCTAAACTCAAAGAATTGTACCTTCGCACAGACATGTACAGTGACGGCCAGACTAAAGGTTTACAGGATAAGCAAATTTATGTTCATCGTTGGGCTGAAGATATGCTTATGGGATAAAGGCCCAGGCAAAGGGCATGAGAGGAGCATAGTTGGATCGGAAAATGTAAACGGACAAGAATTGTAGAATTAGGAAACTGGAATTCCTGTGGAAAGATTGGAGTGGAAAGTAAACAATACCCCAACGAAGCTTGGGTTGAACTTGACAGGGGCCAAGTTGCTGCGACAAGAACCCATGTAACACGTAACAATTACCTGTAGCAACACAGATTGGAATTCAATAAAGACCCAGGTTGAATGAAGGGCAGACATGACTGCAAGTGGGTTGCTGAATGTGCAGACAAAGGTATTCATTTGAATGAGGAAATGTCTCCTGGAACCTTACTACTGAAGAAAGTGCCGTGAATGTGGGCATCTGCAAAGGCACCTGCAATGTAATCAGAAGTGTCAGACCAATGGGAATGGGGACAGTGTCGACATTCCCTCTGGTCTATCTCCCAAGCGCTGCCTGTGGAGATTGATGAAGAGGGAAAGCGGGATTTGACTGGTGCGTAAACGACTGGCGAGGGAAGGAGGACCAGAACTGATCCACAAACCTTTGAGACCAGAGATAAGTTAGAAACAGGTATTCCTGTCTAGAAATGGAATTAAATATCAACCCTTTCACATGGGAAGTTCACCACACATATTCCTGAGCAAAGTCTTATGAGTAGATGTGGATAGACATGAAAACTTCATGAATATCTAGAACAAGGTGACATATCTTTTGTACCCCAAGTAAGACTGCAGTGAAAGCTGGACAACAGGGAAAATGCTTTCAAGTCGTAAAGGAAGGTACTCCGATAAGCTATGAACAATGAAAAGGGTCAGACACTGGAGAAAAGTTTATCTTCATCGAGCGAGAAGTCATTGCCAGAAGACTAGTTGAGTTGGGTGGAAGTTGGGTTTAGTGACAGCTCCAGTACATGTGAATGATGGTGAAGCATTACTGGAGAATGAAAAAGTAAGTCTTGTCTTAAATATACAATGGCCGTGGACGTTCCTGTATTGAAGGAACTTCAGCCGTTTTACCACATGCACGGGGAATCAAAGTCTGAGCGCATGCATCCTGGCAATGAGATTGAAGCTTGCTCCTAAGTGGAGCGTCCCTGAGGAATAACAAAAATATTGGTCACAAATGTTTGTCCTGCCTGTTCGACCTATAAAATCTCCACATTGGGGACCATAACTCCAGTGGGAATATAAACAACTCCAATATTCCAACTTATTCCCAGTTCGATGAAAAGAAGTATATATTTGAAAATTAAACAAAACCCTGCTGAGCATACCTCTTCACATCGATCATGCTGGCGTGATTGGAAGAGAGAACCTGAGGGACACTCATTCAAAGATGCGGTCAACGGTAGACCCACTCTTGTCAGACCTCGTAACAGTGATAGTCAAGCACATTGCAATTGAAAGTTAACACCAAAATGGGAAAATTTGTTCACATTTTTTCTCTTCCCAGGGAATTCCTTTTCATTTCACAAATTGTGAAAAAGTGTGCCAAAAGTGGGAAAATATTTTCACACTTTTTCACACAAGTGGGAAAATATTTTCACAGATTTTAACCAAAGTGGGAAAAGATTTTCATGCTTTTTCCCACAAATGGGAAAACATTTTCACAGATTTTCCCACAAGTGGAAAATGATTTTCACAGATTTCCCACAAGTGGGAAAAGATTTTCACAGATTTTCCCACAAGTGGGAAAAGATTTTCACAGATTTTCCCACAAGTGGGAAAAGATTTTCACAGATTTTTTCTGGTAGTGGGGAAATAATTTTGCAAGCTTTCTTCATTTAGTAGTATTTGTGCATGTACATGCGGACATTAGGAAGTTTTTGTTCTCTGTGGTTTCAAACATGAGCATCTCTGAATATGGAAAGTGGAGGAAAATCTGTCTGAGAGAAAAGTTCTTCAATTCTCAGGAATATTCAGATTACTTGAGGAAGACAGCATTAAAATTTCAACGCAGTATGTTTCTCGGTTTTGAGCACAATACAATGCGACAGGAGAAATCAAAGCTGGCTATGGTGGAGGTTGGAGACAAGCACTGAACACCGAACAGCTGAATTACAGTAGATTGCTGTTACAGCGCTCTCTAACATGTTTTATATTATAAGTTATAAGCGTTTAAACATGATCATGTATCCACATGTTGTCACGTATGTAAGTTACGTTTACATGTATTGGCAAATGTATGTACCGTGATTTTGGAATAAATGCCTTGTATCCAGTTATCTCGACGTTTTCGTGACGCCGATAAAAAAAAATTACCAAATCTCTTCAAAAACTGCCACGGGGCCTCGTGCATGCCGCACCGCATAGTGAAGCACACACTGCATCTACACCTACCACCACATCCTGACTGCTACTGCATGCCCATTCATGGATAGTCCAATCGCTGACTTTTTCCAATAACCATGTGACCACAGAAAGTAACATGTCATCAGAAACCCAAGTGAAAACTGACCCGATATGTCACACCAACACAATCGGCAATAAGACGAGATTTGCTACATGAAAATACACGTACAATTTAAGCAGTTATTTTATTCCTCAATTGTAAGAAACCTTTCGGAAACAAAATACTGCATGTAGTATTTCATTGTTGATTTTTTGTGAGCCAAACTACACCACGAAAATAAATAAAAAGTGGGCAAATAACCCATTTCGCCACAGCAGAGCAAGTTAAGTTTATTGTAATACACACATTTTACTGTATGTGCTTCATAACTTGGGGACTCCCATTTATAATAATCACTCAACATCCAGACAACTTTTTAAACATTTATTCTCTGACATTGACGAGTGTTTATCTATTGTAATCCAAGAAAACAACTGCGCCACGCAAGCGCGGGTCGCCGTAGTGAGCACATCCCCGCGATCGCGCTGCATGGACTGGACGGCTCGGCCGAGGAAATCGCTAGGAGACTACAACAGCACACTCAACGTGGTGAGTTGGCCCGGCCGGCCCCAAGCGCAGCGCAGCCTGCGTAATGGACTCTTCACTGCATAATAGTCGTGCGCATGTGGCAAGCGTTGAGCATTTTTGCTGCACAATGCGCCTCGTTTTTGCAAGTTTCCGCGTGATTTTCGGAACCTTTCGCACCGCTTTCGCAAAATTTTCACACTGTTTTCGCACACTGTTTTTTTCTTAATGTTTTCGCAAATGTTTCATGCCATGTTCACAAAAGATTCACACCATTTTCGCACTGTTTTCGCACGTCGTTCAACCCTTTCGCATCCGATTCGCTGCGAATTCGCAGGGGGGAAAAGTTGTGGTCAAAATGCAAAATGTGAATGCGAATGTAAATTCCTTTCGCTTTTTTTCCCATTCCTTTTCACAGCGTTAACTTTCAAATGCAACGTACTGTATGTGCACTTTGTACACGCCCACACTCAAAGATCTCACGTATGAAAACAAAAAGCACTTAGAATCCACTATGGTGTGAAGTTCTGTGAATTTTGGCGCTTAAAATGCAGATGTGGATTGGAGAAAAGCAATAGTAGGACCAAATACGAACGGCGTAGCCACCAGGATAGGGCCCAAAAGGGAGGACACTCAGTCTGTGGCTCGTAGTTGACCAGTTCACACCTAGGTTCCCTGATGACAAAGTCTCATATACATGTACCAAAGGGATCAGGCATGTGGAAGTCATAAGGGGTCTGCTGGCCCCAGGTCAAACCCAGTAGGCTGCTTGTACCTAGTCTAAATCGTAATCACCGGAAAAGCCCAGGGAATGAAGGGGAGTCGAACGGGACAATGCACTTCTCTGTTTCCCAGCTCAGCGCCCCCAGAGCTAGTCAAGCGTCAGTCGGAGGCTGATACATAGTGTAGTAATAAAAGTTTTTTCAGTCACGGCTCATGCTGAGTATACGTAACTCAGTGTCGAATTAACTGGAGGCCACCGCAGAAGGCAATGTACAGTGTATATTGTAGAGTGGCCTGGTGGAGAGTAGCATCTACTGCACAACTGAATGCACCCAAAGAACGGCTGGCTGAGGCATAGACGTAATGATAGACAATGTACAGAGGCCTCAATAGCAAAACTGACCAGCTATCTGCGTTGTGGTCTGCATCGTGCCTGCGTATTATGTCAACCGGGGCCACATTGGCTACGACAGAGGGCAGCCCGGTAGCTTGTAGCCTCTTCCCATGCCAGAATGCCCCAAATAAAGAACGGCTGAGGGTAGTGGCTGAAGGCATAGGGCACTCAGTGAGACTCTTGGTTGGAAGCAAGAGACGGAAAGTCGTCCCGCTAAACCGGAACCGGAGAATGACAAGCGGGCACATAGACTCTCGGAAGGGGAGCAGCAATAGAGGGAGGCCGAAAGCCGCGACGTCGGAGTAGGCGTAAGGAATCAGCGTCCCCGCGGGAAGAACGGGCTGGAAAGGCCGGAGCGGGCCCAGCCCCAGATGCTAACAGATCTCAACCAGAACCAGAACGGGCCATAGCCGCTGTCTTTTTAGTCATGGTGGTTGGGTGAGAAGCCATTGCCGAAAGCCAACCAACCCCAAAGGATAACGGCACACTAGGTAAAAAGCAACCCAACAAGTCGAGCGGGCCACACTTGGTCAAACTCGGTGGTGGGGTGTTGAAGTTCCCAAGGCCACTGCAAGCAGTGAGGACCTGGCAGTAACCACGTGCAAGGTATAGCGTTGTACTAGGGTGAAGAAACTGTGAGTAATGGCTGTACAGCGTTCTCTCACACGGAAGATCACCACTGTAATGCGCCAGGGCCCATCCCTATTAGTCGACGTAAGGGATGACTTGAATGCACTCCCACTATAGGGGAGTGTAAGACATGCTCACCAGAAAACCCAACAGGTAACAGCGAAACCAATACCGGAGAGCCAAGCTGACTGCAAGGTGCTGAGTCACACCCCAAGCTGCCTGTGTAAGGGGCATACTCGCACGCCCTCCGAACATGGAGGAGCAGAAGCGGGAAGACACACTGCTCGATGCTCAAAGAGGTCCGTAGGGTGAGACTCACACACCAGAGAAATCCCTGCGCTACGACAGCACCGAGGTCTGTTACGGTGTGCCGAGCTTTAAGCTGCCCGAGTGGCCCTGCATATGGCTCCAAAAGGCAGTAGTGAAGTGTAGGGGCCGGTGATGCTTCAAGCTTGATAAAGGCCCGCAGGAAGAGCTATGCTCTATGTAACACCCGTCAGCACATCCAGGTCTGTTACGGCATGCTGAGTTTTGAGTCCCCTGAGCAGTCCCTTCAGTGGCAGACTCAACATCACTCACGAAGGCAGTAGTGGAGCAGGATCAGACTGGAGATACCAGATCTCAGGGCCCATGGGCACATGGCGTAAGTACCAGATACCGTACCAGTACCAGTGCTACAAGTTTGCACATATCACTCGATGCTCAACAGTACAGTACTAGAGCAAATAAGGGTATTGCACAGCCGTACCCTGCACCGGCTGACGAGAAGGAATACTTAACCATGCACTGTCCTATTTCCAAGCTTAGCAAGGACCAAACCTAACGCACCACTGTCCTCACTAATTAAGTGATCCCTGGCCTGCAAGTGGGCAAATATCTCAAAGCTGGGTGAAGATAAAATCGAACTTCCCTCAGGTTCTTGATCATCTACATGTAATACACAGAATACACAGAGAGAAATTGGAAAAACCAGAGACACCAAAATATCCAGCAATTACGAAAATCGACAAGCAAATATTAGAAATATCAAGAAACCAGAAATGCGGAAATACCTGGCGATATAATAATTACATGTAATAATAATAATTTATTCATTTATAAAGCACAAATTTCAAATACATGTGGATATGTTCAAATGCCCTGTACAATGAAGACATTAAGCATGGAACAATGAACACATTTAAACATTGTTGAACCGATAGCACACAAGGGCACCTTGGGCAGCTGCTAAACGACCCACATTCACCAACAACAGTAAAGAGGAGACAGTAGGAAGCAGTAACAGTTCAGAGGTGGGAGGAAAACCCCAGAGGAATAGTCTGGGTAAAACCCACAGAGTCAGGTCGGGACTGAAAACCCAATCCACATGTGGACCGGGCCGGGAATCGAACCCAGGACTACAGAGGTGGAAGGCGAGGAAACAACTACCTTGCCAACACGACTCCCCATAATTTGATACGAAAAATCAACAAGCAAAGTATCTGAGAACAACGAAACAATTGCTTTTGAAATAAATAATCAAATTATAAACAAGAATGCCACAACTGGGGCAAGTCATAGAGTATACACAAGCATGCAAAATAAATAAACACACGTACTTAATACATATTGAAGCAACGAAAATATATTATCCAAAAGCAATAGCACCACCTGGCGAACTCTAAAAAGTATATCAAGAAATAAAATGAAGAAGGAAGTACCTTACCATTCGCAAGAGTCAGAACAAATAAACAAACAAAGTGATCAAGGAACAACACCGAAACATGCGTTAGCGAAGGGAAAAAAAACCAAAATTCGGAGCCGGAATCACACGTTCCATAATGTAATGGCGCTACGAAAAAGAGGGTGAACATGACCGACGCCTTCGCTGGGGCCAGTGAATGGGGTGCACTATTGGTGATCAAAAATTTAGCAAATGGAAGTAATGGACTAGGAAATAATGCATAGGTATTGGTAATCTTTTCAGCTGTTTGGAAGATGTGATGTGATCATCCCCACTTTCAACGTCAACCTGACAGGAATTTTCTTCAGATTCGTTGACGTGCCAATAACAAGAATTTCATTCTTGTCTGTATTCAGTTTCATGTAGTTGGAGGCCATCCACCATTTACTTCTGTACAGCATTTTTCAATGACATTGGTGTCGTCAGCATAAAAATGACAAGTCAAGCCATGCTCATGAATCAGCTGACTTTCTGGACGAGTAGGATGTACATTGACAACAGCTGGGAGACATGATTTCAACAAGTTGGTTGGAATTGGATCAAGATCACAAGATTTCACAGGTGATTGGCACACCATTTTCTCAACCTGCATTAACCTTAACCCCCTAGGGTGTATGCAAAATCATATTGAAATTGGAGGATTTGGGACTGTTAGGGTTAATGAAACAGTTTTAAGGGACAGCTGACTTTCCGGACGAGAAGGATGTACAGCTGTACATTGATGTGATCAAACCTCTGCAGATTCATGATGCACAGCTCTAGCACAATTCATTCATATGGTATGAATCTTGGCCTGAAAGAACTGGCTGAAAAGATGCAAGATATTATCTGCTGAGCCACAAGAAGGTAGAGTTAGCTAAAATTTTATGACCCAGGAGATTGTCCAGCACTTTAACATGCGATTTCCATTGCATCGACAGTTATTGATGAGGTCTTGGTAGTAGCTGCATTTGGCTTTTAGAGAAGTCCAATGACCTTGTTCAGTTGACTTTTGTATAGATCCCTATCAAGTGTAAGTTTCGTTGAGTGCCATCTACATGTACTTTTTATTTTTCCTCTTAACTTTCTCCCTATGAAGATCATCAGAGCACCAAGATATATTTGGATGAAAAGTACGAGTTTTCATCTTCATTGGGAGAGATCATCTTTATGTTTATCAAGGATATTACTCAGCACTGTATCATTAGTATGGGAAAGCACATCCAGGTCGGCATCTTCTGTGGCAGTGGCGGTCAATGATGATCCAATAACATCCTGAGCAAATTGGGTAACATCAACATCCTTGAATTTACGGCAAGTCTGAGATATCCATTTGCACTTATGCTTCATTACATCAACTGTGCATGTTACTAGAAAGTGGTCTGATATTGTAGGATCAAGTGATGCACGAGTAATGATTAGATCTAAAATATGTCCTTGCTTATGTGTTTGTTCCTTCACATGCTGCTTCAGGTTGAAAGATTCCAACAAATGAGTAAAAGTCACTGAATCACAATTATCTGGTCGATCAAAATGTACATTGAAATCTCCCATGATTACAACCTCCATTGGGGAGACGAGCATGTCCTCTAGGAGCTTTCCAAATTCAGTCAAAAATGCGTTCATGCTAGGAGCAGGTGGTCAATAAAGAACTATCAATCAAAGCAAATTGTTGGTTGCACTTAATGCTGCAATCCATGTATTCAAAGGAGGTGGCAGTAGAGTTTACTGCATTGTTCCAATAAGGTAAGTTCTGGCTTATACAACACTCCAACGCCACCACCAAATTTAACCAATCTAGGGTCGTGAATAAACTTGTGGCCCAGAGAAGTAAGTTCAACATAGGTGACAGTATCATTTTCCTTTAGCCAAGTTTCTGTGATGCACATGTAGCAAACATAATATGAGAACCATGACACCTGCTTTACATTATTTATTTGTTTACTAGTTTATGCCTTTAATTATCAACCAACCAGTGAGAATTAATTTGTTTCCGGCTAGGATAGTGAAAAGTTTTTGCACGCTGTATGGAAGTACAAATATCCTCACTTTAGAGAATACATGTACATGTATTTAATAATATTTTTAAAAAAAAACACGGATTCAATTTAACAGAAAAAAATTATGAATTAACAATGAAGATAAATAAAGGGCTTAGCTGAAGACAATCTATGCATTGGAGTTGGGGACAACTTGACTTGGCTTGTCTTGACTTGGCAAGTAGCTATAGAGCTTGCATTAGAAGGGCTTGCAGCAAAAGAGCTTGGATGGATGTCGCAGATGTGTAGAGCTAAGTGCAGATGACATTCATCATCATCATCATCACCTTCGGTTTTATGTCCTTCTTTCCCCAGAAGCAGGGGTTGGACAGGTCCTCTCTATAGTTAGCTTCACTTGCCGAGGGGGTCTTACCTCTCTCTGTCCAGCGCCATTTCAGACTGTAACCTCAGGGCCATCAGGTCCTCCTGGATGTTGTCTTTCCATCGTTTCTTAGGGTGTCCATGGGGGAATCGGCCAGTTACCTCATACATGTAGTCTAGGACCCTCCTGGGCCAGCGTAAAGCGTCCATCCGTTGTAGGTGATCATACCAGCGCAGCCAGTTTCCTCTACAGACTTCTGGGATCCCTGGTATGCCAAGCAGGTCTTGGAGCTCCTTAGTAGGCCGTCTATCTGTGAGTCTGGCCGAACAGATCCATCGGACCATACTATCTGACTGTTGTCGTTCCTGATGAGTCTAGTTGTGTTATCTACGGTCAAGGGCCAGGTCTTGCTGGCATATAGCAAGACGCTGCACACGGCTGCGTTGTACACAAATCCTCGAGTCTTGAGTGCAATGCCTCACCCTGGCACTTATGGCATCATGACAGCCTCCAGATTGCCCAACCATGTCCCCAAGATAGCAGAAGGTCTTAACAACCTCCAAGGGTTGGTCTTCAAGCATGACCTCTTGTACGCTGTCTGGTGTTGCCACTACATTAGCAGGTCCACGGCAGGTCTGGCACTTGAAGTCTTGATCTGACGTAATCCTTCCCTTCACTCCCAAGCTGCGCTTATGAACCCAGAGGCTACAGTGATGGCAGTAGGTGGAGTTAGTGCCAACTCCTTTGGAGCAGACTCCACATGGCCACTTCACTGGCCGAAGTTGGCTTCTTGCGTCATGGGAGCTGATCAGTACCTTGGTCTTCCCCATGTTGACTTTCAGTCCTTTCAACTCCAGGTTTGTTTTCCAAACTGACAACCGATACATGACCTCTTCTACAGTGTCAGCCATGATCACATGGTCATCTGCGTAGAGGAGCTCCCACGGACAGCCGTGCCGGAATTCTCTGGATAGTGCCTCCATCACGCAGATGAATTGGAGTGGGCTCAAGACTGAGCATTGATGAACTCCTACTTTGACATCAAACTCTTGGCTCTACATGTTGTTGACCCTCATTGCAGAGTGGGCATGCTCATACACGGATTGAGTCACCTTCACTATCCATTCTTCAATGCCTAGTTGTTTCATGGCCAATCAAATTCATTCAGAGTTCAAATGCACAGTCTCTCCTTCCCCTTGACTAAGTCAGGTTTCAAAACAAAATTCATGTGGCTATGGTCTAAGCCACCCACTGTCTGACAGCATATGCATGTGCTGCTCAATAGGCTTACTCTGGTGATGTCTTTGCCAAGATCAAGTAATCAAACAAAGAGAAATGTTGCAAATTCACAGACTTAATTTGCACAGGAGGAAATATTCCTTTCTTCACTTTGGTCAAGAGAATACGATTATTCAATGTACCCTAAAAGTAATTCATCATGTAAGGAAAATAACACTATACAAGTAATCTTAGGAGTCAATTCTTTCTGAATTAAGTTTTACTTAATTTAGACTAGTCAAGAATGATAAACTTTCTAATCAAATGAAAATCGTACAGCAAGTTAAATTCATTCAGTGTTCAGGGAGCATGAAGTCAGAGTGTTTGGACAAATCATGGAACATATCGCAAAAGAAATAGTGTTTGTATCTGGAAACAACAGAATCTTAAACGGATGTCAACAGATAGAACTTCTAAAGTGAACTTTGGCCTAAATTAAGATGTGCACAAATTCTTTTACTCTTTGAAAACATTCTCAGCCAAAATTACCATGACTGCAATTAAGAAACGCAACGTGACCTATGATGACTCAGTCTAAACTTTTAGATAAGGAAACACACTTCAACTTAGGCATTAAAGTAAGACTAATGTATCATCAAACTCACCTAGGGTAGAACAGGGACGAATTTATAAGTATGGCAGGTTCGATAGAAGGAGAAATCACAGAGAGACAACAGAATAGTCTCTGTTCAGGTCAGTAGCCAAGTGAAGTGGAAGGTTACAGACAGAATGAGCGTTTAAGGTACTCACGTAAAGTATAAGAAAACAGTTAACTTTGTAGCTATCATTTTTTTATACTACTAAGATTTCCATAGTCTCTTGTTGAAGATGATGCGACATTCTTCAATGAGTCATTCAAAAATGGCCACTGCCTTCCCACGATGACAGGTATTGAACCAACCCGATAGCATGGACGTCAACAGGTAAGTTTCCCCTGCGATGGATCTGATGTGTTAGTGGTTTATGGTTATTCTTCACTTCTCGTAAAGTAACAATTGAAATGGTAAAGCTGCCATGGCTCTTTGCTTCTTATGAATTTGAATTTCTTTCATGAAATAACAGCTTATGTTAAGAGATATCCAAATTATACAAATGAAGTCCACCCTGTTCTGGAATACAGTTTCCCGGAGCTTGTCTTTGGTAAACAAACTTTGGGTCCGGGGTGAGTAAGTATTGGATATTCCAACAGCAGTTGCTTCTTAATGTTGCACACATAGGCTTACCCAATCACACTCGGGTACATAGCACGCGTAATTCATTGGGAGCAAAATAACCACACTTTTTCTTCCAGTTCTATCACCACCGAAATTAATCTAGCCGTACCGATCAGTTCATAAAGAGACGGTTTTTACCTACCAGTGAACCTGATAAATAACTCTAAAGGCCCATCTAGGATGCCGAAAGGCCATGGGAAAAAATGGAGAGCGAACAAGATGAATGCAGGTAAGACAGGAGACGATACTCCGGGGAACGGATTCAGCCAGTCATGCCAGTTGTCCCACGTGATGTCCAACATGACAAGCCTGCCACTTGGAGGAAACGAAATGTGTGCAGCGTACACAACCACAACAGCAGCACGGAATACCGTAAATGCGACCACTCCGATGGCAGCGCCTACGGGCGTATTCCCACCCACAACAGAGCTCACCTACATGTGCCTGGCGGGCAACAATGGCAGATCGCTACTCACTTTCAGAACCCCCATGGTGGCAATCCAGTCTGCAGAGCCCGTGTCTGCCCACCCCCAGGCAACAATTGGAGCAAGTACCATGAGTCATCATGGTTCAACAGCGGGACAAAGTCATCGCCCACTCGGTGAGTTGGGTAGCATGCCCAGTAGCAGTACTACCACTGGTTTGTGACCACGTATTCTTTCTTCATCAGACACCCTTGGCCACTTTAGGGTCTCTTTAGGTAGGCCTACTATGTCTCCCCTTGGGATAAACAAAGGCCCTCTAATTTCAGTCTGAGATCCACTTGGGGCTACTGTTCCCACCAGCATAAGAGAAAAATTGTAAAAAGTGAGTTCATTGAATTGGATTTTTTTCTGGAGCACCATAGTCCACTTTCCAATGCGAGCTATACACTGCGCCTCAGTAACTCCAGGCAATCATTGTCGCGAGATGCAAAGAAAAAAACCCAAATCACTTCCATCATGGGATGGACAGATCCATTTTTGGTTTTCCCATCAATATTTGTTGGGGCACATTGGGGGAGGGCTCTGGAATTTCTCAAGTACATGCACATTATTAGGATTGCTGCAGCACATTTTGCAGGGAAAGGTTGGCTACAATATGATGGGCAATTCTGCATGCAACAGCAACTCCATCCTCAGAGATCTTGGCTTGTATCGATGGGGAACTGTGGGCGCTCTTCCTACTACAGCCTGGTCATTTCACTCGGGGTTCAGTGGCCAAAAGGGAGAAAGAAAAACTCTCTCAGTTAAGGCCTCGCCCTTTTTCGCGGCAACTCCATCTCCCATGGAAGCGGTTTATGCTTCGCATTCAACTGCGCAGGATGTTCCAATGCTCAATGCAAACACACATATAAATGTTCCAGCTATTTCTCAGCTGAACACGGGGGGGGGAGGGGGAGCTACCTGCAAAGCACAAGGTAAATCATGTAGTCAGTGACGCTAACAATTCTAATACTTTGTCTTCCAGACTGTCGGGTTCATGCCCCACAGGGAAAAAAATGTCTCTGTTGTCTTGCTCACACTCCCATTAACGTACCAGTACTTTTGTCTCTCTAAGAGGCATACCCAAATACGGAAGCAGCGAATAGCCTCCGTAGTGGTTAAAAAAAATTAGAGAAGGTTTTAAGTTAGGATTCAATGGATCACGCGAACACTCACATGCCCTAACCCAACACGTACATGTAGGTCCATCCCTCAAAATACTACCATTGCTCTTGCGAAACTGTCTGAAGAGGTTCAACTAGGCCGCATGGTGGGCCCCTTTTCAGAGCTACCGATTCCTAATCTCAGAATCTCCCACATAGGACTAATACCAAAATCGGTGCCGGGCACCTTTAGGCTGATTCATAACATTTCGTACCCAGAGCTTACCTCCGTAAATGATCGGATAGACAAACATCTACGCACAGTCCAGTGTACAAATTTTGACAGTGCAATCAATTTGGTAGTTAGAGTGGGAAAGGGTACACTGCTAGTCAAGGCAGACATAAAATCAGCCTTTTGCCTTCTCTCAATTCACCCTGAGGACTTTTGTCTTTTGAGCATATCAGGTGGAAGAGTAGCTACCTTGTGGACAAGGCCTTACCCGTGTGAGCTTTGTGTGCCCCTGCCTGGTTTGAGACCTTTTCCACCTGCTTGGAATGGGCAGTGAAAAAGCAGTCTGGCTCTGACAGCAATTGTCACTATTCAGACGGATGGACAGACGGACGGCCCGACAAACAGAAGACGGAAATCAGTATTACATACATGTATGCTCCCATTTGCTTCACAGCTCGCCAAAAACAGCTTGTGGCAACTCCATGCCTATTTTAGCTGCTCAGTGGAGTACACTCACTGCATTTTATGTAATCCTTACCTGTACCTTCTTGGTAGTACAGATGGCGGTATGTGATAAATGGCTTTATGAGCTCATGTAAACGAAAGAATACGTACAGTCTCCACACTTGCAAAATGGTGAAGTAAAATCCAGTTGATATCACAGAAACAATTATGAGTTATACATTCAAACTTGGCACGTAGGAAGCAGGAAATGCCAGTTAAAAACATTTAACTACATGTACACTAAAACCAAAATGTACAGATAGAACAGCAAAAAAACTCTCAAAACGTTGACAGATCGGCAGGAGCTGCTCAACATGGCGTTCACCCGACCATGCTCACCCAACCCATACACAGACAGAAAGATTACCTCGACATGAACCGACCTTGAAGTGAATTACGCATTTTTTGCACTTTAACAACACGAACAGTTACGATGTGATGGGAAAATGGGAAATAGTTAGCCCAATTAATGTGGCCTACGGTAGGATGTGCTCCCTACAGCCACATGCAGATATACTGAATTTTTGTTGACTTTTTCAAGCGCTTTGAAAGGAAAGAATTTTAACTATTGGAGGTGCTCGATGTATGCCATACCCTCTCCACTTCTGAATCAATTCTACACTATGTAATCTTACCTCCTATTTTTCAAAAAAATTTGAGCTCAATTTTGGACCTTATCGGTTCATGAACATTGATGTTGACTAACTCGAATCATCAAGGCGTCAAGCTTGTAACTCCCAAAGCCTGACCTCACATTATGCAAATAGAGCTCCAGGCGTTGAGATGTGACGACTGTTTCTTATTTACCCAGGCCGAAATTGCTCACTGCCATGACTGCCAGTTTAATGCCCAAAGCACTGATGAGGAAAACTTGTACAAAGTCTTTGGGATCTGGGATAGAACCCAAGGATAAAAAAAAGCAAAAACAAGACAAGCAGGAAAAAAGGCTTTTCCACACAATGCGGTCTACAGTTGTGGACATGGTGAAAATGTTAAGCATTAGCCAAAGCCTTATTGAAAACACACTTACTTTGACTTCTCTGGGGTGATTGTTGTGCCTGAGCTCCCCTCAAATTCTTCTCTCTTCCCTCATTTCCTTTTTCATCCTTATGTTTTCTGCTTTTAGCGCGCCCATGTCTTGCTTCTGAAGTTTCCAACACAACATTCTGTGTAAATATAGAGAACAAAGATACAAAGAATAATTGTGACTGATTGAAATCCCCATATACTGTAGGCCATATGGTGTAGTTTGTAGCTTTTCAAATTGTTCCATATAGACTGCCAAAAAGGCATTTAATGCGATTACCAAATCAGTGATGCACTTTAGCAATTGGTGATCCATATTCACAATCAGTGATCAACCGTCAGCTAGTGATGCATATTCACAAGGGGTGATGGACATTTCCATCATTAATGCATATTGAAAACTAGTGATGGGTTTTTGCAATCATTGGTGTTCTTTCACTGCTGACAATCAAATCTGTAATTGGTGATGGGTTTTTTATAACTCATTATGGGCTGTCATCACTGACGCATTTTCGGGTTTGATTTTTTTCTTCTTTGTTGAAGGACTCCCATCAACTTTGCAAACGATACTTTCTCCGGAAATCATAAAAGTATAACAATGGGATAGGGTCGTCCATTAAATACATGTATGTATGCACGAAGGGGGAGGGGGGGTTGGTGCCGCTGCATACGCCATGTGTACGGGGGAAGGGAGGGCCCGACAAGTCAGAATTTAATGTGTACATACTTTACAGACAGCCCCACAACACTGATAAAGTATGTGTGTAAAATTAGATTGCTTGGTTGATGTTGGAGTCCATCTAAGTAAGTATAATCAACTTATATTAATTTACTTTTGCACATGATACTGTACATGCACATGCGTATGCAGAAACCTTTGCACTGAAACTGACCAGCATACGGTACCCTTTGCAAAATTAAAATCTCCTTTGACCCTCTTTATGGCCCTCTACCGACCTGACCTGGGTGACTCTGGTCACTTGACCCAAATACCTTTAAAAGACATATTCCAATTTTTAATTCAGTTCTGCATGGTAGGTTTTCTATCCTTAATATACATGTACACATATAATGCTACACTAACAAAAACCTCAAACTTAACTCATGAACATAGAAAATATACACACAGACAACAAACTCAGTTACATGAATTAACTTGCAGAAATCATCTTGCAAAATTGATGTTTTTTCGACTTGTGTGTACAGACTGTAAAGCGAAATCAAACTGAATATCCTCCAGTCCCTAATTGGGTCTTTATCATTTTTGTGTTGTGTCATCTAACCTGGGAGTGCTTTCTGCACAGATTACTAGACTTGACTACAGGCATACAGAAGCTGTGGCACTTTGTTCGACTCTCCCAGGCAGTCAAGGAAGACTTGCTCATGGAAGACCAGCTTAATGGCAGAACTATCATGCCAGACCAGTTTTGGCTGTTGGATGATGACATACATGTACATGTACACAGCTCTACACAGACACTAGTCTAGTCCCAAGACTGGTTTACTGTTTGGTTGTACCGCTAGCACAATCAAATAGCACTGTCAGCAGAGGGCACTATATATTCACAAGAGACGAACTGCCAGAATAGCAGTCTTGCAGAATCTGGCAGACTTACAAAAAAATCAAGGGTTACTCGCAAATGGCTTATTGTCTTCACCCCTCTAGAAATGTGTTTTAAAGATGTTTCTTTTTAATCCCCACCATTCATTACTTCAATGACCTTACTGCTTTTCAAAATCTCATAATTTCCCCCAACAATTTAAATGGGGCTGAACACATACATCAAAGCCGTGTTTAGCTCACTTGTAGAGAGAATTAGATAAATATTCAAGAAATTAAATGCTGTCCAGGAAATTGAATCATTAAATCATAAAATGTGAGGGGAGCAGAGGTCAGCAATGAACCTCAGAAACAGTTTCAGACTCTGGGCTTTCAACTTCGTCTTCATCAATTCTTGATATTCATTTCAAACAGTTACTGTGCATTGTTACTTGTACAAATATATAAATTTTATGCTTACATTGGCATTCATCGTTCCGGGTGTAATAATGTCCATTATTCTTATTTTCTAAGGATGGGGCTCAAATTGTGGCCTGGCCAGTACTTGTATTAGGGATAGGTACCAGTTACTCAGGCCTTAGATCTGAAGTGCGGGCCCTCAATGTGTACATTCTTTTGACTCTTTTTTGGTGTCTCGAAGTGTTTGTCTTTTCTAAATGTTTATTGGATGTTACTTCAGAATCATCAGACACCCATCACTCTAAAAAAATGAGCTGAATATCAACGTTTAAATCAATTTGCATGTTTGAGACTGTTGTACTTGCCATAATTAACTAGTATTGGCAAATAGTTACATGTTCTCAAGCAGTAGGACAGTGATTTTTAGACAATAAGGTTAGTTGGCATGCTTAAAGTGATAACGTGAGATCGGTAGGTCTACCATTTTACAGAGGGCAAACATTTTACATGTATATGCTGCTTTTCCCTCAGCACGGCTGATGATTCTGTTTCCGTTCTTTTACCTGACATTTTAGGCCTACCCACGCCCCTCTGAAATTCTCCATTCTGGCGACCCTGTCTGCTTTCATTTTGAAATGTGCCCTCCTTTCCAAAACTCCACTACGACAGATTTTATAAAGTATTCTCAATGAAAAATCAAACTTTCCAAAAGAATGATTTTTTTTGTCTATAATTGAGTTAAATCGTTGAATTTTGACGGGAGAAATTGGGACTGCAATAGTGATGGCCAAATGTAATATAATGATTGCTTCTATCGGTCAATTGTTCTCCACACAGCATGTAACAAATTTTGCGATTGGATGAATTTTTGTTGTAATTTCTGAGTCGTCCGCGAAGGAAGAATATACCCATTTGGGTTCATCGGCCCACAGCTTCCAACAACCTAAAAGTTGGCAACCCCAAAGTATAGATCTGATGCTTCAGATAAATGGACGCGACCACAAATTTATGAAAAATCAAGTTATTGGTTAATTACTGTGTGTACAAATTTAAGTGGTGTAATTTTTAATCTGTTCAGAATAAAGAAAACTCCCTCACATTTAGTGTGGGTTGGGTCTACTATAGAATACATGTACCTACCCAAACAGTCACTACATATGCAAATTTCCCAGGCACCTATTATTGTTCGTTGAAAGGATTTGATCACGCGTAGTGCACCCTGACCTCCCACAATTCAACATGGCTTCGCAACCATGATCGTCCTTCTTTTAGAGAGCAACATCAAAGTGTCGGAGCCAAAGTGGGGAGGACGGGCGGGAGAGGACTG
>NW_019091509.1:293066-309427 GCF_001949145.1 Acanthaster planci | reverse complement strand
GCAATTTACCTCAAACTAACATACATGTACCTGCGATGGTCGTGTATCTTGTGCAGTGGGCATGGTTTAAACTGAAGTGGCACCACACTTACAAACTGGATACTGCATGTACTGTGTCGACTCCGGGGGTGTGCGCGACGAAGTTCAACATAGAGAGCCTCGTTTTGATGCGGATATGCGCAATGGCGCTAATGTGAAATCCATCTATTCAGCTCTGGCTTCAACTGTTTTTTTTTTTACTAGCTGACTTTGAAGCTATAAGCGCAGTGATCAGTCTAATAGTGCCACAGAACATCAAATATGATGCAAGAAAGCCAAAAATTACAGTAATCCAATGTAATTTAAATGCTTCAGGCCCACAATCGGGGATTGCTTTTGGGAACGAAGCCTGAGACGCAGACGACGTTGAGTATTGGAAAACGGCCCTGATCTGTGCGATCGGTGGATGTAAGCGCTGTTGCACAGTCTTATTGCATGATTTCTAGATAATTTGGCTAGAAAAATGTGAAAAATCGTGCAAAATATCGAGGAAAATGAACTCGGAGAGTTTACATGTATGTCAGGCCTCAACCAATTGTTTAAAGCATTTTGTCCATGCACGTATCGACCATTTGCGCGGTCACACCCAACACATCGGGACGATATTTTCGACGTGCACGTGTTTTCTCAGGACCTCTCTTGGGACTTCCCGGACCTGAAATTGCACTATATGAGTGCTTCATGGACTTGGCTTGATTAGAGGATTCCAAAGTAATCCCAAAAAAGCTAAACTACATGTAAAACCAAATTTATGCACCAGAGCAAGAAATTGCGGAGGGAGTTGACACCGAACAGGCATGATCACAATGATCATGAGCATGGGTGTACCCAACGAGCGACTCCATATGCAATCACACATATACATGTACAACAAGCACTTGGAGGGTATAGTGCAGCGGGCAGCTGGGTTTGGAAGCTGGATGGATGAAGTGCTGGAACTGCTTCTGGTAGGCAATTAGCATTAAGAAACATTCTCAATTGCAAGTTTTTGTCTGCACTTACTGTGCTCTGTAGCTCTGGACTGTGATGTTAGGGGAAACTGAACTGACTCAAATTAGCTCTAAATTTGCACTGACATATCCTGAGTGGCGTCTGACCATGTCCAAATGATTCAAATGGTGATTTGCTGAGTTTAAGTTACTCAGACCATAGCTCAGAACAGCATTGATACCATAACTATTATGTACATGTACGTCCTGTGTGTTCAGCACAATCCAGAGATGAACTTGCGCATGTTCATTATACTCCCTCCTGAGCCCATTATTCAATGATTTTAGTGTGATTGATTTTATTCAAAGGCAAATCAAACCAGAATTTGCGAAAGATTTATGATTATGCTGAACATAGACATTGAACTGTGTAACGTCCCCTAAAACACTCACCGTGCACATATGGCCCCCAGAAGACAAACCGTGTTCTTATGGGGTCATGGTATATCCAAAAATGTTTGAAATTTTAATGTAAACCTATGGTTATTTACATGTCAACGTAAGCTGATCATATGGAATATTTAAATCTCTTTATTTGCTTTGTGTGTATAGGTATCCTTCATGTTGCTGCTGGAGTGAGAGCTAGAGAAAAATCTGTTTTCCATGCTAGTTCAGAGCACTGGAATTCAACATCATTGCAGTTACACTGTAGATATGAGAGACGCGGGTACCCATGATACAGGAAGCTGCTGTTTTTATAATCAAGCAAGGATATTAACTGGTAATGGCAAAAAGCCCTACTGTTACACTGACATACAGAAAGATTGCCTGTTCTGATTAATGTAGTCATGAAGCAAAGTTTGTGCGTGTGTGGGAGTGTATGTGGGTGTGTGTGGGGGGGCATCCATGTAACGCCATCATGAACAGAACCCTCATCAACATCCACTTGCCCGATCCCCTACTTAAACATTCAGATCCCCACGTACTTCCCATTGAGTGAGAACCCAAGGTTGCTACATGTGGGCCATTGAAAACATGTATGCTGTATTATTGTGTCTGAGTTCTGATATCAGTTTTCCATGCATCAACACATGAACTGGGGCACCTGTAATAAATATTTTCCTTTTGCGATGATACAGATGTTCATCAACACTCGAGAGGAGTCTTCATTCATGTTAGATGTCCCTGGTTTCAAAGATGCATGCAGTCGAAGCAAAAGGACGAAGCCACAGAACGGTGAGAAGAGCTTTATCAAAGTACTTGTAACAAGATTGTGTAAAAAAAATCTAATCGACAGGAAGTCGGTTTACTTGAATGTGTACATGTAAGTGCTATAATTTATTGACAGACAACTGCAAAAAAATTTCAAACTGGTTTGGAAGAATAGTGTAAAGTTTTCAGCATTCATAAGATCCCAGTATTTTCAACTGATCCCCATGTCATGTGAAGTGTCTGGAAATCTTCAGGACAGAAAAGAAGTTGACAGTTTTTATATGATACACTTAACGAAAAATGCCCCAAGACATGAAAGCAGTTGTTTGCTTCATACATGTATTTCAAAACACAATATGCATATTTCATTGTTATTCCCCAAAGACAAAAACATATTACTACTGGTTCACAGTGTTTGATTATTTACATATTTATGTACATGTAAGCTGTTTCTTTCTTTATATTTGCTTCTATGTATAGGTACCCTTCTTGTTGCTGCTGAAGTGAAACCTAGAGATAAATTTGTTCTCTCTGTTAGTTCAGAGCATTGGAATTCAAAATAACTGCAGTTACATACATGTCAGAGGCTTGGGTACCCACGATAAAGGAAGATGCTATACAACCTGACAAGGCAAGGATATTAACAGGTAATGGTATAAAGGCCTACTGTTGCATTGACATATACATGTAGACATATTGCCAGTTCTGATCGATGCAGTTATGAAGCAAAGTTTGTGTGTGGGTGTGTTTGTGAGTTTGTTTCTGCATTCAATTGGGGACCCTGAACAATAGAGGACAATAAGGTTGCCGATTGACAGATGGTCCTCAATTGACAACTGGGTACAAAACATATGGGTGGTCTTCTAAAAAAGTTAGTATACAAACAAGAGGAACAACAGGGGGTTCCCTGTTGCAGGCAAATACACACTTGTGTGTGTGGGGGGGGGCATCCATGTACCGCCTTCATGACTGGTTTCCTCATCAACACCCACGTGCCTGGTCCCCCGCTTTAAGATTCAGGTCCCCACATACTCCCCATTTAATGAGATCCCAGAAATACATGAACACGGGCGATGCTTGTGTCCAAGTTCTGACATGAGTTTTCCATGCATGAACACATAAACTGGTGCACCTGTAATAAATGTGTTCCTTTTTTGTGATGATACCGATGTTCATCTGCACAGACGTGAAGGCAGTCTTCATACATGCACATGTTACCGGTAGATGTCCCCGGTATCACTGAGGGAAATGCAGTTGAACCAGGACTGGTCCACAGAATGGTAAGAACTGCTACATCAAAGTGCTTGTAACAAGATTATCTAAAAAACTGCAATCGACAGGAAGTGAGATTTACTTGTACATGTATGTGTAACCACTACAACTTATTGAAAGAAAATTGCAGAAATGTTTCAATATGGTTTTGGAAGAATAGTGCAAACATTTCAGCACTCACAAGATCCTGATATTTTTACAGTAGTTGATCCCCATTATTTGCTTTGTAAAGGTATCGTTCATTCTGCTACTCAAATGAAATCATGTTCTCCTGATTTTATTTTCAAGGATGGGAATATAATGCGGTTACTTATCCATGCACGGCTACCCAATATGAAGGAAAATGTTGGACAACCAATTGCAAAGAAAATAACAAGGTAATTGGTACTTACATGTACAAGGCCTGCTGTTGGTATTGACACACAAGAAATGGCCAGTTCTGATAAAGGCAGTCATGAGCAAAGAGTAGAGGGGGACCCATACATGTAATAATGCAAATCGCTTAATGATCAACATGCGTATGTCTGGTCCCCAACTATAACATTCCTAATCCTATGTAGCTAAGTGATATCAAAAGCGCTAAAACTTCTGACACCTTTTTTCCAGGCATCAATACATAAACTGATGCATAATGAATATATTTTCCATTTTTAGATGACACGGAAGAATGTTTAACAACACATACAGGGAGGAAGTCTGTGGTGTCCCAGGTGTTGTCAGTGGAAATGCAAGATTGTTCTGCAGAAGGACTTCATCAAAATACCAAGATGATCTGAAAAACTGCATACAATAGGACATGAGAAGTACTATATGTGTACAAGGCCCAACACTTTTTTCAAAATTACCGCAGAAATTGTGATTACAAGTTTCCGAATTATGTGATGTTTTCCACATTCACAAGAGCCTCATATTTTGTGTTCCCTTGTCTTCTTAAGTATGTCTGGAAATCTGGGCCAAAAAACACCTCACCGATTTTATATACATGTAATACACAATAGTAAAATCTCCTAAAGCACATACAAAAGCAGTTTTTCCCTTAATGTGTCATAAATGAAGAGAAGGACACTTGAGCATTCAACTCTGATAATCCTTTAACCTCTAGACCAGGTTTCATGTTCAATACTTTGAGTATATTTTTCAACATACACTTAAATTCCACATTCAGAGTTCTGATGTGCACTTGCAGATTTTTCAAATAGGCAACAAGAAGTTGTACTTTTGAAGGAATTGTGTGAAATTGATGTATGTGTTAGTTTCTTCCCATCTTTAAAATTGACATTTCTAAGTTTGTGTATACCAATATCCCTAACAATTCCCATTCCTCTGATTTTAAGATTTTACATACACCCTAGACCGTCAGGGTTGATCAAATGTAAACACAACAGAAGAAGATCATCATTCGCGCTATCAAACCCTTATGAGAAAACTGAACTGCTCCCTCACATGATGAACTTCAACATTTCGTAGTAGTACTACCTGATTGATATTAAATTGTACGTTCCAACAAAGCAACAGTTACAAACACTGGTAGTCTATTAATTATACGAGCTTAAGGTACACAAAATAAATTCAGTGCACATATTTGAAATAACTATTCATTACATCGTTTGTTGCCCATTATGCTTTTTAGTCGACAAGGGAAACCTTGTGTTGTTATCTGCGATCCCAATCAGGGTCACTTTATTTCGAACATATTGAAGAGATGTTGAAATTTGGTCTCGCGTACAAACCGAACTGAAAGTCTAATAAAAAGTTTCTGCAAGCTTTTGTGATTTAAATTTGTATGTGTATTACCAAGAGTGTTGTGCGCCCTCACTTGATGGAATTCAACATTGTCTATTAATTGTGGCAATCATTAAGGCAGCCACAAAGAGAAGTGATGTAGACAAAAATAACATGATGCCATTAAACGTGCACTCTCTGAAGCCCTATCACCTGATGTACATGTTCCTATGGATTGAAACTTTGCAGATATCCTGTAGGAAATAGAAAAACTCTGTGCCAAAGATACATGTGCCGTGAAGCATTATGTCATGATGACATCGTCTGATTCATTTTGTACGCACTTTTCAAGGGTTATTTGGTCACTCTGCAGAGATGTATTTTCACCAAAGTTACACCATAGGAAGACCTAAGAGCAATGTTTACTCTGTTTCACTGACGTCATGATGTAATCTTTTGAATCATTATTTGAAATTTGAAATATTTTATTTTTCTCATTGACATTGTATACTTTCAAGAGATTGTTTAGTCAAATTAGCAAGCTTGGATCCTACTCACAGTTACAATAAAGAAAGACCTAGAAGGGAAGAGATGGTCCTCAAAGATGACATCATCAGGTGTAAAACTACAATCAGTTATTTAAGGTGATCATTTTTAATCATTCAAAATACACACATGCTTCAGCAAAAAATCAACCGTAACAGATTTATGCGTGAATTGTTCTTTAGATGATAGCTAAAACATTGAAGTCAATTGCATGACATGCATGAGTGGTGTACCGATAATTCTTCACACAGCTGAAGTGCCGATAACGAAAACCCCCTTTACAATATTTGCGAACTCAAACTTCCCACTCACAAATTGTGCATTGGCTACTGTAGCATAGACGCCCAATATCTGCCTATAGATAACGCAGGCAGTGGACAGTGCATTGACTATATACTCAGGAATTGGACAATTGCCAAGCACATGGTGTGGAGAGCAGATCCCACTGTATGGAATGCCTAAGGGGAAAAATGTTTGCAATCTCTAATCGGTGCTCTTGCTACGATAACAAAATAATATCTTTTATTGCATTCAGTATTGTACCAGTTGGATTGAAATCTTTACATGTGCAGGAAAGGAAGGTTTATAAACGGAGATTAACCTAATGTGATGAAATGTCATCAGCAGACAAGTCACGTGACATTAAAGGTGCGTCCTTTAAAGTGCTATACACTGTATCTCCTGAAGTACATGTCTGATTGGATTGAAACTCGGCAGGTACATGTATTTAGACAGTGAAGTGTTATAAATGAAAATTGATGTCATGTAATGATGACATCAACAGATGATCATGTCACATGACATTAAAGGTGCACTCTTCAGAGAACTATATCTTGTGAAGTACATGTTTGATTGGGTTCAAACCTTCCAGATATCCAAGGAGAGTGCTTTAGAGAAAAATTGACCTGATGTGATGATGATGTCATCGCATGACGAATCACATGACATAAAACGTGCAGTTTTCAAAGCACTTATGAACAGTATATCTCCTGAAGCGCATGTCTTTTTGTTAAACCTAAAAATATGTCAGTGTATGAATATGAATATTTTATAGAAACTGACGATATGCCAACAAGGCACTTTTCTTCAGAACAACAAAAAGGCAAAAAAGTCCCGTGTCCTATCCCTGTGACAGACACAGAACCTGTAGTTTTCTATTGATTTTTGAATATTTAATTTTTCCCCATTAGTTTTGTACATAGTTTTCAACAGCCGAACTTCGGGACTCTAGTCAATCTAACTGATTTCATGTTTGTGTAGACTCAGTCTCCACCACATAAAGAGGGTCCCAGAACACAATTGTCATAACGACATCACCAGTGGTCACGTGACATGAGATTAAAGGTACAGTTTTTGTCCATAGGGATTGTACACGTTTTTGTACTACACACTATTATCGAGCTTAATGAGTGCGCAATCCTCAACTTCGACCAAGAATTACGACCAGAACAAAAGAGAAATACTAAATTCACCCTTTTGAATGCAAATATACCCAAGACTCAAAATATCAAGTAATATTTCATAAAACTTTTTCAATTTAAACGCAAATCACAAGACATGAGTTTAAAGGAGCAGTATCTCTGCACAGGGATTTTTAGCTCTTTGACTTTATACGTTTTTAAGCCACCATTTTGGTAACTTTGCGATGTTTGATCATTATCAAAGTGACAGCCAACAAAAACCTAAATACAAGAATTATTCCAGATGGATGATGTCATGATGATGTCATGTGATTTTTTTTTTAATTTTGATTATTTAATATTCTGGTATAGGGTTGTACATGTACATGTTTGTCTACTACACACTACATTTAACTCTTGTTAATACAAGGGCCCTGGCACTAAATTAGCTTGTCTTGCGCGAAAGTTGCCGTCCCACATGTACAGACGCAACGTAAGTACATTAACATTTTAGCTGGTAACCAACACCAAGCTGCACATGGTGCATGCAAAAATGGGACGAAACCAATTATTGCTGGTGTGAACAGCAGAGGGCGAATTTCAGATTTTACTTTGGAAAGGCGTGTGGGATTTGGTGAAAAATGATTAGCGAGGGATACACTTTAATTCAAAACTTATGGTTGTTATTTTCTTAAACATTTTTGGACTGAAAACCACGGTTTACTCATGATTTTCTTAAACTGGGAATTTTAAAATAGGAATGTCAAAATCGGGAGGGGTGATATATTCGTGTTACGGTGGGGAGCGGGTAACAATTTTTGACGGGTGGGCAGGTTTTGGGGCTGGGTGTTTGGTTACGGAACACAATTTTTATTAGTTTCCTGGGGGACTTTGGTCTTGGGGAATTTTTTTTGGGGGGGGGTGGGGAATCAAACAAAAGATTTCTTTTGTCACCACTCAGTGGCCTAAATACTGTAGCACTTTTGGTGGCACTCGCTTGCATTCAGGTAGTACGAGACCCACACCCAGAATTTCTACATGTATGTTGGGTACAGGGACCGAAAATACCCATTGTTTGTCTCTCTTGCAGCACTGGACACAAACAGCTCAATTTGGTGCACACACACGAATTACAGAAGAGCCTTTCAAAATTGAATGGACTGACTGATTGACAAGTTGCCTTCAACAAAGCTTGCGCTGAATAGACAGATAACAATAGATTTCCACTCTGCCAATGCACAAAACTGCATGTCTTAACCGAAATCTTGTAACATTTGAGCTTGTATTGCACATTTTCTCCCTCACAGGAATGTGCAAAATTCAGTCGTGACTGGCAAATATGCTCATCTAAACCGGAGTCTTGTCTAATACCCAAGCTTGTATTACCGAGAGTCTACTGTTTTATCAAGCTTAATTCCTCAACTTCAACTGAGAATTACTACCAGAACAAAAGAGAAAGACTAAATTTCTTTTCGTTCGATTACAAATATAACCAAGAATCATGGACGCTCAGTTAAAGGTGCAGTTTATCTGCATGGGGTTTTAGCCCATTGACTTTGTACACATTTTCTAGGCACCATTTTGGTAACTTGGCAATCCTCAATCATCATCAAAGTTACTGCCAACGGAGACTGTGGTACAAGAGTGTGGCTTAATTAATGACATCTGGGTGACGTCGTCATGTGATTTTTTCATTGATTATTCAATATTTTATTTTCCCCATAGGTTTGGTACATGTTTTTCAACAACCAGACTTTGATACTTTGGTCAATCTGACTGATTTCATGTTTGTGCACACTCATACTCCACCACCTAAAGAGTGGTCCCAGAACATACTGTAGTTGTCATAATGACATCATCAATAGTCACGAGACATGAGATTAAAGGTGTAGTTCTTCTCGATAGGGATTGTACACAGGTTTGACTATGTGCTGTTATCGATCGGAAAGACTGTGGGGTTCTCAAATTCAGCTGAGGATTACTATGAGAACGAAAGAGAAACATTGTTTCACTTTCTATATGATAACAAATATACCCAAGAATCTAAATATGAAGTTATTTTTCTGAGATTTATGCAAGTGCACCACTTTTCGGAACACTCAAACTGAATTTGTGCCAACTACGTTTTTGAACACTGATTGTGGGTAAAGTCGATTTGGGCAATGCTAGGGCCACCAATATACGGAACGGTAATTAAGTCACAGAGGAAGTGTAAAGTAAACTATATCTTTTATTATGGAGAACTTTATCAATAATAAACATGGGATGCATGTACATATACAGTGTATGAAATTTTTAGTGATGTGTAAATGTGCTGACCGTAGAGTGCACTCTCAAGTTGTGACTATTAAATCGCTACAACACCCTCCAGAAGTGCTGGATTTTAGCATGAGGATCCTACGAACAAAACAAATTTCTCTCAAAAATGTTCTGTTTTTTTCTGCTTGACAGCATTCATTCCAAATCTTGATTCTTCTAATATAAATCACCTGTGAGTTCTGTTCTTGATTCAAATCTTATTGTTTTTGGAAAGACCCTTATATTAATATCTTTGTCGTTTTTTGTATGTATCTCTATCATGTCTTAGGGGCTGCCATCTTGTTGTTTGCTTAAGGAGTCTGTTGATCGTTTGCCTCCCAGGTAACACCACATTTTGATCTTCACTTAACCCTAACCCCCTGGGGTGTATGTAAAATCGTATTAAAATTGGAGGATTTGTTGGCAGCTTAGCTCTGCACTCTTGGAGGCTACGGTTCTATAAGTTTTTACCGTCCAATGGTGTTACACATGTACATGTATTTCAGTTGATTTGGCCCGCATACTGTAAACACTTTTTGAGACCTTGTTAGCTTATTTTCTATAGATAAGTTAAGTTAAAATATTTTGTATTCTCCTCCACTACAGATACTGGTTTACTGGTTGTGTGTATACTAACTCATGTTCCTATTTTTTCAATTTTTTTTTTATTTTTCTATTTTTTCAATTAATTCATTCCTGGTCCATTCCTGTCACTGCTTTACTCACTGGTATTTGATGGTCTTTTGCTGGATCCTTCGTATGTTATATTACATAAGCCAATTTGTTTCCTGCATTGCTTATCAGTGTCACATTTGACCTTTGTGCCACATTGGTTCAGCGGATATTAATTATATGCAAATGGTTTTTTATCCTGTTAATTTACAGTTTACCACATGGGAGATTATCATCAAATAAAAGAATTCAAGACCCGAAACTGATGTCTCATGTGTTGATTGTCTAACTGGATAGGGAGTTCCTGATACTCGCTGAGGCTAGAATATATATATCATCAACTCCTTCCACGTTTTGGGGGGATTTTCAACAGAAAAATGCACATTTTTTGTTACCCGTTTATAGTCTTGACAAACCAAACAAGGCTTGATGATACTTCAGTCAAATGCCTTGAGTCATACATCAAATAAAAGAGTTTTTATTTTTGCTCTACAGGATGATGACATCATCATTCAAGTCTTGCGAGATATTAAGCTTAGATGAGACCATGTCACATGACAACAAACAAAGATGGCCGCACACAGTTGACGTATCGCGTAGTGTGAGTGGCTCCGATCTTGCATTAGTTGTATCATACTTTACACCCAAAACTTGACAAAGACATAATAAATGGTACTAACACAAATTTTGTTTTTTTTACAACATAACTGCTTTTTAAAATATAGAATTTGATGCACAAAAAGGGCTGAAATCGTTGATTGAAAACAACCACTTTTACATGCTTTCAGATATAAAATAAAACCAGCTTCCGACAATAAAAGATAAAATGAACATGTGCAAGATGTGCCACACAGCAACAAACATTTATTTCATGCATGGCTTCACTTGGGCACCATACCTCTGTACAACCCTCGAAAATAGGATACAGTCACTCAGATCACTCTGTTGGGCTAAAGCTGTGAAGGTCATCAAGTTTGGATCTTTGTTTTCAAATTGCATGTAACATAAGGAAGGCGATAAGGACATTAGTTGATATCTTGCATTTTTTTTTTTAACTTAAGAAAAAGCCTTATTCCCTCAAAAACTGGTCTCTGGTGGATATACATGTAGTAACTACTGCACATGTATATATGTACCTAACCCAGCCTACCCCTAGCCAAGGTTGGATATTGTGTTCATAACGTGTACTGACGTCCCTGGACGTTAGTTGCAATGCAATGTAGATGACGTCTAACCCTAGCCCAGGTTGGACTTGTCTTCATTTAGGCCTAGGCCTTTATAGACAACCTGGGCTAGTCCTCCCCCACAGTCATGACAGTTCTGGGAGTAGGCCTAACTTTGTAAGAAGGCCAAGGCCTACCTCCATGGTCAGACCTATGTAGGTCAAAGTGTCACACTCTTCTCAAGGGATTTTAACCCTGTACCCACGTAACCCAGGGGTCTTTTTTTGAGTGGCAGGGTATAGAGCCTGAAAGTAAAAGCTCATGCAGCGAGCTTCAAGAACCCTTGCACGGTCTGCCTATGGGGATTTTACATTGGGCTGTCTTATCACGTTCGATAATTTTTGGAAAAATAATTCCTTACTGAAACCTCCCCATGAAACACTCATGTTGGAATTTTACCTTTGTCTTCCTAAAGTAATATTTTGGAAAAGTCGCCTGGAGATGAGTAAAAAAACGGATTTTATTATCCTATCCTATTATCACTTATTGTACTACGGTACCTAGGTCCCCTTGTTTGTGCATGTTTGTTTTCACTCATTTCCGTTGAGTTGACATCACGCAGTTGTTCTCAGCAAAGGTCAGATAAAATATTATAATCTTTCGTAAAAGTAGAATATTGCTTAATGTTTAATTACCTTATAAACTAGCAAAGTGGGTAAAATATTTTGATTTGTGTTTATTTCGGCTTTTACCCACAAACTACCATAAAATTTCGAACCGTTAATGGTCATCTGCGTATGAGACTGCTATTGCACTGTTCTTCGTGTACATGTATTTTAGATTTTCGGAAGTGATGGGTCAATTTTTAGCAGGATATTTCTCTTTTAGTTCAGGAAATTTTTTAGTTTCTATAAATTGATATACTAGCAAATATTTTCCAAAGCCCTTTTTCCAAGTTGGATTTTTAAGAAGAAACTGATTGAAAAAATGTTATAAATTCTCAAATCTTTACATGTTATTTTTCCTATCCAAGGGTTCTGGAAAGCACGCCATCAGGGGCAACTTTCAGGCTCTGTTCTGGGTATAGTGTATTTCGACCACCAGAATTAAAAGCCATTACTGTGGTGGCACAATGCTTGTGGACAGGTGGTACGCGCGCATTACATGTGTGACCAGTAAACAAAGTATTGTCAACCTTCCCGGGCTTAATGTCACTTTTTTAAAGTGCGCCTTTATAATTAGTTGAAGTGCGCCCTCTGTATCACAATGTCTGGCACTGTAGGAATGCAGCACTGCTTTGTACAAATTGTAAGTTGCGGTGTTGTGTTTGCAAGAGTTATGTACATGTAACTATTGCATATTTAGAGTTCCACTGTCTGGGTGGGGCAAGTTATTTGGCTCATTTCTCTATATATACATGTATATAAAGTGCGTCTTGCTGTGTAGCTTTGCTTTTCTGCCTTTCGTCTTGCGAGGTGCACTTTGCCATGTCACGTTAGTGTCTTTACTGCACGCTGCATTGCATTAGTGTGGGACAGACATCTCTGTGTGAAGTTCACATATTGATAGTGCTCCTAACTTATGTTGTGAGCTACATGTAGCCTAGTTTGGGTGTAGTCCCAATGTTGTAAAATTTGAGTTTGGAACTCTGCAGTAGGGCCTATAGCATGGTGGCAGTGGACACATGTGACCAACTTACACGTACATGTAGTCCTCCTGTGGACCTACAGTGTAGCACTATCGTACATGTACATGTGTACAGGTAGGTCATCCTACACCACCTATTTGATATTTGAAGTACATGTACATGTAGCCCTTCCATAACATCTTGAATGGTACCATCATTATATTGACTGTCGTTTATTCGTGTGGGTGTTTTGGGGTTTCTTAAGGGTCTTTTAGCTTAACCCTCCTATGCAAATGTCATCTGGTACAATATTTTGAGCAGTCATTTTTGCCTGTCAAGTGTCTGGTCTAAACCTTCAGTTTTTAACTACCCATTTGTATGATTTTTGTGGTGCCTTCCCGCTGGCCTGCTGTTTGATAAATTTTGGCCAGTCAGGTGGTCAGGGTTGGGCAGTTTGTGCGTGGTGGCCAGCCAGCAACAATATATGCCAGGTTGGGCCAAATTGGATTTGACCGTCCTTTGACTGCACCAACATTTAGGGGGTTAAAGCAACTTGGATTAATTTCAATTAGGCATAATAGCTGAATGTAGATGTAATTGTTCTAATTTTCAATTTTAATTAAATCAGCAGTCTATTTTCGTAAATTGGTGGTTCGTTTGAAATTTCTTTACTCTGCATCACTGTTTCCTTAATATTTTGGGTTATCCACCACCCCTCTCTCTGGTAAAATTTAACCACTCGGTAACACATGCCTCTTCAACCAATACTCATGGTGTCGTGATTTGCCAAGTGCACACGCCATCAAGTTGAAGAATGTGCGTGTGAGTGCGGTGCCACCGCATTTATGGCGTCTAATCGGATAAGTCTATTCTGCAGACTGCAATTAGCATGATTAGGTCTACTCGTACTCCCAGACATGCCAGACCTACCTTAGGCTTAGACTTTGCAGTAGCTGACATTGTTATGCACCTGTCTCGAGTGCACTTTGCTGAATTTTCAGTGGTGCTACTTTTCTCAGTCCTCGAGATCTGATCACTCCTTGAGATCTGGACCTAGCCACGGACTTCACGGTGCACAAACAGAGCACTTCGTGCGGTTTAAGTGCCAGGAATTTCCTTTAACGCTCCGATCCCCAAGCTCTGTGACTAGACTATGAACGCAAGCGTTGATTCAACTAAAAAATGTCGCAAGAGGACGCTGTCGTCAAGGAACCACGGGCAAAGGTCGCGAGCACGGGGTCAAGGGGCCCAACCAACCTTGTTCCCGTGGTTACAACCACAGATCGTAAAGCAGCGCCAACTGTGAGAGGCCTATAGCCTAGTGCATTATTCTGACGCATGGAGGAATGAAGAATACGTTGTGGGATGGGTTGAATGTTTTGTGTGCGGTGCAATCAAATTAAGTAGATACACTTCAGCATTAGATTTTGCTGAGATCTTAGTTGCATTGTTGCAGAACGAGAGAGGACTGAGTTATTTGCGTCCGTTCAGAAGGAATTTCTACGAAGTACATTCACGACATTGTAATGCCTATTGAAGACTGAAGTAGGCCTACTGAGATGAAGGCCTAGGCCCTACTGTGCTACAATGTAACTAGCCCACGTTTGACATTTTGGGTCCGGTCTGCGAACAGTTCGTCGCGACACATGCAGCCTAGGCTCCTCAGGCTGCGTCACATCAGAGCAGAGCCACGCACGGGCTGACTGAGATAACCGTTTAGCCACGCTGGCACTTTTATGGCAGTGATCACAGTATGGTAAGGCCAGCCTAACATGCCTAACCACCACAGAGGAAGGAAAATGGCGGATTGCCAATTTTGGCATGTTTGGAACCCCTTTCTAGCTATGTCTTGTCGGAAAGTAATTTGAAAACTCAAAGTCACAAGGCTGGGGGCCTTACTCCATTTCCCACTAGTGTGGCATGGACTCTCTCTCCCGCTCCATCCTTAGCCACACATTCGCATATGCAATTTCGTGTTGGCGAACTGAAAACTTTTGATGCACCACTTAACATTGTGGGCGCAATTTCTTTTGCATGCCGACATGATCCTTAGCTTCTCCACTTTCTTAGCGCCATTTATTGAAAAATTTCACTCATGTTGTTCTGGTATTTTCCAGTCTTTTGCCTTCACCCATTCAATCTCACCGACTCGCTCTCACAGTCGCCATCTTTAAAATAAGGTCGTTGAACATTACGTCACTTCACCCCTTATCTTCTCAACGGCTGTTCCATGTCAAGACATCTAATACACTGACTGAGCAATAAGATTCTACATGTACCAATGGGCTCTTCCAACACTTGGGCAGCAGTTTAGATCTGTCTTGACATGGAACAGCCGTCGAGACGATGAGGGGGTCAAGTGACGTAATGTTCAATAACCCTACATGTATTTTAAAGATGGCAACTGTGAGAGCAAGCCCGTGAGACTGAATGGGTGAAGGCAAAAAGACTGGAAAATACCAGAACAACATGAGTGAAATCATTCAATAAATAGCGCTAAGAAAGTGGAGAGGCTAAGGATCATCTCTGTGTGCAAAAAAAATTGCGTCTATGATTATAAGAGGGTGCGTCGAACTTTTTCACAATGCTGATATGCAAATTGCGTATATGGATGTGTGGCTAAGGATGGAGCATGAGTGAGAGTCTGTGCCATACTAGTGGGGCTACTATTAGGCCTAGTACTAGTCGCATGTGACATCAAGGGGTGTCGGTCACTTTGCCCCATTTCCACTTCGCTCCATTTCACTTCACCCCATGCCACTTCATCCCATCCCCACTTCGCCCCATTATCACTTTGCCCCATTACCACTTCGCCCCATCAATTGTCATTCATCCTGTTCTTAGAAACAGAGGCATAGGCCTAGATGCAACAGGTAAAAACACTGACATTTGAGTACCTAAATAACGATCAGAGATTCCAACTTGCAAAGGCCAAAACAATGCTTCCAATTTCCCGACTGACCCAAAGTTTTTGGTGAGACCCTAAAATTTCTATTTTGAAGTTAGGAAAACAGTTCTCTTCAGGTTTCGTTGTCGCTGTGGTAAAATGTGCTGGTTCCCGCCGCGCCGCACCAATGGAAGAGAATGCGTGATAGAGTGTGACAACCCGTCTATTCTTGCCGGGGGGACTGTACATGTATGTGACCATGGATGTTGCAAGATTTCTTTTTTATTATTATTTTATTTTTATTCTCTGTGTTCTCAGTTTAATTTTAGGTTGTTTTGCTTGTACCGGTACTTAAAGCGAGCATGTTTACACAAAATTTCCTGCGCGCCACGTAACTAACACAATAAGAGAACTCAGCGAACCACATAAAAAATTTGAACAAAAAATGGTTAAATCACAGTTGCCAGGTAAGGACTAGGTGGAAGGGTAGCAAGAAAAGATCAGACAATCAAATATATGACAACAATATCAAAGCAAGAAGCTGTCAACAAAATGTAAAACAAATGATATCAGATAGAATTTGTGGGCTTCACA
>NW_019091509.1:260107-283572 GCF_001949145.1 Acanthaster planci | reverse complement strand
TAAAACTACATGTGTGTTGCTGCACTCAGAATCTGTCACCTGGAGTGCAACTGCAAAGTCTTGAATGAAGATATCGGACCCCTCATTAGACAGATGAATCCCATCATTGGAGGCATGATACTGTTATCTGTGGTTGAAATATGGCTGATGTGTTTTCCAGTTGTTTAACCAACGTCTGGCAAAGGAATTCAAAATTTCCTAACCCCATCCAGAGCTTTCTGTGATGAGTTTCCCTTCAACAGTTATGGTACACCATTCTGAGTAGAATACAGCACCAAGTGATGTGGCATTTAGGCACGCAGTGTCGAATTATGGATATGCCAGCAACTACTGCCTCACAACAGCATTTTGCTTTGAATTGTCTGATGTCGTTCGACCTCAGGGGCACAATCAGCAATGATGGGGGAAGGTGTGCCTGCAGCAGCCTCTGCAAGTCTTTTGGCAAGTCATGGAACATTTCTCCCCCCCCCTTCGCCAAACCAATGGACCTCTGCACTGGTGGTAACCAAGGCTCCGTCTTTAGCTCGATGAATAAAACTGTCGCCGACCACTCACACTGTGTGTGTGATCTATAAGCCAGATGAAAATAACAGATTGTGAGGCACATAGCCCACTAGGTACACAATACACTTAATCACATTAAAGCTACAGTATGAACATGTGTGCTATCTCTGGGTGAAGATCTCCTATGGGATTTTGCATGAGCCATTTTTTGTATGGGACACCCTTGCCGATTGATCAATGACTTCACTGCTTATCCTGGGGGATGTTTCATCCTAATGTACGTGCGAAAAACATCACTTTGCCATCTGCCCATTCTTTTTATTTGTGCGGCATATGCGCTGTTTAAAGTGGCTGTGGTTGTAGCACCAATTCTGAATGAGTGTGTTCCAAAACAAGCAGGTTGAAGTCCAAAATATCCCAAGGCCTTATATAACACTGCCAGTTGCCGTCAACATGGATGAACAGAGGGCCCTGATTGCAGGCAGTAGACCCAGGTACCTTATCATTGCTTGCAACAGGCACAAGCCAATAATGCCCACTTCTATTCGTAGGTTGACAGCCTGCCCCTGATCGGTTTTCAAGAATCAAATCCGAACTAAAAGAACCTGCCCCCATCCCCACTGGATATCTGTAATGGCCAGCACCCATCCAGAGGGAGCTCCTCTCGCGGGGACTGTGAATTCACCAACTTGCAAGAGGCCAAAGTATGCAAGCAGGAATATGGCCTGAAACAAGATGCATTCAAAGGGGGATGTACATAAATGTACAGTCTGTAGTGCCGGAACAATTTGATGTAAAATATCCCACGTGATGGGGCACCTAGTGTCCGGGGCACCCAGTGTCCAGTGCCCCATTCTGTCTTCTATGGCCCTCCTGTATCTTTTTTTATAAGAAAGTGATGGGTAGGGTCCTTTCAACTATGATTTTTATGCAAAAGAGACAGAGCTGCTACGTGCAGCTCAGTTGTTGATGAGGCTAATCCTTTTATAGACAGTGCTGCGATAAAGGACAGAACATGGTGCGTTGTGGCTGGTCATGAGGTGTCATAGCCTGCACCACTGTGGAAGTCTTGAAATGTATCTATGGCCTGTTGGTACATGTCTTTTGTGCCTGGTGCTAATGACAAAGAAAGCAAGCTGTGAGCCTCGTGGGCTAGATCTTCCAGAGGGAATCTGGCAACACCCCCTGCTGTTAATTGCTCTGTGTGTGGAGCCACCAGCCTGAACTTGGACAACTGTAAACGAGACAATGAGTTAGCAATAACATTTCGCTTTGTCCCAATGTGAGTTGCCTTAAAGGTGATATTGTACTTGAGACGTGATAGCACGAAATATCTGACCAATGACATTGTCTCAGGGCATCCTGATGTTTGGTTGTTGATTATGTACTTCACCGACGTATTGTCTGTGAAGAATATAACTTGTTTCCCTGCTAGATCTCGGCCCCATACTTTGACTGCCTCTACTATGGGGAACATCTCTTTCCATGCAATAGAATATTCCCCGCCCGCAATTTGACTGGGCCATCTCCCACAAAACCATTTCCCTTGATAAAATCTCCTGTAACCGACTCTTCCACTAGCATCACTAAACAGTTAAATGTCCCGATTTGCACTCCAGCACTGTTCACTGATGATTCTAGTACCATTGAAATAGTCCAGGAAACTTAGCCACATCTTAAGGTCCAGCTTTGCACCTTCTGATAATACTATTTGTGTCTCATTCCATGTAATCCCTTTTAATATGTCCATTAGTCATCTTAGAACGGCCCTACCTGGTTTAACTGCCCGACAAATGAAATTCATTGACTTGACTAGGGATTGTACTTCCTTGGCCTTCATGGAGGTGGACCCCAATACCCTGCTAACTGCTCGCCTAATGTTCTTTAGCTTCTCTGCTGGTACCCTAATTTGCATGCAAGTTCTGTCAATTTCCAGACCTAAGTAAGTGAGCTTACCAACGTGGCCCTCGGATTTCTCTGGTGCTAGCGGGACCCCCAGAAATTCACAGATAGCTTTGAGCTCGATCAAGATCGACCGGCAAGAAGTTGCGTTCTTACTGCCTGAACCCTGGCCATGCACAGGAAATCATCCATGTAATGTACAATACCCTCTGAACCTGTGTTTCTCCCGACCAAAAATTCTATGCAGGAGGAGAACATTTAAAATATGCTGGAGCATAACTCACTCCCATGGGCAAGCATTTATCCACATAATACTTGCCGTCAAGTTTCATGCCTAGCAGTTCAAAGTCCCCTTTGGCAATTGGCATTAGTCTAAAAGCGGACTTAATATCTGCTATTGTTAGTAACGCCCCGTCATCGAACTTGTTGTATTCTACTCTAAAGTTCTCATCGAAAATGTGGTCGTTGACAGATGAGTCCTTATGGTAGGACAGATGGTGTAGTATTCAAAATTCTCCCGGGGTGTGCTTTGGCACCAAGCCGAGTGGGTTTACCCGCAGATTTGCCAATGGCCTGTCGGAAAATGGCCTTGCGATTCTACCTAATGACATTTCTTTATCTATTTTACTTTGTGCAGTGATGAGGTTTGATATCACCGATTTTAAGTTGGGAATTTCTACTGGGAGGCAGGGGCCATGATAGCCAAGCAAAAATCCTTCTGTAAAACCCCTCGCTAAGAATCCTGCTGTCTTTCTATCGGGGTATAAACTGAGGAGTGGCGTTAAATTGTGTGTTCTTATCGGTGTAGCAGCTAAAAAGATTTCGAGTGCAGGCAACTTTTCCGTGCCCTGCTGCACCGCGCAGAGCAATGACTGATGTACACACGGCTCTCGTGCATGCCCCTTTGTAATTGAGCTCGTAACACTGCCCCTACCAGCTGATTTGCGTGATTCCCCCAATATCGTTTTTGCCACTGTTCGAATTATAGGCTTGTGCAGACTGTCCGAAGACTGACGACTTTGCCCCCCAATGTCGTTTTTGCCACTTTTCGAATTATAGGCTTGTGCAGACTGTCCGAAGACTGACGACTTTGCCCCCCTTGTGCTTAGCATGCTTTTGAGTTCCTCCACCCCACCACGCACAGCAAGTATAGCTCGCTATCTATCACCTCCCAAGATTTGTTAACTCCCTGCATCCGTGATCTGAATTCAGTATCATACTCACGCCAACCAAAACCTGCATATTTACTCGCAGCTGATCTAATAATACTGCAATATTTTAGTAGTGCTAGGCATAGTCTGGCTTTGCTTGTAAATAGATGCTGCTGAAAACCAAAAAGGCATCGGTCCAGGCCTCTATGGACCAGATCTTCCCCTTGGATTTGGCTGGCTTTAATAGAATGTTTGACCGCTCTGAACCAATGCTAAGTCAACCTGGCCAGTGCTAGCTATTGCTGATACTATGTTTAAGTTGTACAAACTTGACCCATAACAAGGGGCTGGAACATTGACCAAGCTGGAGTGGGTTCCCCCATTATCCTGACTGCCTTGGCCCTGCTGGCGGGCAACAACTCTGTTGGCCGTAGGAAGAGTTGTGGTGTTCTATTACTATTAGTGCCACTGTGTGCCCCTATATTATTGCCGGTACTGACACCTCTTTCCACCCCAAATTCTGCCCTACTAAATAGCTACTGGGGTTAAAAACCGAAAGATACTGGGGTCTGCTCACCCGGCAGCGATGCGCTGACAGTTGAGGGACCTCTGCTTGTCTGTGGTCCGACTGCCTTATTGGAGCTTGCTTGGGCGATAGTGACGGGTGTTGCCTCCACATTCGCTGCCTCAGCAATTCCTCCGCTGTCGACAGAAAGGGATTGTTTCACAGACAAGGTGGCGATGGGTGGTGCATTCATGGTCACTGCTCCGGCACTTTCCCTGTGGCTGACTGATAGTAGTGATCTCCTTGACGTTGAAGCTACAGCTCCTGCATTTATGAAGCCTGTCCCGACATTCCTCCATTGTCAGCTGACTGGCCCGAAGGTACTGGGGCCGAGGGAAGGCCACTGCGCCAGCATTCATGATCCCTGTCCCGGTATGTTCTCCGATATTGACTGACTGGCTCAATGGCACTGTAGCTGAGAGTGGGCCCACTGCACTCTCACTCATTCCCACCGATTCCCCGCTGGTAGCAGTTGTACGTGTGTTCGCCCTCTCTCCCAATTCAGGCTGCGATATCCCTGGCGATGTTTTGACTTGGCCCATTTCTAGTCTAGCCTGCTTGGCAACCGGGTGGACAGTTTTTCTTGGCCTACCTCGCTTGCCCATTATTATAAACTGTGGCTTGCAAACAGACTTTTCGCTGAACAAGTGTAGCTAGCTAGTAACTGCTGGAAATGTGCTTATATCTTGTGGCTTGTAGAGCATGGGATGTCTCCATCAACTGACTCAGGCGAAGCTAGATCAAAAATGAAACAGTTGCAATTGAGCTAAAACGAGCGCGTTCCGCAGCTCCAGTTCCGTAATGTAATATGTTGTATATGCTTCTGACCACACAGCCATCGCCGCTCCCCAAATTTTGATATCAGAGATTTACCTCAGTGACCGTGCTGTAACCTTTCACAAATTTGTTTGCACTGAGGGCGCAAACTGACTTTCGTTCTGATTTTTTTTGGTTGCTTTTTCCCAACTTTGCAGAAAAGGTATTCTTTTTGTTCTGATTTTTTGGGGGAGGGGAGGTTCCCACATTTTGCAGAAAAGGTATTCTTTTTCTTCTGTTCTTGCCTTTTTCACAGTTTTGCAAAAAAGGCATAACTTCTCTTCTTTTTTTTTCTTCATCCTCTGCGCAAAACCCATTCAATTTCTGCACTTTTTTTTTCTGTACACGACTTTACTGCTTTTGCAACTCTGGATCTTCATCAAACTGTACTAATAAAGGACCCTTATGCATAGATGGTCCTTGAAGCATGATGACATCATCAAATGATCTATTATTGATTTTTCAATATTTATTTCAGCCCATTGACTTTGTACACATTTTTAAGGCAGCATTTTGGTTTTTATTAACCACTTCCTGCCGGGGACTCCAGGATCGGAGATGTATGGTTTATATGGGTGGCCGGGGTCTCCGAACTCGGACAAAGGAAACAGGGCCCTGTAACAAAAGACCGTACTCTGAACAAAAGACCAGGCTGCTGGGCATTACCGACATTTCTACTCTCAAAAGTGGTGATAATCCAGCCTTGTTTTGAAACTGTAGACCAGGGTTTGGGGCATTAAGAGCAAACGGATTACTACCGGGGACAAAAGCGCTCCACCACCACAGTGATGAGCCACACAACACTGCTGCATGCTAATCTGGCCCCTATTGAAAAGAGGTCAGCAGTGCACTAAGCCAGGCTCGTGAACAAAAGACAGTTATACAACACCGCACAATCTGGGCTCTGTTTACAAGGCTGCTGGCCTGACTGAAATACTCGAGCATCAATGAAGGTCACCTGTCAACTTCGGGTAGTGCCTAAAGATTACTTGGTGCGGCTATAAATGACCGTTAAATGAAATGATGAATTTTTGAAAACTGAAAAAATGATAGTCATGCCGGCCCAGCATCATCAACATTGAAAAATGCCCCGGCATGAAGTGGTTAAGCAATATCCGAATGTCACCAAACTTACACCAAGGAAAAACATCGACGCAAAGATAATACTCAAATAAATTACGTCATGATGATGCTGTCAAGGGATTTATTATTAAATTATTAATATTTAAATATTACATTAATTATTTCTAAATCCATATAAAATCAACCGTGGCTTCCTGCAACTTCTCTTTGTGGCACGTACCAAGGTAAAATTGGGTCTTCAATTCCTCTCGTGTGGGTCAAATCACGTGACCCTTCCTGTCGAATCCGGAAGTGGGCTTTTTGTTTAAAAGTGGTAATAGGTATGCACTTGGTTTTGACGATGTTAGTCGGTGGGGTATAGTATTCTTCAAATCATCTACCGATGACATCATGTAATTAACGAATGCCCTTTTGCAACAGTTTAAGAATTCTGAAAAATGAATTTCGAATAGATACCTGTGGCAAAGTTTTTTTGGAATTGCCTGAAAATTAGTGGAAATGATGATAATTATCAATTCAACTCATGTGAAGTTAGGTGCCAATGACGTCATCAGACCGGAAGTTACAATAAAATGTCCTTTTATTCTTCAAAATTGGGTAAAAAAATCAATTGTAAAGGATGTAAGCGTGAAATTTCCAAAAGGGACAAATTTTTAAAAACTTTAATCTGTGCTCTTTCTGCGATAACAATAATGTTTTGTAATATATTTTGCATTGTACCTGTGTGGGTTGAAAGCCTCCAGATAGTTAGGAAGGGCCTCAGGCGATCCAACGGTGCATCTTTTAAAGTACTATATCTCCCTAAGTGCCTGTCCAATTGGGCTGAAATTTGGCAGGTATTTAGAAAGGGAAGTGTTAGAGGCAAAATCGACCTCATGTGATGTTGACGTCATCAGATGATTATGTCTCATGACATTAAAGGTGCACTCTTCAAGCGCTATATCTGTTGAAGTGCATGTAGTTCTGTTTGAGAATTAGGTGATTAGGCTCAACCCCAGTACCTTTTTGCAATTGTACAGTTCCATCTTTTTCCTTCAAAAATTCTTCCTTTTTTTCTTGATAATTATGGTCCAGGCCATGTTTTTCAACATGGTTCAAATACAATGCATGAACATTTACCCTACTCCACAGCGTGTCTACAAGGTTGATGCTATGATGATGTAATTAGACCTGTGTTAAATTACAAGCAATTAATATTTGATATTTTTAACCTTTAAAAGCCACATCAAATTACAAGTGATAAACCTCAGCCTTTTCACCGTGTAATTCAAAGCATGCAGAGCACGCAGAGTCACAAACCAAGAATTTGCGGTTTGGCAGGTGGCCTTCGTGGCCAAGTGAGGCTGGAATTCTTGGAGTCAGCTTTGGAAAAGAAATTCCCATCGTCAAGGGGTTAAAACATGTTCAGCAAGTGGAATGATATCTGTGTCATTCAATTCATATAGCTATATCAGTGGCTATAAATCTATACAGTAATTGTAGTAATAAATGAGTTGCACTAGTTTAAATTGTTCACTGTACATGTACCTGCTTGTCAAAGCCATTTCTCATTTTAAACTTTCTGTGTTTCAGCCTAGTTGGAATATACATGTACATGCCAAGATGTGATTTTTGAATGTAGATTGCGTCATGGCATAAACAGAAAAAAGCCCTTTTTAACTCTTCACAGAGCTCTGAAGACAAATGACACTGCGTTCGATTTGGATGCTTCCATATTTATTTCAACAGATAAAATCAGAGAAAACTTTTTCCTTAGAGGTGCTCTTTAATGAATACATGTACCGTAACTTTCGAATAGATAAACTTCATGCTTTGCATAGAGGAGATCAACTGAAGAGAGGGCTTGTGGTAACACTGTGGATAGATCTTTTTGGAAGAGGTATGGTTCTGATAAGAACTGTTGAGTGCGAAGATTCACACTCACTCACTGAAGATTCACAGGGACTCTGCTTAACTCATTGCTCCCATCAAGAACTGACTTACTTATAAGAATCCCTTAAGCCATCAAGATATTCCAGCATGACACAGTCCCACAAAATGCAGGGTTCCAACTCAACAACAATTGGCATCCACTACTCCAAACCAAGGCAATCCCCCCTCCTAGGCATGAGGGTCTCCTATACCCGAAACTCACCCCCCTCCTCCATGGCAACAAGGTTCTCTATACCTGAGCCGCCTCCCCGGGTGTCCCCGGCCTCCTCTACCCAAAACCTACATGTACCCTACCCCCTGCCACGGTCTACCACCAGTGCTTATCAGGCCCCAGTGCTTCAGTGCTCCAGCCAATCCCACTGCAGCATCCTCCTCCAGCATCACCAACCTTACAGCAAAGCATCGGTTTCACACCTGAGTGCTCCTGGGATCCAAGCCAATCCCCACACAGCCCTTATTGACAATCAACTCTCCCCATGTAGCAGTTATTTACCAGTGCTCAACCAAAGTCCGGAACTCCACTCCTGAAGATGACCAGAGCACACTTGTCTAAATGTCGAGCTCACACTCAATGGTTCTTATCAGAACCATACCTTTCCCCCCCCCCAAAAAAAGAGATCTATCCATATGGTGTTACCACAAACCCTCTTCAACTTTGGAATAAGTTCTTTTGTATGGACATACCCTGATGGTAGAATTGCCTGCCCTTGGTAACTATTCAATTAGAAGAAGGAGAAGCCTAAAGAAGGAACAACTAACCCAAGTCACCAGTGGACCATATCTTCAGAAATTTGTACCTTATTGGTGTCAAATTTGATCAGTCTTAATAACCTAACAGATCTTGTAACTTTGAAGTTGAAAGATTCGTAACTTTAAAAGCAGTTGCAAACATTGCATACATGTACTGGCACAGTATTTCCAGTAAAATTAAGTCGGTTGACAGGTTTTGTTTGCCCAAGATTTCCATTGTTTTGAAGTACAAGGGTCAAAGTTACAGGCCATAGGGCAGAGTTATTGGACAAACATTTATAGGAGCTGTGTTTAAATCATACAAGTGGAGAACCTCTGCATCTTTTGCTAGCTAACATTCATTCATTCTTCTTTTATTTCAGATGTCTGCTGAAAGTGTTACTGAGGCTCTGAACATTTCAGACAAATCAGGTGTTGCGAAAAAGGCCTTATGTGAGACCGATGTGATGTATAAGTCTATCCGTGGGAACACATGTGATAATGATGCTACACTTGAAGATGGCAGGACACGATCAAGTAAACTTCCTGGTTGCCAAGACACTGAAGTAGACAAACATACAGCTCAAAGGCTGTTGCTGCTTTCGAACAAGATAAAGAACCACAATGCTGTTGGAAACTCTATTCTCCCAAATGTTAAATTAGTTCAGTACAAGTATGAGAGTGGTGCTTGTGATCCTATTTTCAATCAAATAGCACAGGCATTAAATGAAACCACAGTGGAAAGTATAGCCTGTATCTTGCACACCAAACCAGGGAACATATTGCTGTGTACAAATGGAGAAAATAGAGAGGTAAGACTTGAAAGCAGGGAGGAAAGACTCAAAAACTCCTTGGCTTTTAGTAAGACTACCCAACCTAGACAGTTTTACTAAAGGCTAGAGTTTCTCTTGTCTTTTCCTTTTTATTTTTCCAGCAATAAAAGTTAATAGTACTATGTATAATAGTTCATTTTATGGAGTTTTCCTTGTCAAACAGAGGCTGGATTCCAGTACATTTTCACTTAATTATTGTTGCTATGTTTTTACATTCCAGCCTCTGGTGAATGAACCCTCCCAACAAAAAATCCAGAATCTTACTTAGTTCTGGAACTAAGTCACTTTCAGGAAACTTGAGGAAATCAAGTGAAGATTTTGACCAAAATAATTGAAAAATATTGCATGTGTACTCTCACATCTGCCGAGTGCGGATGCAGAAATATTATGTCCTGAAACTTGTTTTCCATTTTTCGTTGTGTTCCTTTTTTATTAAGTTTTTAAGTACATTCTGTTTGCTACCAATACCATGCCATATCAAAACCAAACATCCAAACCGACAAGTGCATGTGTGGTTCGGTTTGGTTGGGTTCGAAAGTGCCATGTTCTATGATTTTGGGCTTGATCCGGCGGTCTGGCTACAGTGCTAGCTGTCGCTTTCAAAAGTGGTTTAGCCACTGGTGCTTTTTCTTTGTTCCTCCACGTGACTGGGTGTTTGCAGTTATATCTCCTGCTCATAAAACTTTAAACTTGAAACAACCTAGTAATGGTTCTGATGGCAGCACGTTTTTATGCTGTGACTTATTTTATGATTGTCAGACAGCTTTTTGCCTTGCGCTGGGGTGTGTAAGCCTATGGGATTTGTAAGATCTAAAAAACGGGACTGTCAAATTATCTTGATATATCTTACTGTAAAGTAAGTACATAATAGTGTCAGACAATCTGTGAAATCTTACCACCAGAAATTCTGTCATTTTAGAGAATTTTTTTCTCAGAAAATTTTATATATTGCAACCGTCTATTAATGGGTCATGTGCAAAATGCCAACACGCCATCGGTCCACCTAAAGTCATAATTAGCTAATGAAATAGATAAAGATCCATACCTAATGACCTGAAGGAGAATTTGGACTGATCTGAAACTAAACTTTATTTTTGAAACTTTGGAAGTTTACCTCACGTAAATTATATCATCCCGGTTTCACCCCTCAAGATAATGGTATGGTCCAAATCAATTATGACCTCTCCAGAGGAGCTGCAGGACCAATTTTTCTCAAACGGAGAAATTCACAGTAACTCACATGACCAAAACATAAGGATGTACATAATTGCCACATTTTTTGTATTTATAAAGTGTTAACGATGGGCTCTGTTGTGCACATAAATGGTTTCTGACCAATGTACGCTGGCCTTCGTGTGAAAAGCGAACTGTACATGTACATGAACATGGTCAATTGTGCATGTGTACATTACATGTACGGTACACGTGTGGTCACGAAGTCACTGTGGTACTGCAGCAGTCAACTCACTGCGGGATGAATCGTTAGTTGACAATTCTCAGTGTTGCATTTTTGAAGATGAAACACAAAGTTGAAGGTAATTTCGCCAACCACAATTACCATGAAAAGCAAAGGGAAAGAATGTTTTTCTTAAGGGATCAAATTAATCGAGCTGCACTCTGAGTGATAAAAATGAACAGCGTTTTTCTCAATTTTTCTCGGGGCAGTGCACTCAAAAGCTGAAACAGTCCCTTGAATGATATATAAAGTAATTCAGTTACAAACCCCCAAATCGGTAAATTTTGGCAAACTGCAGTACATGCAAATCTTGCACAGTACCTAAATGTATGCATCCATTTTGGAGTTCCCACCAGGGTGGCCAGCCGACTTCAGAAAAAGAAAAACCTTGTGGTTTTTTAAGTTGGCGGCTGATTTTGTTCTTACTGGAAGTTGATCAGCAGAAACTCGTCCACGTGCTCATTCCAAGGGATTTGCACTGCCAAAGATTGCCAGCCGATACGCAGAAGATCGGGCGTATTCATGAGGTTGGTTATTTGCATAAAGCTATATTGTGTTCCGTTCACGGAGCCGCTGGGTTGCTAACGGCTCTTTTGTTTGGCTGGGATTAGTGTGCTCTCCATGATTCCGCGAAATGCCCGCGTCCTGGAACGCTTAGTCAAGTTGGGGATGACGCCTAATGGCTTGCCATGGTTGCCTTTCCGACTGCATCCCCTGTAATCAAAACGAAGAGGCGTGCTCAACAATTTTTTTTTGTCAATATCACCATTTTATCCGGTCATGCTCTTTACTTTAGCAAATAAATGGGAATATTATAATACTTGGATTCTGCATAAAATAGGATATCTGGATTTTTAAATCGTGGATTGATCTTCCGTCTTCAGACGCTCCTTACCTGCAGTTTTTCTATTTTTGCAGTGCATGCGGAATGACCTCACTTTCCCATGCATGTTATGATATGGCCGTAGTCCTCTAACTCTTTTTGTGTGTGGGCCGGCCTTACTTTCGTCCCTGCACTTCGGGATGTGACCGTGATGACGGACGCTTTCACTATGCAGAGGGGGAGCCTCTCTTCCTCCACGCCGTGCCTCCGGGGTCTAGGACACTGCCGCTCGAGGCAAACATATCAGTGTGTTAGAACTCCAAGCGTGTTCAACGCTCTTCGTCACTTCTGACAGCATTTAGTATGTTGTTCCGCTCAAGTCCAGAGCGACACCTCAATGACAGTGGCGTACATCAATTGCCAGGGCGGCACTCGCCTTCCTCAGCTCCTGTGCCCTTGCGGGATCAGCCTTCAAGCTGTCCACATAGCAGAAACCAGCAACAGCACAGCAGACGCACCCTCTCAGGTGCTGTCCAACCGACAGAGTGGACTCTTTATCTGAATGTTGTCAGCCAGATTTTTGCGGACCTCTGAGGCATCCTACACGTTCTTGCTGGTCCCCCGTTCAAACTGCTCTCCGATGCGTCTGACCTTCATCGCAGCATCAAACTGGTGTTCCTCCTTGTGGTTTTTACATCGAGATGAGGTAGCGAGCGGCATGCCCTATCGATTGCCAGTGGTCACATCTGCTGGGAGCTACATGGGGCTTGCCTTATCCCGATCCTCGGGTTTCTGTCGAAAACTGAACACCTACCCTCCAGCCTCCCAACATAGCCTCACTTTTAGGAGACAACTCTGACAAGAGATGGTGTCTGGTTTGGACTCTTAAGTAGTATCTTGCCATGATCAAGCATTGCCGAGAACTAATTCCCAGCTCTTTGTCACCACAATGAAACCCTTTCACCTGGCGTCTAAGGACATTATTGCCGATGGACGGTCTCGGCCATTATCTTTGATAACTGAGACTGGCTGGTACAACATGATGAGACAACTTGATCTCATGTCAGGGCCCAGGACGTTTGGGCCGCCTCTGCATCCTGGTCGTACTTCAGAGGAGTTCCTCTAGCTGAAATCTGCCAGGCAGCTTGCTGGAAATCTCCCTCCACCTTCACCAAGTGCTATCTGAAGGATGTTCTGTAGAGGGAAACAGCCCATGGCAGAGCTACCCTGTGCTCAGCGATTCGGACAATGTCCAGTGCTGTTCACCGCCGGGCGGTGGATACTTCGACTTTAGGAGTTTCTCCTGGTGAGTAATCACTCTTGATACACCTGCCTTGTGTTCTTATAGCAACTACACTCCTGTCGCTGGGATAAAAAAAGTGTTTTTATATATGTTGGGTAAGGGCAAAACTCAAAATTAAAATTAACATCTCCCCCATACAAAGTATATCTTTACAACAGTTTGCAGTACCCCTTACTGCAAATGACTCTGACCAGCTGGTTGCCCCCAGCAAACTCAGTGGTCAAGTTAGCAGGAAGTCTTGGGTTCGAGTCCCACCCGAGTGAGCTTGTGAATTTTTTCGCAAGTTCTCAGACAAGCACTGAGTATACATTGTTTATAAATATATTGGTCAGGTAAGGTTAAAATATGTAATTAAAGTTGACATCTCCTCAGCGCAAAAGCACATCTTGACAATTACTTGTACCTTTCAAGCGTACCTGCAAAGAAACACGCAAAGATGTCTTCCATGATGTGGCCAAGCTTCTTCTCAAGAATGTTGACAATGATCCAACAAAAGATCTCATTAACCTCATCCAAGAGGAAAATGAAAAATCAAGGGAGCAGGAAATGCTGTTGTTCCAAATGATGTTTCGAAGATCCCCTTACCTCATAAGCAGGATCAGCACGTAGAACATTGGTATGCAGCGCCATCCACTGCACCTGACCCATTTATCACAAAAAATCTACCGCAACCAGCTTCCCATGGCAGTTACTTCTCGGTATGGCCCATTTCAGCTCAGGAGGTGTCTCCCCAAAACCATCATCGACTCAAAGGCATCAAGACCAGCTTGTAGGACGTCGGTCTGCAGCACCGTCCGCTGCACCTGACCTGTACAATCCATCTTAACCAGCTCCTTTCCATGGCAGTCAATCCTCATTCCTATCTCAACATTGGATGTGCACCAATTTTGCACCAAGAGTGAAGCAATAGTCTTTGTGAAGACTGAGAGTGAAAGTGATTGTCATATCTCACAACCTTTTAATGGTGAAAATGACTTCGTGCAGAATGGCACTATAAGTAGTTATTTCAGCTCAGTCTGTTAAACACATGATACAATGAACTCAACATGTTTAGGTTTGGAAATTTCTCAGGATGTTATCAAAGAAATGTTTCTCTTTTAACACATGTTAGTAGGTCAGGAAATTTTTAGGCTTTTGTCTGTGTGATGTTTTATATCATTGTTTAGACTTGCTAGTTATGATTTCTCAACAAAACTCATTAACATTCCTTTAGATGATTTAGCAACATTCGTCAGTTTGTTGAAATTGGCTTTGATTGCTACTGTTGACATTTGTCTATCTTCATACTAAAACCACTGTTGCTATACCTCGTTGTTTGGGGCAAGCTTTTGCTTAGTTACATAAGAGATGCCTTGCAACAATACACTGTTCTCAATGGATAAGAACGGCACAAAGGAACCAATCCATTTCAGGGATGGCTGTTGCTATGCAAAAGCTTGCCCTGAATCACAAGTTATAGCAACAGTGTCTTTAGTCTGGGAAATTCAAATTGTTACGTTTCTGTGCAATCAGATAACACAGTGTACCAGATTTTATTCAAATTTAACTCGCAAGTGGCTTATTGTTGTTTTTCAAATTGCCCTCTTAAAATTAATTAATTACGACAAATGGCAGCAGTGTTCATGACGTAGGTTTCAGAACCCACAAATAGTCGGGCACCATTTCGTCTCTCTGAACCTCAGAGTAGCACATACAACTTCCTTCACGGTGCGGCATGAAGCCGGAATATCCATACACATGTCATGTGTGTACATGTATGTACGTACGGCCTGTGCCTCCATACATATGTACATGCGTGCATGTACTTGTGTGAAATGATGAATTCTTGAAGATTTTTGAAAACTGAAAATCTTGAAATTTGCCCGTATGTGTGCACTGCATTTTTCAAACCACCCAGCAGCATGAAGTTAATCTACAAATGTGTTTTTTATAAACTACTTGTTAATTTACTCTGGCCAAAGTAAAATTCAGCCATTTTTACTGGGCTGGTTTATTCTGCAGGAATAGATGCCACACGTGCAAGGCTGGCAGTATCATGGTGGGATAGACATATCCCACCAGGATCTCACTGGGATCCCACTTTCATTCCAGTCACTTCTTTTTTCTGGGGAGACAGGAAGGCTATCAGTCAGTGTGCAGTATCACTCATTTAGTTTGCCTGTGTACATAAATAATGCTGTTAGTTCAGAGTGCCCTGTATTTGCAATTCTTGTATCACCCAAGTATGCACTTACTAAACTGTAAAGGCTTGCCCACTTCAACCGGACGTTACCTGCTTGTAAATAATTTTATCATTAAGTGACAAAATTCGCTGTTTGCAAATCAAGATAAAACCAGGTTTTCAAAACTTAAACGACTTACTTGCGCTATGGTAAATACATTGTACATGTAGTACAATTTTGTATAGTCACTGCTTTGGAATTCTACAAAATTTGACCTAAATCCTTGATTATAAACCATGGTCATCATCAGGCACAAGTTTCACCATTGATTTCCTTTGAAAATGTTAATATTAATCTTTGAGGTATATTCTTTTCTTGTGTAGACTGTCATAATTTCTGAAGGATTAATTTGCAAGTATGTCACTTTTATCCATTCAATGATAAGCCTACATGCACCTGTTTTAGGCCATGGGATGTGGGCCATTATCATGCTTAATTTTAGAGTTATATGCAACACCCATGGGGACACCATACATTTGTCATAGATGGGTTGGGTATGCGTCCCTGACCAAAAATTCCAATATCCCCACCCAGAGCGGGTACTGGATATTTCAAAAGGTGTAGTTGATTATAATACATGTTAACCAGTATTTCATTAACTAACGTTGATTTAATGTTGACTTTCCTGGCAAGTTTAACAATTTATGCTTGTTGCAGTCAATGCAGTCTACAGGAGGTGGTGTCTTAGCTCCAGAAAGCAAGGGGCTGATGTGATTTTGCTATGTATTTTATATTCAATCTTTGTACACTGTACACTGTGCAGCTTTACAAATGATTCATTATACTTGTTAACTTCATATGTGTATACATTTAAACTTGCACAGAGCCCAGAAAAAATCTGTATGACGTACAATTGGTGGTGTTTGAACTTCAGAGGTCGGCTCATGTCTACATCTACCTCTCTTGTAGCTGCAGTTGGTGAGTTCCGAAAATGTCATCTGGAGCTGGTGGGAGGCTGCACTTCAATTTGAAGTTCCCTTTCACAGTCAACTTCTTCTGGCACTTGCTCCAAACAATGGCGAAATATACCAGCCTGATAATTAGCACACATTATGTGCTTCACAAGGGAATCTTTGTTTGGTGGAAGTGATTCTTCTGCATGTGTACCAAGTCTGAGCATGTCATATCGTGCAACATTCACATTTGACTCTTTTTCCCATCATACATTTCAGATTAAAAATTCTCCAAACAGGAAACCAGATTGTCATATGGGACGAAAGATTCTCGAAGCTCTCGAAAGGCACCTACATGTAACTTGACTCGTATCTGATTATTATTTTTAAGGGCTTGATCTTTCTTTTCCCAAAGAATCCACCAGTGAACGGATGGAAACCAACCAGGGCTGATGCAACACCAAAACCATGCTGATTACAGAGGGACTTGATGTCAAGGGTACAAACTTTGTCACCACGACCAGTGTGGAAGAGGAGAGGTACTTTAAACTTCTGAGCACATCCCATGCTGATGATGAGCACATCAGTGTCCATACTCTTTATAACTACTGCTGGTGGATCTGGTGAAACTGATGTGGATGTCCATGGTGTTGACTGATGAATCTTCTCGGCATATTTTGCAAGCAAAAGCAATCGAGTGTCAGCTTCTTCATGACTATAGTGGAATTCTGGAACAAGCACTGCCTTAGCACTGACCATTTCATGGTCACCTGAAAGTGTATGGCATTCTTTCCCATGTGCTAAGTACACTGTAATGTTCTTGTACACATCCACTGTGCACTTTTGCCAAGCATGAAAGAGGTACTCCACAAATGATTCTTTATTCTGGCTTGCACTTAAGAACTTCTTCCACTTGGTTGGTCTCTTTTGCTTTCCGTTGTCCTCTTGTACCTTGACCAGTTCAATTCCTGTGGAAGCGCACTGACCTCTTTCTGCATTCTTAATGCTTATGTTGGGGTATGTGTCAGTGACAAATGGATTTCATCAGCTCCTTGTCAGGCAGCTACTTTCACTAATTTCTGGAAGAGAAACTCAGCAAGAAGATGGAAGGTTGTGGGTGCAAAGGGCAAGTGCAGCTGTTGCAGCATTGCCATTCCATCAATGATCCAAGTACTCCTCACAGGTACTGAATCTACAACAACTTCTCAACTGAAGTTTCTAGATGGTGCATCAGTGATGCCTTGTTAGTCTTTACCAGGGTTCCTTGTTCTGTGGCAAGTGGAAGTGGTAGTATGTCAAAAGGTTTTGGATATCAGTTTTATGCACTTTTGCAATGAAAACCAGCCTTGCAATTAGTTTCCGGTCAGCTCGTTGAGTTGCCATCTTTCCGTTGACTTTTGCGATGGTCTTCTTTTTCATTAATTGAAATGTTGTGAGCTTCTGATGCTTAATTGGCTTAAAGAAGGTGTCGCTTTCCTGATGCAGCCTTTCTTTATAGAAGGAAGAAAAGCTGCTGATGCCAACTTCTGCTGCTACCAACAATTCACCCCTCACTTTATCTAGAGCAACAACACCAAAGGACAGATGTAAAAGGTCTGTATATTCGACGGTGAATGGATTGACCATGTTGCATACTGTACTGACGATTGCCTCAACATCCTTCTTGTCATGCTCAATCCTGCTGTGGTCCAAATCTTTTCTTAATCTTGCTTCATCCTCTTTTCCTTCCATGGCCTTGCATTCATTAGTTATGGCTGAGCATCTGTGCTGTGTTAGCAGCCATCGAAGGACAGCACCATGATTGGTTGTGAAGCTTATTAGCCCTCCTATGGTTTTGGCATCTCTGTTACAGGTTTGCTCAGTGCACATATCACACTCTACCTGTGCAAATTCATATCTTTCTTGCCACTGAACTGCAAATTCACCTCTGGAAAAAGCTGCATATGCGGAAGGATGTCCAGGCCAACACTGGCGTCATAGCCCAAAGATGGTCCAGGGATGGCTGTACCCGGCTGAAAAGGTTGGTCCAAGCATGGCTTGCCCCGGCTGGCCCATCTTTAGCCAGCTTTGGGCTGACTGCTGCCAGGACTGTTATTGCTCACCCGGGCCAGATGTGGTATGTCAGTGGTGGCCCAGAGCTGGCCTAAGCTGGTACATATCATTTCAGCGTAGTTACTTATGAGTGCCGATGATATCTATGACGAGGCAACAGAATTTCTCAATGTTTGCCCCCCTAACATTCCTTGCAGAACTCTATGTCCACTCAATTCAAACACTATTTTAGTAGCCATTGATGAGTGCCCTAAATTTGGTTTGCTCGGACACTGATCCTAAATCGTGAAAGGAAGACAATTTGAGACCTAAACAAGTGTAAACTCTGTGAAATGACAACATAAATGGGGTACAATTTTAGGTGGTGATTCCTACGTTTTATGGTCATATAGCTCCATTTTGTAAAGGGTAAAGAGGTGATTCCATCCCCCTTCCATCTCTTTCTTACCATCTACTTATATGCCTGGACTGGCCCAACCCTGACCCAAAGGTGGCACCAGCTTATTTGGTATATAAAACAGTGCTAGCAGTGGGCCATCAAGGGTCCGGGGCTGGCACAGCTGAGCCAACCTCTGCCGGATCATCCCAACTCTGGTCTAGGCCTGGGTCGACAGTTTGGCTTTTGCTGGGGGTGTTTTGGGCAAATCACACATTACTAGATGATAGGCTGAGAGGTACTGTGCATAGCTAGGCCTATCATATGCAAATATCCAAAGCAGGATTCTCTGGATGATGGACAGATGCAGATCCCAGTTGCATGTTCTGGTGGTTCTTGTGAGGAGCAGACATTCTCAACCATACTGAAATATGTTGACCAGAATGCAAATGTTGCACTTTCTGTACACATCCTATGAGTGAAACTTCTGAAGGCTGACACTAGACCCTGAAATTCTTCGCCACTGATAACATCTGCAATCTCTTTTCCCTTGAATCCTGACTCAAGCCTCCCTACAATGCTGTGTATCATTACCTTCTCCTCTGCACCTAGACTATCCACATACGCTCCCCACTGGAGTTTACAGAGTGCATCATGCATCAGCTCATGGGCACACATACTTCGATTGTAGTGATGTCCATTCATCACTCCATTCACAGGACCTTCAGCTATAACACCTGCTTCAATGAGGATGTCTGTCAGCCCTGCATCTTTGAACTTTTTACCTATACAAGCAAGCTATGCCATTTCAGTATGGAATAAGCCTGTCTTGATGCATCTTATCTTACCAACAGATTTGCTGAGCTTTGGCATAAATTGCCTGGTCAAACACCAACACTAGCACAGCTAACTCCAGGACATCAGCATATCTCAAAGATCGGCTCAGAATGGTTTAAATGGTGTCTATCTCTGTTGGACTGGCATTCAGGGATGGCAGGTACGCAACTACAGATGTCTTTGGATATCATAGTGAGGTGTGTGTTGAAACCAGTTCATCCTGGGATGCCAGTGACATTTGACCTCAGCAGGTTGTAGGCCATATCAAGACTTCGCCCCTCTGCAATTTCATGGGTGTTTTCCATACACCTTCAGTCAGTCCAATGCAAGATTGACCTTTTTTCTGGCCATATCCCAAGAAGGGATGTGATGTCCTTACCTTTGTCTTTTTCATTGTGGGTGCAGGAACAATGTGTGGCATCTGTTGACTCAATCTCTGGATTACAATCCCATTGGTGCTGTGTGTTGTCCCCTTCCCTGACAAGGGTGTCTTCTCTAAAGTCTATGTTGTGCCACACTATGGTTGTGAACAGCTTCGGCTGAACTTGTGGGGACAAAGTACTGTCACCCAGGTTGATCTGTTGGTGTGGCTAGTGCTGTATTATACTTTGCGAGTGTTGCTTGTGCAATACTGTGCCCTAGTCCAAGATTCCTACCAATTTGGCTGAATCAGTGAGGTGGCTAACAGCTGTTGCAAGTGCATAGTGTTTCGGCATGGGTTTCTTGCTGTTCTTCACAAACATTATATCTTGTGCTATCGACAGCAATCTTCGTTCCTTTGACTCTGATGTTTTGACATATCTATCCACCTCTGCATCATCTGAAGCACCTGCAACCCATGCCAGAAAGTCCTTTATGATACGTATGAAAATTTGATTCAGTCTGGCCAGCATTAATATCCCTTTACCCGGGAGAAGTCTCTTCCTTATGATAACCTCACAAAACTGATTATGCATGTATGCTGTCGTATACCCACTTTGAATTTCTGTCAGGGGCTTACTTGCCTTACTGAGAAACTTAGTGTAATCCCTATATAAACATTCTCGGTGATACTAAAGCTCCCAAGCAACCAAGTCTTCACCCTCTATCTGCTGAAGCATATCGATGTCTCCTTTTCTTTGTGCTTCCTCCAACAGTTGTCCTCCTTGAATAAGTTCACGCTTCGCCAGTCTCAGTAGTGTTCATTTACCTGCAATTGCGAAAAAATATTAACTAAAAGAAAACATTAAGCTTGAGCTGATTATGGAAGAAAAATGCCTTCACTTCACAGGAATTTGGAGTTTACAAGGAGCTCCTTTAAGTGTAACTTGAGCTGGTTGACTCTACAGCCAAGGTACGAGACTTACAAACTAAATGTAAATGTCTCATGTTTAGTATGAGGCTGGGAACTATACTGACTTTGCTCTGCATCTTGCAAGCTTTTGTAACAACCGATGACATACGTTAACATAGAGTGCCGGTAAACAGGGACTTTCCTAAATATGTAAAATAATTTACCTCAAAATGGTTAATCATATTGTGAGCTTTGAAGACAAACAATTTTCATCAAGAAAAAAAGTTAAAACACGGTAGAGTGCACGCAACACTTTTCATCCTGTACTGGTTGCCATCGAAAGCACAGCCACCCACTGTATGTGCAAGTTAGTATGGAACAGAACCAACATAGTCAAGATTAGCTACATGTACAGCATAGTGTCAATCAAGTGGAAGACCCTTCCCACATGCATGACTTCGACACGTGCCTGTGGAAAACTCGCACGCAATCAGATGTTCTAGAAAAATGGGCGGTTGAAGCATGAAGCTTAGAGGGCAGCAATGTGAAAACAGCCGTCCATCACAAGATTTAAAAGATGTGACAATGAGCCAAAATTCACTAGTTTGGCTGTCGATGGTCTGTCAACATTATTCTCGACCACATATCATTTAGTGGAGCATGAAGAATGACTGAAAGATGGACTAGAGGTGTCATGGTTGACTAATTGAAACTACCCCTCTAAGCAATCGTTGCACACTGTGTATTGCTAGAAGCTTCGCAATATAAACCTTGCGATATTGGGCTGGGTAAGTTGTCTAATGTTAAGTCTGCTTAAAATTGTGCTGCAAAGGGCTGAGTAAATTTGAATAATTTACTATTTGAATATTTGACCTTCAATTGGATCGCATATTCAAATATTAAGTTGTACCAGCCGGCAGATTGTTGATGAACAAACCATATACAAAACAGTCACAAATGTACTTTATAATCACTATAATTTCTCACTTTTCATCTCCAGCCATAATTTGGCAAAGATACATATTATTATTGCAATATTTTCATTTAAATATTTGAATACAAAAACTTATTGAATATTCATTAATTGATCGAATATTACGATATTTGGCGTAGCCCTAGTGCCAAAGCCAGGAAATATGTTTTCATTCGAAACTTCATAGGAATACACATATTTTTAGACAATACCCATTACTCATTCAGACAGGCTGAGAGCATGATAAGTATTTCGTGTGAGCTTACTTTTTCTTGCAGGTACAACGTTTATTTTGTATACAAGCAAATTTTTTTCTAACATTACAAGAATTTGTGGACATGAATTATTTTTGAATCGGCCTGCCCTTGTCATAATAAGCACAGATACAGTACAATTAAGCAAATTAAGAACCTCACCACCTCATCTCTGTGTCTTTAATAAATTGTCAATCTTCATTGACAACTCATATTAAACCTTAACAATGAAAACTGGAATAGCATAAATGGCCAGACCTACACATGTAAGGGCATTTGTTTTGACATGAGGTGCTCTATGCAGTACTGAAGAACCAATTAGTTTCCCCGCAGGCGATTGGCCACACCCACTGTTGTATGTCTGGTGATAAATGTTTGTCCCATAAGTCACATTTAGGGCCGGTGACCATTTAGACCTGGTTTGAAAAGGCCCCTCCCCCTGTAGCCTGCCCTGTATAATGTCTGCCGTTATTCAGGCCACTCCAGGCCAGTATCAGGCCTGTCTGCACATGGGCATTTCAAAGTCCCTGATGGAAGGCTTTCTTCACCATGCTCCCAGAGATGGATAGGCGTCTAAGCGGATTAGTGTAAACATTGTATAGAGCTGAAGGATTAAAAACCACACGCAGGTTCCTTCTGGGATAGATTACATGTACCACTACTTGCAAACAATAGACCCCAGGATGGAGAAGTTTGAGATCAACAATCAGTCCAGCATCCCAGGCCGGTATGAAAGGGGTTTTGCAACAAGGGAGCTTACTGGGGGGCCCTTTTCAAACCGGGTCTAAATGGTCGCCAGCCCTTACCTGAGATTTCATCAATGTTACTTTGAGTTAAGTGTATTGTAAATGTTTTTTAAATACAGTGTCTGACAAACTGCAAACAATGATTTCAGTGTTAAAAAAGAAATTGTTTTAGACACATCTGAACTGTGCAAACTAAAAAAAATTGTGATTTAGTTTTCGGATAGCGCAAATAATATTTTCCCACGAAGTCCACAACTGGAGAGCTGCGCCGCCGCTAATAAATAGAGAACTCCCTATTATTGTCATGCTGTGCCATGTGAGTTGTTCACGCATTCAAAAGGTCAACAAAGGCAGAACACAGCTTTTTCAAATTTGATTAATTGGTTTTGAAAATCTCCCATTTCTACCACCACCACAAAAAATTGATCTGATCTGATCAGACTGGAAATACAATGAAAAGACCTTTTAGTTAAAAAAAAATAGCTACAAATTCAATCGTGTAAAATAAATTCTTGAACTACTTACCAAACGATAGAGTAAACATCAATGTTTTTTGTCCTAAGTGTTGGGCTTCTCTCATTGGTCTTGCATGTGACCAAATGATGATGCTGATAAAGACCTGTGATCTATTAACCACTTCGGACCGGGCCATTTTTCAACGTTGAGGATGCTGGACCGGCATGACTTTCATTTTTTCCGTTTTCAAAATCCTCCAACAATTCATCATTCCATTTAACGGTCG
>NW_019091509.1:224403-245162 GCF_001949145.1 Acanthaster planci | reverse complement strand
TTCCCCCTTTATGTGAAATTGTGCTGACTGAGCCCTCAGAATCTAAAGCATGGTGTTTTGTGAATACATTTAGCTTTAAATATTATCCGTAGGTAGAAGTACTACTGGAAAGATATCGGCTTTCAGGTGGCTGTCTTCTTTGATGTTAATCCCGCCGTGCCATAATACAGTTCGGCAGAATTCCAATCAAACTTTGCTTCTGTAAAGCTCGTATGAATTTCAGGATTCTTCCTCACCTGGTATTAAGTCACTACGTAATCACGTTACATGTTCAAAGATTTGTGTGAATGAGAAACCCAAGGGATGTAAAATAAGAGTACAACAGACTATCACGTAAATCAAAAGTAACTTTTTCAAAACAAAAATACTGCTGAGTCTGGATTTATGTGGCATTGATGTCTAAAATGGGATCCGAGTAAACATACTATGGCCTCATTTCTTATTTTCTTTCATTGTTGGGGTTGCTCTTTATGTCAATGTACACATTGTACAGTACATTATACAGTGCATGCATTTGTGTATCATGTGCGTGTCACATGGTGTTCGGAGTTTGTTGAGCTCAGGGCAACATTCAGAAAGGTAATTGTTGTCTGCGTAATTGTTGTGTACGTAACCTGCGTAGTACTTAGTAGGGCTGAGTGTACATGTATGATCTGTGGCGGTACCACATCTTCCGAAATTCTTTGGTTTTGGAGCAGCTGTTGGATGAATGACAAGCCATGTGTTGCAGTTTCTTATGCAGAGGGTGGATTACTGTAGGGTCGTGAGGCACCCTCATTGTTCTGCATTTTGCTGGGCAATGAGAGGGAAGAGAAACACAAACTTTCACAAGCAATGGGTACCAGGGCTGAGTAGGCCAACATGGAATGATCACAACTGCCTGGGCAGCATCCTCTTCAAGTTTTTGCAGGACTCTCGCTATGAGAAAAATACTGGGAATGCAGTCCCCAGTTTATAGTGAATGCATCAGTTGTGTACGCTTGCGTATCTGGGTGCCAAGATGCACACATGTATATCTGTATTTGGTAATGAGGCTTGAGGCAAACATGTCGAAGATTGGGCTAACTCAACCGAGAATGTTTTCAGCATCAATGTAGAAATCTTTTCATTGACTTGCCACTCAGTGTGGTCCTGAAAATACCTTGATGCCCAGTCAGCTGAGATTTTCAATTTTCCTGGGACAAAGACTGCCATTAGCCAAATATTTCAATCTTTACACCATAACCAAAGGTCTCTTCTGACTAAATTGCAGTCTTTAGAGTGAGGACCACCCACGTGATTAATGTCCATCACTGCTGTGATGTTGTCTATTTGAAGCAACACATGTATGTCTTTGGACACATGGAAAAATGCTTGGGGGGTAAAGTAAGTACAGTCGACTCTCGTTAATACGAGGGCCTTGGGACTTTCTAAATTAGCTCGTATTATCTGGACCTCGTCTCATGCGAAAGCTGCTGTCCCGCTCGTCACATGTGTAACCGATCGACCGCATCGTTAAGCGTACATCATGTACAACTTCCTGTACATACATGTAGGCCTACATGTACTTTGTATGCACATACGTGTGGTTTGGAATTTAATTTCAAAACAGTTTATGTTAATGAAAATGAGAAGTAACTGTACTTTTTATGAATAAAGACTTGAAATAAAAAACAATGACATAATACAAGAACAGAGAAACCGGTAAAGTCGAGTTGGAGGGTGCATGGTTGGAACAATGCCGTTTTACGTCCCCAGCATGCTGTGATGAGATCGTCATACAACGCACACACGTAAGTACATTAACATTTTAGGTGGTAACCATTTTGAGATTGACCAATATGTCGCTGGCTTGAAGTAAGGGCACTAAGGAAGTCAACTGAGTTTCTTAGTCTTTTGAAGTTTTATGTCTTCACGTTAAGTGGTTGTACAAAGTGTACTCCAGATTTCAGGGTTCACCTTAGTGCCATCCATTGCATCACAGTTTTCTGGGTAGGGGTATATTTTTATCTTTCTGTGAGCATTTTATGTCAGCCATCTTTGATTTCAGCATAGCGTTCATCACTTGGCCAATTCAGGTTTCATCCCAGGACCTGTCTTGTTATCATCACTGAAGTCCTGCATGATGTACTCCCAAGAAAGCTGCACTGTCTGAAGGATCAGCTGGTTTGTTGGTCAGATTAGCCTCAGCTTGAGTGCTGTTTTCGTCCTTTGAGGCTAGCAGTATGTTCAGCACCTGATCTTGGTCACCTTCGTGCTTCCCAACTATGCACGTTGAAGGAGCTTTGCTTTCTTTGACAAAGTTGATGGTGCCTGCTCTGTTGGCTGAGTTGCAATGCCAGTACATGTACTGGGCATACCCAAAAAGCTGATCAGTTACTTAAAACCCATCCTGCAGTCTATGTGACAGAGCGTTTGAATTGATTGTTGTTGCATTGACTGAAAGCAGGTAGTCATTGTATTAAACAATGCCGCCTTTGAATTGGCTGGTTTCTCGGGAGTGCCTGCCTTGGGTGTGGCTCATTTGCCGCTGGCTGGTTTAGCAACTGAAGTCGCCATATTCCTAGTACTTTCGGTATGTTTGTGATGTTTGCAGAGTTGGACGTGGGACTGTAACCTTGAGTTGTACCTGTGTTGTAGTCTGGCTTTTGGTTTATCGGAATCAACCATTTTCCATTCTGGCCCTGGCCTTGTACAGTAAACAAGTTTTCAACTGGCCCTGCATAAGTGATGTCCTTTTCTTTCCCTGGAGAAATCTAAGTCTTATTTGCAGCAGTACATGCAGCTGTACGTACTGGATTACCAGCTAGCTTCAATGCTGTTCCAAAAAGGGCATGGACATTGTCTGTACAAATTACGAATATGTGCAATGGTGCTTATCACCGAATGTCACTTCCGAAGGCTGTGAAGTTAGATTACGCACTGAAAGCTCAGTCAGCGCAATCTCACATGATCACCAGGCGAGGTGGAATTACAGTTTGTAATATTTCATTTGATGAGTTGAAGGTAAGTAGAGTGAAACATTTCATGTGTTACCCACAAAATTATTGTTTCCATTGCACTCATAAACATTTTTTATTTGCTTTGTACAATTAATACCTGCATAAATCGATTGCATGGAATGATTCCTTTATGTACTGCCATTTCCCTTCTCAGCCCTGCATGAAATCATGACAAGAAGTTGTCTAGTTATGAATCAGTTAATTATGCCGGAACAGATGTTCCTATCTGTCTTGCAAGTTTACAAAACTTCACCGAGTTGTTTATGTTAGCAGCTTTAGCATCTCCTTTTAGAACAGATGGTCTTCACATATTAACTTCTCCCATTTTGTGAAATAGATTCATGTCTGAATCATCACCCGTGCAATGTTAGACTGGTTCTTGGCCTTGCATTATTTTCCTCTTTCTTACTGGGAATGAAATGGGGGCAAAACGAGTCAAGTGAAATGAGGTTTACCTTAAAATTGTGAAATTCGAGATAAAAATATTGGTCCAACAAGACATTCACGTTAATGGCAAAAATTTATGTCACATTAGGGTACGTAATCCTAAAGTTTCAGCAATGCGTAAAAAAGTTTTGCTATTTAAAGTACATTAAATGTTTCATCAGTCCTCGAAATTGCCAATTTTGGCAGGCTGGATGAGTGTCATCCTGGCTCGATTGTTCGTGCTGCAGTTTTTTTGTTGTTTTTTTCAACAGTCACCAATTGACCAGTAAAATAATAAACAACATAGACTTTACAGCGATAAAACAGCCCCCCCCCAAAAAAATGAACAGACTCATCACACTATTTGTGAGGTGAAGGTACTTAAGGTACATTTACAAGTCTATTCAGTGCCTGTGGACTGGTTTCCTTTATTTGGAATACATGATTAGAATGAACGTAAACGGCTACCAACGAAAACCTGATTGCCTGACCCCCAGAGCACTGTACGCCACTTGCATGCAAGGGCAGCTGGCTGGCCAGCCCAGGCTATGCTAGGCTATGGTAAGGCACGGTGCTGGGTCTGTGACACATTTCATTCTTCAAATGTTGCTGTATAAGCCACCTGGAGTATATCTGTAAACCGCATTGACATTGATAATCAGTGTATAAGCTGTGGCCTGTATTCCAAAACTTTGAAGACTGTAGAGAATGGGGAAACCTAATTGAAAAAAAGTAGCAAGGCAGTTATTTAAGTAATAGGTCTCTCTCAAATTACATCACCTTCTGTAAATTGCCATGTGCATTGGTGTTTTGGACATTAAATTTTCATGACATGCATCGGCTGTACCCTACATGAAGTTTGAAGATGTTTGGATGAACATGCATGTGTGTGTGATATTTGCATACTGTGCCCACACACACCTGGTAGCATTGGTTATACAGTTGTAATTTCCTACAAAGATGGCAATCTTTGAGAGAGATCTGTAGGGTTGGTACTGACTGTTCATGTGAAAAATACAATTGGCATTTCATAGTTACATGAAAATACATGTATTTTATTTTTTTTAATCAATGGTCATGAAACAACCTTGCAGCATTCATATTTATTTCATGTGATGCTTAGAGTTTAATACATGTACTGTATATTATTACTTTTTAACACATTGTTCTGTGTATTATTACTCTTCAACATGTAGATGTGTAGGAGAAATGTACTTCAAGACAGACAAACTTAAAAACTGGAGTCCACAACCACAAACCCTTGCAGGCTTTGAACGTATTCGCACTGTTGGAAAGGGTTAGTACTCTTGCATTTAGTTATCTCAATTTCACACAAAGTCCACTTTAGGTACATTCAGAAACCATTTGAAATTTGTGTGAAATATTTGTTCATATAATTTAGTGTATTCCGCTTGTAAAAATGTTGCAGCCTTAGGTTACACCGAATCAGTTTTTTCTTACTACTAACACAGTGATTTATAACACCTCCTGTGCTAGGTTTAGCACTGAACCAAAATGGTTGAAAATTTGATGCAGTGTCTGATTTTAGCTAGAATACTTCTGTTTTTAATAGTCAGTGCATTTTCTGGGTTTTCTAGGCATACTTTTGTTGATTAACAAGGCACACAGTTCAGCATGTAGCATGCACTGCCATCTGCCCTTTTAGCACATGCACGTACTGTATGTTCTTGGTTTGTATTTTATGTTTGCCCGGCCAAGTACTTAAATTTCTTTTATTGGTTGTTGAACTAAAGCAGATGTGGAAAGTATTTCAAAATAGTTCACCATCAAGGCAAAGGCCTCGTATAGCTACATGTATGAAGAACTGGACTACATGGATATTACATTTAGCAAAGAGCAGCAGTAAACCTCGGAGCGAACTCACACCCTTGGGTGGCTGTGGGGATTATTTTATCAAGTTGAACCTCATGTTGATTCACATGTTTGCTACATAATGTACTTTTCTAACAATGGCAGTGTGACTCTCAGTCTGCCAAAACATTTCACACGAGAAGGTTTCAACCTGATGTAAGATTCGACAAACATAGAAACAAAAATAAGAATTGGAAGAAAATCACTTCTTTAAATCTTCAAAGTGATATCCTTTTATGGGATGTGTTGCAGTGCACCCTGCCAGAGTGATTTGCTGTGCCGCATCTCTAATTCCACTGTGGAAAAAATTATGCCTAGTATCACAACACTGAAACTTAAGCTTGTGATTTATTATTCTTTAACAGATTTCTAAATTCATCTAAAAATATACCAACTGATAACATCACTTTTTCATTAATGTCTTTTCCCCTCAATTTACTGTTGAAACAGAACTTATGTAGTTCTGGCAGAAAGTGCCTTCCATTTTCAGAAAAGAATACTTTCATTTATTCATGTAAAATATACTTCTCTGCTCACACTTCAAGCTCTGTAACACTATGAGAAGCTCAATCTGAAAAAAGTTTCAATGAGCATATGTCTAACTACAAATTACGTGGGGAGTGAAATTTTTTCGGATGAATTTATAATGAACATTTCGTATGTCCAAACAAGTAAAGTGTGTTCCACTTGTCTGACTGATTGGATTGTTTCAATTTTGTAATGCCCCCCCTCCCCCTGAACAACTGTTTCAACTTTTTACTGTTTTTAAGTAAATGCTCTCTGAACATAGCCATTTGCTCCTCACTTGATAAGTACATGGTTGTTTCTAGCACCTACCAACATGATGATTATCTAGAAGACTGGACAGACAAGTGTAGATTTTTCTTCCTAAATGTACAATTTTTTTTTTCTTTATTTACAAGTTGCTTTGTTTTGAATCTTGGCTGGGTCTTCACAGAATCAAACAAACTTGACTGGGATACTCAACAATTCCTCCACCCAAAACATTTACTCATGTTTGTCATTGAAAGGAATTAAGTTTTGTGCCATGCCTCACAGCTGTCTCCAGCCCTCTAGACTATTTTAAAATTTGTTGAACATTTGCCACTGTGCTGGTCTTGAATTTGCCTACAGAGTAGTGTGCCTAAGGAGACGGTGACATATTCATGTTTAACTTCATATATTTCTTGCAGTTAACTGAAACATTGCCTCCCATCACATTGTATTCTATGATATTTCCTTGAACTTTAAAATACATTGATAAGTTTTGTTTTGTGCCAGTGTAAAATAATTTTTTTGCGTGGAAAATGTTTACATTCAGAATGTACAGCTACACAAACAGAGCAGGAGTATGAGGTATTAAATTTTCTTCCATGATTATATTTGCATGGATTCTCCCAACAGTTTCAGTGTGCTGAAATGTTAAATGATACTTTATTAATTCACCAGGAGCATATGGAGCAGCTGTTTTATACAGAAAAAAAGACGATGACTCGTTGGTTATTCTGAAGGAGATAAATATGCTGGATCTTTCAGCTTCAGAACGTCAAATGGCTCTAAATGAGGTAAAGTTTAATAATGGCTTTACATGAAGTTCACTTGAATTGTTTTGAATTTCTGGTACTTATATTAGTTTATTACAAGCATGATGTAAATCCAAATAGTTCAACGTGCATGGATGTTTCTGGAAATTATTTAACATGCTAAAAGCTAAGTACATGTATACAATTAGGATTAAGCAAAAAATTCCATAAAGGAATAAATGAATAAGTACAAACAACCGGGGCCCTGCATGCCACATGTTCACAGTGAACAACTGCACGTGCATGATATACAGCAAAGTTATTTGTCAATCCGGATCAGAAGTATTGATTTTTGGCTTTATTAACCACTTGCCACTGGGGATTCCGGTTTCAAACACATATTCTTTATATGCGTGGCGGGGGTCTCCGAAATTTGACAAAGGGAACTTAGCCTTCTATTAACAAAAGACTGTACTCGTAACAAAAGACCAGGCTGCTAGGAATTACCAACATTTTGTCACTGTCAATAGTGGAGATAATCCAACTTTATTTTGAAACAGTATAGCGAGTGGATTACCACCGCGGACAAAAGCGCTCCACCCCTATTGAAAAGAGGTCAGCAGCGCACTGTGCCAGTTTTGTGAACGAAAGAAAATTACGTAACACCGCACAATCTGGGCTCATTTTACAAGCCGGCAGGCTTGGCTGAAATACTCCAGTGTCAATAGATGTTGTCTGTTAGATTAGAGTAGGAACCAGACAGTCCTTTGTGTGGATATAAGTGTCCAGTAAATGAAGATATGAATTTTTAAAAAAATGTTGAAAACTGAAAAAAAAAGAAGAAAATTATCCCGTCCCAGTATCATCAACATTCATTTAATCACATCCGTAGGAAAACTTAGAATGGAGAATAAAAACAGCTAAAAACACAATTACTGTTTCACTTGCATATAAACAGTAAATACAGTGGAACACCGATAATACGTGCATCGTTAATACAGCATTCTGCCCATAACAAGATAGATTTTAGGTCCCCAAGTCTGATAATTGGTAACACAAGGTCCCTATAAGAAATTGTCATGCCTCTGTCTTGGATACTGTCAATTTTTTTGTCCCAGAACGATCATTTGACAGGGCGATATATCCGCACATCACACTCACCGGGAGATATCTCAACCTGCCAATAGTACGTGCACATGCACCCACACATGTGTTAGACAGAAGAACTTCAGGAAGTTCAAGTGTGAACATTTCCGCTCCTCTAGTCAGTTTTGTGTGGTACCCCTGATACGTTTTGTGCATAGCTACCAGGAAATTCAGTCAGTGATTGCGTTTGTAAATGTATATCCCATCCGACAGTGTATAAGGTAATTCTGGAATAGTTAACTAGACAACATGTACTTACTGGTACCCACACTAGTATCACATTCAAGTTTACAAAATTAAAGAAAGTGAGGGAACAGTGCATTTGCAGATGATATCCTTTATATCTGTTTGGTTAATTATACAGTGTACTGTCTGCAACCTATGCAGATTACCAATACTACGCATTATTTCCTAGTTCATTACTTCCATAGGCTAAATTCTCAATCACCAATAATGTGCCCCTACTCACTCGCCCCCTGCGAAGGCATCGGCCATGTTTGTCCTCTTTTTTTTAGCCCAACATGTTGTTCCAGCTCCAAATTGTTGGAATTTTTTTCCTTCGCTAACGTGTGTTTCAGTGTTATTCCTCGATCACCTTGTTTGTTTATTTGTTCTGACTCTTGTGAGCAGTAAGATTGTTCCTTTTTCATTTTATTTCTAAATATTTTACTGTTTCCTTTTCAGTCTTGCGCAGGTGGCAGACCGACCTTGTATTGAACTATTTCCAGAGTTCACCAGGTGGTGCTGTTGTTTTTGGATAATATTTTTTCCATTGCTTCAGTACATATTGAGTACATGTGTTTATTTATTCTGCTTGCTTGAATATACTCTGCGATTTGCCCCAGTTTTGACATTCTTGTTTATAATTTGATTAGTAATTTTCAAAGCAGCGGTTTTGTTATTTTCGGATATTTTGCTTGTTGATTTTTCTTATCACCGGGTATCTCAGCATTTCTGGTTTCTTGATAATTCTAATGTTTGCTTGTTGATTTTTTGTAATTGGACATTTCGGCGTCTCTGGTTTTTCAGATGTCTCTCTGTGTATTCTGTGTATTACATGATCGAGAACCTGAGGGAAATTCAAGTTAGTCTTCACCCCGCTTCAAGATATTCTCCTGCTTGTGGACCAGGGATAGCTTTAGGTATTTCCAATCCGAACTGCCTTCAGGAGCAAAGTTGAGTCTGCCACTGGAAGGGCCGCTTGGACGACTCTAAACTCGGCACACCGTAACAGACCTCGGTGTGCCGACGGGCGTTATATAGAGCATAGCTCTATCTGTGGGCCTTCACTTTCCCCTATGCTCCACTAATGCCTTTTGGAGCATTGCTGAGTTTGCCATTTGCAGGGCCACTCGGGCAGCTCAAAGCTGGGCACACCGTAACCGACCTCAGTGCTGCTGTTGTGCAAGGATTTCTCTGGTGAACGAGTCTCACCCTTCGGGCCTCTTCAAGCATCGAGCAATGTGTCTGGCCAGTTTCCACTCCTCCACTTTCGGAGTGCGTTTGAGTACGCCCCTTACACAGGCTGCTTAGCGCAAGACTCGGCACCCTGCAGTCAGCTCGGCTCCCCGGTGTTTGTTTGCCATTTCCTGCAGGGCTTTTCTGGTGTGCTCGTCTCACGCTTCCCAAAGTGGGAGCACATTCGAGTTCTCCCTTACGTTGACTAATAGAGACGGGTCCTGGTGCATTACAGTGGTGATCTGCCACGTGAGAAAATGCTGTTTGGCGATTTCTTGCGGCTGCTTCACCCTAGTGCAGCACTGTACCTTGCACATGGCTGCTGCCAGGTCCTCACTGCTTGCCTTGGCCGTGGAACTCAAACTCCCCACCATCGAGTTAGACCGGGCGTGACTTACTCAACTTGTTCGGTTGCTTCTCGCTTAGTGTTCCCTTATTCTTTGAGGTTGGTTAGCTTTCAACAACGACTTGTCACCCAACCACAACATACAAAAAAACGGTGGCTCAGGCTCGTTCCAGGAGAGATCCATCAGCATCGGGGATTGGGCCCACTCTAACCTATCTGGCCCGTTTTTCATGCGGAGATTCCAAGCCCTTAGGCCTACTCCGATGTCAGGGCTTTCGGCCTCCCTCTGTTGCTGATCCCCTTCCAGGAGTCACTGTGCCCACTTGTCGTTTTCTGGTACCAGTTCAGCAGGATGACTCTCCAGCTCTTTCTTCCAACCAAGAGGCTTCCTGAGCGCCCTACACCTTCAAGCACTGCCCTCAGTCATTCTTTCCTTGGGCATTCTGGCATGGGTAGACTCTGTAATGTATAAATGTACATGCAACAGGACCACCCCCTGCCGTAGCCAATGTGGCCCCAGGGGACATAATACAGTAACGTGGACACGATGCAGACCACCACACAGATAGCTGATCTGCTTTGCTTTCGAAGCCTCTGTACACTGTCCATCGCTACGTCTGTACCTCAGCCAACCATTCTTTGTGAGCATTCAGGCATATAGTAGGTGCTACTCTTTATTGGACCACCCTACATTGTCTTTTGGGGTGGCCTCCGGTGAGTACGAGAGTCACTTACACTCAGTGTGAGCCGTTGCTGAAATATCTCCTTTCATTACGCTACATATCAGCACCTGACCAGCACTGGGGGAGCTTAGTAGGTAAACAGAGAAGTGCATTATCCTCCTTATTACACTCCCCCTTCACTCCCTGGGCTGTTCCGGTGAATATGATTTAGTCTAGGTACGAGCAGTCTACCGGCTGTAACCTTGCATGGGACCTGCGGGAGATAATTCTACACAATGCCCGCAGACCCCTTATGACCTTCACACGCCTGATCCCACTGCCGTCTGAGACTTTGTCATCGGGAAACCTAGGCGTGTACTCGTCAACAGTGGGCCACGGGCGGACTGACCTCCATTTCTGGCTCTGCCCTGGTGGCTACGTAGTCCGTATTTGGTCCTTCTGTTACTTTCTCCAATCCACATCCATAATTTATGCATCCAAATTTACTGAACTTTACACCGTAGTGGATTCCAAATGCTTCTTGTTATCCAGACGTGGGATCCTTTGATGTGGGTGTGTCCAAATTTACATACTGTCACTGTTACGAGGTCCGATAAAAGTTGGTTTACCGTCAGCTACAATTTTCTTTATATGCATGCTCTCAGGTTCCCTCATCTGTTTACACCTGTGTGATCAATACAAAGAGGTACACTGCCGTATAAAAGTCCGATCGCACCTGAGTGCACAACAAAATGTGTGTTTTTTTGCATGAAAAGAAAAAAAAAATTCCACAAAAGCAATACCTGTGTTTGTGTTGATATGTTTATTTCATTTAATTCACGTTTCCAGTTCTAAAACATGAATTGGTGAATAATTACGGGCCTGGTAATTAAAGTCCCTCCGTGCGTGTGCACAAAGTCAGTGGGCAGTATTCTCATTAGCATATCATTAAAGATGGCGGCGCCCAGTGTCGGAGAATTCCAGAAATCCAGTGATAGGGTTTAGTATCGCGTAAATGCCCCACCAGCGTCGATAACAGCCTGGCACCGCCTTGACATCGACTCCAGGAGATTGGTGATGACCTGTTGGTCCATTCTCTCCCAAATCCGATTAACAATCTGGAACAGTTATCTTTATTTGCCGGCCGAATATCATGTTGAAGGCGGCAGTCAATTTCGTTCCACAGATTTTCAATCGGGTTCAGGTTGGGACTCTGGGCCAGCCAAGTCATCACCTCAAACTGCCAATTCCCCCCCATTTCTCGAATAACCTCTGGGGTGGGATCAGCAAAGAATTCCTGCGTGATTCTGGCAGTATGCGATGGAGCATTGTCTTGTTGAAACAGGAATTCATGGCCGATCAAATAGTGGGCCAATGGCAGTATGTTTTCCTGGAGAATGTCAGTGTAAACTGCAGCGTTGATGTTGGCAGTCAGGAAGCGGTTGCGCCGTGATGCCCTCACGAGCTGCCGGTCATCCCGCTCGGTGGTCGATCTCGGTCGGCCGGTGCGTGGTCGGGGTTCCATTGACCCAAACTCCCTCAATTTCTGGAGATTCAGCCGAACAGCATATTTGCTGATTCCCAGCCTTCTGGCAATTTCGCGGTTTGAAATTCCCTCCTGATTCCAGGCTTCAATCATCCCCTTTTTGCGAGTGGTAAGTGGCATATTTGCTGGCATTATGTTGCTGCTTTGCGTATCAAAGTGAAAGTATTGGTATGCAAATTTTGTCGCCACGAGGTAGTCTGATTGGTCTAGTATCCATTTACCCGACACAGGCGGTGAAATCACCCTATAATTATTCATAAGACCAAGTTTCCCGCCGCGTCAGCTTTGCTTCCATTGTTTTAAATGCCACCCTTATGATATTCATGAGCTCATGAATATGTAATGAGGTATTTCAAGATGGCAATTTTACACAGGCGAAAAACAGTCACTCGAATGTTAGCGAAAAGAGGGGGTAGTCGCCAACTTCAGAAATGAGATTTATGAATTTATTTGATTAAAATAACTACACATTACAAGGGTGAGATGCTTTCTTTATAAAGACTCAGTAATTCATTGCAAAACTACAGTGGAAAGTTTACAGCACAGGTGCAATCAGACTTTTGCATGGCAGTGTATACTCTGAAGGGTTTTGTACAATTTTCAGATGTACACTTACATCCGTCAGGAAAAATGTGTAATATCGGAGTGGCTTTTCATGCCCACTGTTTCACTGGTCATAACCAAAAGTCAGGCAGGACCAACATTGGTGACTAATACTTTTATTTCTCATGGACTCTCCATTTGAGACTAAGTTTCTTCTCTCTTCGACTGGATGCATGCGCTCAGACTTTTAATCCCCATGCATGCAGTAAAACAGCTGGAGTCCTTAAAGGAATGTCTACGGCTGTTCTGTGTACAAGACAACACTCATTTTTTCATTTTCCAGAAATGCTTCACCAACATTCGCATGTGCCGGAACTATTCATTAGGTGCAACTTCTACCCGACTTAACTAGTCTTACGGCAATAACTCCTTGCTCGATACTTTCTTCATAAATCTGGGCCACATGGAGTGTTCTCCAGTCTCCCACCTTTTAATTGTTCATAGCTTATCGGAGTACCTTCCTGTGTGCCTTGGCAACATTTTCCCCGTTGTCCAGCCCACACTGCACTTGTACAAGGGGCCAAATGCAAAAAAAGTTCACCTCTTTCTGGGTAATTCATGATGTTTTCTTGTCTATCCACACCTATACAGAAGACTTTACTCAGGTTTGGTGTGGTGTACTTCCCATGGCAAGGGCATATTTAATTACACCCATCTCTAGACAGGGGAAACCTGCTGCTACATGTAACTTACCGTTGGTCATGAAGGATTTGGAGGAGATACAATGGAACAGTTCTGGTCCTCCTCCCTCGGTGATTTTTTTATGCATCGGTCAAATCCTGCTCTGCCCTCTCAATCTTCACGGGCAGGGCTTGGGACGTAGACCAGAGGGAATTCGACACTGTCCCATCCCCTGGGGTCTGACTCTAATGGTTACATTGCTTAGCAGGTGCCTTAAATGCCCTAATTTGTAGGCACTATCTACAGTAGCAAGGTTCTAGCAGACATTTACTCAGTCAGATGAATACCTTTGTCTACTCATTCGGCTACCCTCCCACAGTCATGATTGCCGTTCAACTGGGGTCTTTATTGGATTCCTACCTTTGTTAATACAGGTAATTGTTACATGTGCACGGGTTCCTGTCACACCAACGTGACCCCTGTCAGGTTCAATCCAGACTTCATTACGATGTTGTTTTACTTTCTACTCCAACCCTCTCACCTGGGCTTTTTATCCTACGTGCATATCTTCGGCCCAAGGGCAGATCTTCAAAACCTGATACCTCTTGCCATCAAGACACACTTTGTAAACAGTTGAAACTGACAGATGGGCCCTCAACTACTGGTTTCTGTTAGCACATTGTCACTTCATCAGATAAATCACCACAGAGGTACACTCTTACTACGCCTCAGCCTCCTGTAAGTTGGATGTTCCAATGAGCCCTAGGCTTTGGGATTAACCTGAAGATAACTCACGTCTCAAAGCCAATAACTCTTTCACAGATTTCTGCTCCGACAGAAAGATTAACGTAACAGAACAGACAATATATCGCAATGTGACTGAGCCTGTCCCTTGGTACCCAACCATCTGCATATCACCGGCTCTGCCTTGACATGGAACATATAGTTGCTGTTATTCTGCACCAGACTCCCAGCGATTCTGTCAGAATTGGCTAGAGAAAACATTTGCTATTCAGACCATTAGACCTTCCTTACCCTAAGAATTAATTTACCCAGATTCCCAGGGTAACATTATACAGGAGTACACAGTTCTCCATTTTCATGACATGACGAATAGTGTGAACTCCAATTCAATGCCGATATGTGCAGTAACCGATTCTCCTCTACAGGACTGTAAGTACTGCAGTCACCAATTAAATGTAGCTACTGTTTGTTGTCTCAGCTACCTATGTGCTTCCCAAAGTGACTTCTATCCCTAAGACAACACTGACTCCAGGTATCCTCTTCCTGGCAAACATTTTGGTACAGCCGCCCTTTGTTGCTCCCAATAGCTGCTTCATTCCTGGATAGTGGTCTGTTGATGATATCCTCTACACAATACTCTCGTTGGGTGAAAGTCCCATGGCACCCCTTTTACCTTTGCCAAAGGCTACAATTCAAGGCCCTGTTCATTCTCTTCATACTAATAGTGAGCCAGGAATCAAAGCTGAGAGGTATTGTGCTTCTTCTATCATTACCATGTCAAACCTTGCCACCCTATCACGATCCACAACGCTAGGCTAATACATGCACAATGTCAACATCTTCTGTGTATGTTGGAAGTTATCTACATGTACATTGCTATATGTTAGATAACGCTACGACCATTTATCTCAGGCTACCTTTGGCATGGGAGTGCAATGAGTTCTGCTGAGACATGCCAATAATACCATCTTCGCCGAGACCAAAAGAACAAGCACTTAGACTACTTCAGCTATGTTCCGTATCTCTGGGTGTCTTCCTTTCATGGTCCTACACACTATTAAGTTTGGTATGTTGACTGGCCTTCTGGCCCAGATGACCAATGTAGATGACACATTTGTGCCCATGAAGTCCAGGCCATTTCATCAGTAGGGGCCTATTTCAAAGGGTTTCTTCTAATAGAGATTTCTAGAGAGCCTTCTTGGGAAACCCGTACCCCATTCACCTCCTGTTTACCTTGATGATGCTTGCAGGGGGGCCATACACATGGACTGACTGTACGTTGGATAGCATCACAGAAGCTCCATCCCGGACCATCCACTACCCTTGCAGGAGGAAGCACTGAAGCGGTCACTATAAGGTGGCTAGATACTTGTAGTGTGCCATTTGCTTCCCACCGTCCATTGGTTCAGTGCTACTCTGCATACTGTAGGTATTGGTAATCCGCGTAGGTTGCAGGCAGTAGACTCTCCCCCACCTGATATGGGTTGAGTCTACTACTGCATACCTACCAGATTACCAATTTCCCTCCTTCCTCCCCACACAGCCTTGGCGAACTTTGCGCATTGAAAAAGAGGGCGAACATGACCGATGCCTTCACGGGGAGGGGGATGCACTATTGGTGATCAAGAATTTAGCAAATGGAAGTAATGGACTAGGAAATAATGCATAGGTACATGTATCGGTAATCTGGTAGGTATGCAATAGTAGACTCAACCCACATTAGGTGGAGGGATAGTTTGACATTAGGCCTAGATCATCTTCTAAAATTCAGAGCTTGTTTCTTTGGATAAATTCCATTAAGACAGAGGTATGACAAAACAATTGTTGATTGCTGTGGTCTGGGATATGACATTTTGGACACCCTCAGGCATGCATAGCACCCGCGGCTTTGTCTCGGGGCGGTATGTGTCCCTTGGGTGTTCAAAACGTCATATTCCACACCACAGCGGTTAGCAATTGTTAAGTATTGTACAGAGTCCCAACAACCTTGTTATACATACAGGTGTTCAACTATACATACCAGTAACAATGCAAATGAATTAACAAAGATCTGAACAGAAAATGCTCATTTTATGCCCAGCTAACATAGTGGGAGGAGCATACTGTTTCCACCTTGCCTTTTTAACCCATACACACATGCTGGTGTTACATACCTTGTGTAGACATTCCTTTGTTTTCGTTTAGTTAAGAAAACAGGGTGAAATACTTATTTTCTTTAACTGTGAACACTATTTTGAGCTAGATTTTTGATAATGACTGTTTCTCTTCATTTTGTGACGGATAACCCTGACCCCAAAATGGCTCTAAACCTGTTTTTCATACAAAGAATAACCTTGTATGGACTGGCTAAGTCCACACAAGGGTCACACAAGTAGCTGCAGTATGTATGCATGTGGACCTCATTTGTTTCAGGTCCACACTGGATACATATGTAAGGTTCATGTGTGGGTGCGTGTATGGGGGGGTTCCTGCATGTAGGGGAAATTTTCTGTAGTTAGCAAACACAGAACCATGTAGTGGGAGCAAAAGTTTGTCCCTATAGCATTTTCAGTCCTCAAAAAATAACACATGTAGGTGGACAGACAACTTTACTGAAGTCCTCTCAACTACTGTACCGGTACAAATATTTATGTGAATATGCCTTGTCAGTACCAGAGCTTGAGAACTATTTGACACATGGCCTTCAGATTTGCTTTGTGGATTGCTTTTGGTGGTTCCAAGGAGCCCATTACATTTGGGACGCAAGGGTCAAGGTCAAAATGACCTTTTTTGTTATTTTATCAATGTCGTGAAACAAAGGATTTAAAGCAAATAATTTCACTGACATGTTTATTTTACTAACCTTTAGTTCTAAATTTTAATTCTTGAGTTGGGTCTGTCGTGAAAAATCTACTTGCGCCAAAAATATCTGAACAAAAATTTATAAATACACAAGGTGACCAAGTATTTTCCACTGCAGTCTTTGAGAATGAGGAACAATCCCATCTACCTTTTGTTTGCATTTCCATAGAAATTGTACTTTAAATTTAATTAAATTTGATTATTTGTTTGGTTTGGTTGGGTTAGGGGTTGCAGAGGACTCACTAGGGAACCCCAAACAGTAGAGGACATTAGGGACCTGATTCACTGAGGTTCCTCAGTTGACAACTGTGTACAGAACGTATTATGGGAGGTCACCAAAAAAGTTTGAACAAAAGAGGAACAAGTCGGATCCCTAGTTGTATTCATATACACACTGTTTGGTTCGGGGTTTGATGGAAGGGGAGGATGGGGGTTTTAGTTGATTCTATTTTTACATCAATACAAATAAGAATTAAAAGTAAGCTTGTGAATTTTGTTGCAATCTCTCGGACCAACATTAAGTATACATTGTTAATCGATGTATACCTTTGGTAAGGGCAAGGGTATTAAACAATTAAAATATTCTGATTTGAAACATTTTCATTTACAAATGAATATGATAACATGTTTTATTTGATGATGAGTTATTAGTGGATCATTCACATTTTGAAATGAAACTTTCAGATCCGTGTGCTGAGCATTTTTGACCACCCAAACATCATTAGCTATTATGACAGCTTTGAGGAAGATGGAACTCTGATGATAGAAATGGAATATGCAGATGGAGGGTGAGTAGAAGATGGAAATTTCATAAATATGCTTCCATTGCTGTCAGTAAAAAAATAATACATTGCATCAAGTTAAATACTTTCAAACCATTTCAACTTAAAACTTTAAAAGTGAATATTATCTTAAAAGTGATGCCATTATGGCAAATCCTTGCATCAAGTGAATAAATCCTGGCCCAAATAAACCCCTGCATCACCTATTTGTTTGTGAAGAGCCTTATAGCAGAACCAAGGTAACTTCTATTTTATGTGGCATGGAACATCTGCTTGTCCATGTTAACATACATGTACCATGCAACTACATGCACCAAATTCATCAAAAATCAACAGAACAAGGACACAACAGAAACAAATATATTAATAATAAGTTTGATATTTACAAAAAAGGGGAAAATACATTGTAGAACCTTTCTACTTCAAACAATATCTCAAGAAGTCACACACAAATTGGATGGCAAAGTGAAGATTACATGTACATGATGATTAATTCCGGGTGCGACAGCATAGATGGAGCTCTGGTGTGGCTATAGCTGTCTGGGAGGGTTTGGGTAGAACATCAGCACTCTCATAAGGGCTGGTGATGGTGTGATCATCTACGCAGAGCACCAAACCAGTCTGGCCCAAGCCATCAGAGATTACCAGATAACAGTGAGCCTAGGGACAGCTCAAAACCTTTGAAGAAGAGGTCTCAAGGCAAGCCCATTGGCAGCTCATTTTGGTTGTTGGCTACCAAAACTTAATACAAGTAGGGGACGCACATCACTGGAACAAAGGGAAGTGGACAAAGGGAAGTGGACAAAGCTTTTCACTGACCACACGTTGTATTCGACGTGTGTGTTGTCAGCATACTCAAGCCTGGCTTTTATGCTCGTTGAACCCCAGACCAACAATACACTGTACAGTCTACAGCGATGAGGGCCAAAATGCCTTATACAAATTTAAAAGAACAATTTTGTGTGCTGCATACTTAAGAGTAACAAATTCTTAGGTAGACCGTGGGAGGTTTCATACTGGCTGAACCATCACAGTATAAATAAATAGCCCAACAATCAGATCACACAGATTTAAGTAGGTGCTGTATAAATGAATACCAGATTTTAAAAACTTGGAGAAGGCCAATATTTTGTTCAGTAGCAAACGCAACAGCTTTACTTTGATTTTTCTTTTTGTTCACTCTTTATAAATGCAGATGATGTATAAATATGCTTTAATGCAGGGATGTCAAATCTTGCACCAGCTCAATCTCCATTCCAAATCTCCATATGGAAAAAGTTCTAATTCTTCATCACAAACACATCATTAATGGTGAATAATAAAGCTAAATTTGTCTACAGGTACCATCAGACCAGTTTTGGTTCATGTATTCTGTAGATTATAGTTCATGATGTTCTGGTGGCAAAATGTCTCATTTAGAGTCTGCTACCTATTTCTTGCACTTATTATTGTATATGCGGTACTGTATTATAAATGCACCTGAAAATGTGTTTTGTGAAATTTAATGGACCTGTTTCTTTCGTGTGTTGTTCAGAACATTGCAGCAGTACTTGAATGGTTTGCAAGGGAAGCGAGAATTAGAAGAAAGAGAGATTCTCATTATGTTCCAACAAATGGTTGCTGGTGTAAAGCATATCCATGACCACAATATTCTACACAGGTAGTATTCCCATTTTTATAATGAGACAATTTTTATTCAACTTGGGTTGCAGATGCACTGACAAAAATGTCTTTTTTGGGGGGGTCTTGCTACAAATGATTGTCATCGGTGATAAACTGCATAAAGCTATCAAGAATGTCTCACACAAAACCCCAAAATGCTTTTAGAATCACTACTGTGTCACTTCTTGACATTGATAACAATGAATGAGATAAGTTATCAAATCAGCTTCGAATTCAGCAAGTTGAAACTATCTTTGCATTCCTCATTGAGTGCAGTGAAAAGGGACATGCAGGAGTGTGTGATACTGGTACAAAAGGAGCAGTAGCCAATCCACAACATTATATTTCTCACATTGACTGTGCAATACATTATTGAACATGTCCAATCTTTAAGGATCGTTTCTGCAAAATCCACTAAAAACTTGTTGCAGATTTTTTTCATTTTATTTTTTTTATTTGTTTCCTGTCTATGTGTGTTGTGATTTCCATGTACTTATTTTGCTTTTCGGCAAAGTGTGATTTGGGCTACACAAGAAACTTTTTCATTTGGTTTGATTTTTGTGTGTTGTTTGTTTAATTTTTTCTTCAATAATTTGGCTGGTTGTAGAAATAAGCTTTTTTGTTAGTTATATTTAGACATCATTACACTTCTGGTAACCCTGGAAGTAAAGGTCAAGTTGCTTTGTGTCTGAAATTAGAAGTGTTCCCGAAAGTTCTGTTTGTGGCATCACTAAATATTAACAAAGTGACTCATCCAGGCATCATCCCGATCAACTGTTCTTTCACGTATTGTCCGTATTTTTTTCCCATCTTTATGGCGTTGCATGTAATGGAGGTGTGCACTGAAGCCATGTGCCCTTTTGTCATTGTATTAAAAGCATCATGAATAAGCAGAAGTTTTTCTGGACTGACCGCCAGTCTATGGAAAAGACATTCATTCCCCATTTCCAGTATAAATAATTTCAGATTGAAATGATTGGTAAGTTTTGATTCATTTTTTTTTTTTTAAATACAGTTATCTCCATTCATGCAAAACAAAGGTAGCTTCGAAGCTGTTTTGCACATAAAGCCAGTTTGACACAACAAAATATCTGAGCACTTTCTTTTCCGCACTTTTTTCCTTTGGGAAAGGTTTTGCTGGGATCCTAGTCGTAGGTCTTCCCTGTATAATGGTTACATGTAAGGACACAATACTGGCTAACAAAAATGGGACACATAGGTAAAAATTCAATCTAGTGAAAGGTGTTTAATTTACTTTTAAATTATGAGAATGGACCACCCTCTATCAGAAAATAGCAACGGGAAGATAATGGGCCCAAGAAATTTTCTTCCATGCAGTGCTTTCTGTAGAGGGGGCCTCATAAGTTAACGTTGGTTACGGTGTCCACTTTGCAGTCAACCATGCAATAATAAAAGTCAAAGAAAAACAATGTGGAGTTGTATTCTTGTGGTTAAGCTTTTCCTCCTTTCTGAAAGTCATCTTTAAAAAAAATGTTAATTGTTACTAATTTTACGATATCTTAATAAGGTGGACACCGTAACTAAA
>NW_019091509.1:147737-223995 GCF_001949145.1 Acanthaster planci | reverse complement strand
CGAGAGGTCCCTCTTCCCGGAACTACAACTGGACCGCTTGTGTGTTGAGATGTTCAAAGTCCACACCAACTCAAAGCAATGAGGTCAGCCTACTTCCAGTTTTCCCTGGCAGACTTTGACAACTTTCTCACCATCTCAGACATCCCCATTGCCACAAAAGATAACATAGCTTCAGACTCCTCTGGACTGTCCGGGAAGAACCCATTCGAGGACAGGGACAAGGCTAACTTTGACTCTACCCTGACCAAGCTTGACAGAGCCTTCTGTCACGGTCTCCACTGCTCCGCCTTCCTGTCTCTCATATTCAAGTGCCTGGCACATGCCTGCGAGGAAAATTCGCCTGTCGCTCCAGACCTACATGTAGCAGCACTCTGTGCTGTTGATGAGAATGTCAACACCATCTTTTAGCCCTTTGCATGGACCTCTACACTGGCTACATCTGCCAAAGATCCAACGCGCTTGAGACCATGAATATTCCCTACAAGGGAGTCAAGTCAAAACTCAAGGATCTCATGCTTTGTTGCAAGGATTTCTTCGCTGGAAATTCATGGAAATTATGGAGGCAGAGGCAAAGCGAATTGACACCACCCACAAGCTTACCCTTCACGAACCTCCACCAACTCTGCACCAGCACCTAGCAGACAACCGCAAACTCAGCCCTCATGACAGGTCCCACCCCACAGAGATTCCGGCTCCTTCGATCCTTTTGTCTGCCCATTTAGCCATTCCAGTCGCGGACGTCCCTCCTCTTGTCAACCTGTAAAGTCATCATTGAAGAGCCTCAAGGGAAGAACATCTGGCCTGCGCTACCCCTGATCCTTGGGGGGCAGGCGCTGACGACCTCACAGATTCTTTTGCAAGCCCTGATTCTTTTGCAAGCCCCGAACCTGTCGGGGGACACCTTCAATTTTTCACTGGGCACTGGAGAGACATCACATCGGGACAGTTGGGTACCCATGACTGTCTCCCTCGGAAACTCCTCAAATTCACGAGCGCCCTTGCATCCGTCCCTCTTTCCATTTAACTCCAATCCTTTCCGAGAGAGCCATTGGAGTCCGAAATAGATGTTCTCCATCTGAAACGAGTCATCTGCCCTGCCCCCATGTCACTTCGGAATGAGGGCTTCATCTCCACTTTCTTCCTCACCCCAAAGAAGGAACCCGGCAGGTGGAGACCCATAATAAACCTCAAACCTCTGAACAAGTTCATCCGCCCGAGGAAATTCCACATGAAGACACTTCAAACAGTTACCCAGTCTCTCTCCATTTCTTCTTAGGCATTGTCGATAGACCTGAAGGATGCCTATCTCTACATTCTGATTCACCCTCAAGATTACAAGATCCTCTGTTTTCTACAATGGGAGCTTGTTCGAGTTCATGGCACTTCCCATCGGCCTATCCACATTGTTGAGAGTCTTCGTCTGAGGGGCGAAAATCGCATCGCCCATCTCTGGAAGCGGGACATCATGCTGTTTCAATATCTGAACGGCTGGCTTATTGTCAGCAGGACTCTAGATGAAACAGCGGTTTCTACTCACCTCACCTGCGACCTTACCAGCTGTCTTGGGTTCCTGGTCAATCACAAGAAGTTGAGACCAACTCCCACTCAACAACCAACATACCTGTGGGACGGTCTTCAATCTCCAACAGGATATATCTCACTGACGAGCGAACACATGGACAATCTCCTGGAATGCAGGAACCTCTTTTCTTCTGTTCAGTCAGCCACCGCCTGAGCTTGGCTTCGCCTCCTTGCGCTGATGGCCAGCATGGTGGATCTGGTTCCCCTCTATTGATTGTACATGTACATGCGACTGCTACAACTCCGTCTCCTGGCATTCTTCAGGCCAAAATGGGACCTGATCAGACTTCCTGTTCCCTTAATGAACTTCACTTGCCCTCACCTCTGGTGGTGGCTGATAAGAAGTCACCTCTCTCTGGGTATTACCTTCCTCAGAGGAGCCTGGAAGTGACAACAACCACAGATGCATCTCACCTCGGATGGGAAGCTTCCCTACCTGCACTCCAAGCATCGGGAACCTGGGAACCCTGACTCCCAGGGAGTCATATCACTGTGCTGGAGCTTCAAGCAGCATTCAATGTACTACAACACTTTCACAGAAGCATCAAGGGCAAACGCGTCCTGATGCACTCGGACAACTCCACAGTAGTAGCCTATACCAACTGTCAGGGAGGCCGTCATTCTCCTTTTTTATGCCTCTTTACCAGGCTAATATTCCTGTAGGCACAAGACCAAGGAATTGAATTCCTAGTGGCCTACATCCCAAAAGTGGACAGCTCAATCGCAGACACCCTTGGGGAAAAGTATAACCAACAGAATGGACACTGCACCGCGGCATGGCAGAACAGATCTTCGCCCAAGTCGAAAAACTGAACATTGACCTCTTCTCCTCAGCGTAGAATGCTCAACTGCAAGTATTTTGCATCAGATTTCATCACCCACAGGCCTTAGCAACAGATGCTCTCCAGATCAGCTGGAAAGGGTTGCAGGCCTACTCCTTTCCGTTGATATCCCTGATCCTGACAGTACTCTCCAAAATCGAGCGAGAGCATTGCCGATTTCACAAAATACTAAGGGTTCCTTGTGAGATCTTTGTTGGAATTGCTTGTAAGAACCACTGGTATACTTTCTTTTTAGTATCTGGCAAAGATTTGTTCATTTGCCTAATCAAGCAAATCCAAAATCTTTTCAGTACACTGGTAATTTTGAACAATGGGGATGTCTATATTGGCCGTGTTGCAACTTTCTCTTCAATTGGACTCTGTTTTTGTTATCGTTCATTATGTGCATGTTTGTTAATAGTCACGTTTGTACAAAAGGATTTCAGCATGAAGAATGTCACCATAGTTCCAACATGTTGACATGGAGACCCCATTCTGTAATTGACCTAAGTCTCACACCATCATTTTGTAAATGTCTTTTGGTCTTACTCTAATGCATAATTTAGGGTAAAATAGGGCTTTCCAGATTCAGCTTAGTGAGAGCTTGTCTTGAATTAAGTTATTCACCCACCAATAAAATTCAGATCTTTTAAAGTTTGACCATTGCAATGAGGGCTCTTAGTTGCTCTTTGAATTTGAAGACTGCTTTCTGTTTCTAGTGCTTTGCAGTGCAGTTGTATGTTCATAGGAAATGTCTGGCTCCATGGCAACCAGGCTATCAATCGACTACCACATCCTTTGTGTCAATGGAGGAATAAACCTAAAACATAATGTCGTAACGCAATGCTTACTGCAATGCATTGTTGGTGAAAAGTGGGGACAGAATCGTCCATCATGCAAGCCTTTGCACAGCTTTAGATGGAGTAAGCATGTGGGAGCTTGACAAAAATACAGCTCTTGCCTTCATCATGTGCTGTGTACACACAATGGCACACAACAGTTAACACAATCATTTTTGAAGACATAGGTCTTTTCAATCTTTGGATCTTTTTGACAATTTTCCACGCGTATGGCTCTACCAATAGTTCACATTACGTGTCGTTACTGTCCCCACTTTTCATTCACAGTGCACCATGGTAAACATTGTGTTACATCATTGTGTTTCAGGTCAATTAAGGAAGTCAAGGCATCGTGTCTTACTAGGATTTTATATCAGGGCTACCCTCATAGCTATTTTGTTGAGAGTAAAGCCTACAACTAGAACATTCAAAATTTTATGCTGTTGCTTGGCAGTGCAGCCCAACTACAAAATGGTGTTGGCTCCATGTTTGTTTTGATCTGCTTTCTTCAGATGAGCCAAATTTCAACCTTTTTGTGAATCCATCATGGGGCTTAAACCAAAATAATCTCCCTTACCACACAAACTTAAGGTACTGTGTGTGATATGAGCTTTTGGGATTAGTAATGGTCATTTTATTTATTGGCTAGCCCAGGTTGGACGACATCTACATTGCATTGCAACTAACGTCGAGGGTATAAAAGTCCTCCTACTGTTCAAATTTTTTTCAACAGTTTTTCTCACATTTTTACCAGACGAAGACAACTCAAATTATCGTTCACAAGTGCCTTGTATCCCGAATTCCATGAATGCTGTGAAATTACTAAATATGCCCGCGGGCAACGTATTTTGCAGAAATTCTATGAAACTCCATGCTTTCCGTTGCGATTCATGAACGATCTACGTTCGTGCGGTAGTATGCATTTACACATGCACGAAATGACACGCAGACAATAGACTTAGCTGTATCTTTGGAAGCCCGTTTGGACAAGACCTTATCTGAGACTTCTTGATATGCCCATGGTTCTTTCGCGCATGCGTAAGGGGGCACTCGGTTACTATGCATTTCTCACATGTGCGAGTATACGCGCTAGACGAACGTGTATGTACATGTAGATTGTTAACGAATCGCCGTAGACAGAAGGCGTGGACTTTTGCAAAATTTCCTGCAAAATACGTTGTCCATGGGTGTGTTTAGTAATTTCAACACAGCATTTATGGAATTCAGGATACAAGGCACTTTTGAACAATATTTTGAGCTGTCTTCGTCAGGTAAAAATGTGAAACAAAAAAATGTTGAAAAAAATTTTGTGTAGTAGGAGGACTTTTATACCCTGGATGTTACTTGCAATGCAACATAGACATCGTCCAACCTGGGCTATTTATTGGCTGAATATTTTCAAAACATTTACTGCTTTTCAGAGTATTCATTTTGAAATAGTTGTGTTCTATTTGGCATCTAGCCCGAGAGCAAGAATGCGTTGCAAACTTTATGGCTGGGGAGGAATGTAATTAGAAAAAAAAAACACAAATACAGAGGTAACTTTTTGTTTTCTCCCTCACACACACTCAAAAAGGTGGCTCTATTTTAAACTTGAAAGGAAGATGCTAATGAGCCATCATATAAGTGGATTTTTAAATAGAAAGTGATTTGGTTGTCACTTTCAATGTAATATAACTTGCATGAAAATGCTTTATTTTCATACCCCTTCCTCCTGTTTCTGTAGAGATTTGAAAACTGCCAATGTATTTTTAACTAAGGAGGGCACTGTCAAGATTGGAGATTTTGGCATCTCAAAAGTGATGTCTTCAAATAATCGTGGTGCTAGTACAGTGCTGGGAACACCTTACTACATTTCACCAGAGATAGTGAGTACAGCTAACTGCTTTATTTTTAATCTGTATGCCCTAATGTGCAAAATGAGACACTAGACATACAATGTTGTAAAGTCACAGTTATGGTTGAAAATGGGCAAGAATTATGAGAAGAAAAATAAAAATGCTGAAGCTTTTTGCAATTTATTGCACAATGAGATGTTCAACTATAGCAGATTTTTGTCAGTTGTGCATGTATGCTTTATTTCAGTGTGAGGGCAAGCCCTACAATGAAAAATCAGATATCTGGGCTCTTGGCTGTATACTGTATGAAATGGCATGTTTGCAGAAAACATTTGAGGGAACAAATTTGCCAGCATTAGTCAACAAGATCATGAAGGTATGTCCATTCATTTCGAACTGCTCATCATTCTCCTACATGGGGGGTAAAGAAATGCATGTAATAATTCTCCTAAAGTAACATTCAAATAATATTCATATCGATATCCTCACAGCTAGACTACTATGTAATGCAGTATTGTAAGGTTATGATTCAAATGTTAAAGCTCGCAGTCAACAAATTATGGTCAATGTTGTCATCATTAAATACATGTTGCAAACAAAGCTTGATATACTTTTGTATTGTTCAAAGACTGGAGAAATTCCTATGTTAGCAGCCATCAATGTTGATGGCATCAGCCCAATTATTACTTATTTTAAGATTCTTTTGGTTTATTGGATTTATGCTACTTTGTACAAGGTGGTTTTTCTTCCCAACAACCTATGGTGGTAACATATCTGGGAAGTTTGTATTATTTATTCATAACTGTCACCGAGGAGTTCGTGTTTGTCCTTTATCAGTATCTGATGTTTACCTCTGATGCCCCTAGGAATGAATGTTTTAGTCAGTTGTATAAAGTTCAGTATGTCAAATTGTCAACAGGGACAGTTCACTCCTGTGAAGGGAAACTACAGCATTGAATTCAGAACACTTGTGCAAGACTTGCTGCAGAGAGAACCAGAATATCGCCCATCAGCTAATGAACTAGTAGTTGCACGAATTCCTGTCATGATGAGCAAATATGAAGAAAGTGTAACAGATGCTGAAGATGACCAGCAAACCTCAGAAAGTAATACAACCAAAAGACAGAGAGCAAGGTATGTTTTAACTTTTAATCCTTAGTCACGTTGACTTACATGGCAACTGTACATGGTGCTGGTTGAACTGGTTATCATTATTGCCAATGATGGACACATCATACATATACCCTGTTCTGTCTGTGTAAATGGGACAGAGTGTGTGCAGCTTTGAGCAGGTTTGATAAAGAACTATAAATTGTATTATGACTGACTAAATCATGGTTTGACTGAAGGCCAGCACGCGGGACTATCTAGATAGAGTGCTGTGTGTCTGGGGATCCCCCATGCCTGGCCTCCTTCCCTCAGTAGCTGTCCCACAGATATAGCTCTTATGCTGCATTCTAAACATACACATGTATAACTACTCATATTTGTGTAGTTTATTACTCATTTTTAATTTTCATGTATCTTTTTCTTATAGGATAAGTAAATGTAAATTGCCCTGAGATTAATTTAAAAGGAGGCCTTTGCCAAATCCATTTTATTATTATTATTATTAGTCTTGTGCCTACAGTCCTTGTTAACAAGAGTACTGTTAAAAACATTCTGCTTATAACATGAAGTTTTTTGGTCCCAGTCCTTTGTTTTTCAGTGTTATTTTTCCTGATAAATGAAGTTCTTGTCCTGATAAGGTCATCTGCAAAGTCCAAGAGACCTCGTATTAAACAGGGTTCAACTGTATACATTTGGCTGCAATTGAACTTACTAGGCATGCTTAACCGTGTGCTGCGAAGAAATCCGGTTTTGGTACCTTGGGTTTGTACGCATAGCCGAGGTGCCCGAAATCAGACAAAAGAGCTGGGTCTTGTAACAAAAGAGCATACTCAGAACAAAAGACTGAGCTGTTGGGAATTGCCAACAGTTTTTCAATTATANGCAAGCTCTCGGACAAGAACTGAGCATACAGTGCTTATTAATATACATTGGGTAAGGGCAGAACCGTTATATATAATTAACATCTCCCCAACGCAAAAATACATCTTGAAAACAGTTTTTCAGTTGTCAATAACGGAGGAAATCCGTCATTGCTATGGAAGATTATACCTCTGTTTGTGGCATTCAGTGCGAGTGGATTACCACCGGGGACAAAAGTGCTCCAGCGATGAGCGATATAATACCACTGCACACTAATCTGGCCCCTATTGAAAAGATGCCAGCAGCGCACTGTGCCAGTTTCAGGAACAAAAGAAACTGATGTAACATCACACAATCTGGGCTCTCTTTATACAAGGCAGCAGGCAATAGATATTGTCTATCATAGTAGAGTAGCCTCCAGACAGGCACTCGATGGGGTTTAGGCCTTAAGGAAAAAAAGATAAAAATTTTGGAAGATTTTTAAATTGAAGATATTGAAAAATTGCCCGTATGTTGGCACTGCATTTTCAAAAGCACCCAGCAGCAAGTGGGTAATAAAATGAGGTCCTGAGGATTAGCACCCGCGAGTAAGCAAACCAAGCTATAGATCACTGAGAAGTATTCTCTTGCATATGGTGATTATTTAGTGCAAAAGGAGTGCAGCTGCACTAACATTCAAACTTGCAGTCAGCATTTTGACACTGAATGAAAAGATGACATGATATTCAGGATCTTACCATAAATCATTTATCCATATAAAATGGTCAAGCTAAATTCTCTTATATAGCCATATATATCAGCCTTAAATGACATTTTCGTTTTGTAAGTTCTTTCTATTTTAGGCAACAAAATTAACATTAACTTGCTGTATGTGCCTATATCTGCCATCTTTGTTTTAAGTGTTCTCCATCCTTTCCCCAGAAATTGAGAGTGAGAATCCTGTTCATGAACAATGTTCGCATGTTGATTTACGTCATTCAAAACCCTGTTCTCAAATACACCCATTCGGTGTTCCTGTCATATTGTCTGGCCTATCAGCACCCACAGAAAAACCCACAGGGTTTCTGTTGTGCCATGTTAAACTTCCTGCAGCCCAGTTCCCGTGCTTTTTTTCTTGGCAATGTGCCAAACTTTTTTCCGCTGCTGGCAGCTGTTTTCTGAGCACATAACATCTGTATGGATGGCTGGAGTTACAAAAACCAGGAACCCAAAGCTTCACATTGTGTAGTATTTATGAACAAATTTCTACCCTTTTCTTGAGACAGGCTCCTTTTATGTCTGTCATTTTAATCAGCGATCTGTAAATAATGTGGTTGGAATATTTTTCAAAGGTTTCCACAAGATTTTGCCTTAAGATACCACTAGGCCTAAAGTTACTATACTTTGCCCTGTAATTATTTTTCTGTTGCAGTTCTTGAGCCCTAATGGACTTTGCATACATGTGCTTTTGGGGGTTGTGCAATTACTTGTCATAATTCCTTTCATTCAGGAATCATCTAATTTTCATAGCTTTTACCACTTTGATAAGTTTTATTGGTTTGTGCAGATGAGCTAATGGCAGAGATTAACATTTTAGTGAATGATATTTAAATATTTAGCTTGCTTGCAGTTAGCCACCTCTTGTTGAATCTTCAATTTATCTGCGATGTGAAAGTCAACTATTAAAAGGACACAATGTTGTCCTTTTCATACCATTTCTAGCTGAAAACGTCACTCCTTTGCTTTGTTGTTGCAGTCGTTGCGCCAAGTTTGCAAACATGTGAGCATATTTATTGTATTCTTTGAATCCTTGCATGATAGCCCAAGTGTATTTTTTGACTGGAAACCGATTATTGAATATGCAGCAGATAACAATGGCCATTTCACATGGAAGCTTCAAATGCACAAATTGCATGCTGTTATTTGAATCAATATCAATCAAATAAATGTCCACAAACTGAAATTAGCAAATATATGTAATCCACACCTGTATGTTTTGACAATAAAGTATGATGTTAGAGGATGGTAACTGTTGTAAACAAACTGTTAAGGAAACATTGACAAAATATAAGGGTTGAATTCTTTGCATGAGCATGCTGTCCTGGAAACCACTGGTCACTCATTGGCATTTGCCAGGTTGGGATCAAGGAACTTTCTATGATAACTAATGTGTTAACTGAGTTGCCATAATGTTAGCTATTTATATAGTGGCGGGTGTTTTCCCATGCCTAACCTAAGTTCAAGGGGTGTAGTCAAAAACCAGTTGGGGTCTCAACTCGAGCCTAAACTGAGGTTCCTCCTTGGTCCAGAGATTACTCAGAATGACCTAAAAGCTAAGGGAGCAGATCCGTTTTGGTAGGAAATACCCCTGATTATGATGACTATGATGCTCTCTGCCAATTAGACAATACACAACAATAAAGACTCCTGACTATTTAGATTGCCGGTAACCTCAAACAATGTGCTTTATCATACCGTGAATTATCATTTACCAGAAAACATGAGTTCAGTAGCCTGAACTCAGGTTTTCTGGCAGGTTGAACCAGGATTTCAGGCATGTCTTATTAACTACTGTTATCGCCCTCGGGGGATTTTATTGCAAGCTAAGTGCAAAACCACAGCTGGGGCAACCACAGCTTGACTGAGTGGCGAGTAAGCTTTGCCTATAGTTTTCTCAACACGCATCCAGTTTCAAGAACGTTGACGTCAATGTGGCATTCCAGTTTGACCAACGAATAAAACCACATTTTCCCGTTTTGATCACTTAAATTGGTATTCAAATGCCTGAGTATTTGAACCGTGGAGTTGTTTGTCTGGGCCACAACTTACTGAGCACGCATGTGTAAAAAGCCACCTTGTAAGTGCATAAATAACACTATGCTATAGTTGCTTCGCATGATATATTTTAAAATATAATTGAAGTATTAAAAAAAGTGATGCTTGTCTGTGTGCACATTCTGACTTTAATTGTTCAAAAATTCTCAATGAATATAGTGGACATAGGCCATTGATCTTGAAGTTGGACTATATTTTCTTACAGACGTAAACAGCAGTGACGTTGCCAAATACATCATGTGCATGAATGAAGGCATCACGTGTCTTAAGTCGTACCTTCAATGTAAAAATAGTCATTTTTTTGATGGGTTACCACTCAGGATGGTGTCTGTGAGGGTATTTGAGTAAAAGTAATGAAATATGGCTGAAAGTCTCATTATTGGGAAAATGATTCAGGCAGTAGATGACTTGGGATGATGGGAAGATGTAAAGATAAGAAACTTCGATGGCACTCAGTACTTGGTTGCCTTCTATGGTTGGGATTTTGGAGAGTGGAACTGATGGTTTTCATCCGAGGAGGCCAATCAAAGTATGTAGTAAACTTCGCTGTCACGGGATACAATAACTATCGTGGCGGGATCGTTCGACTAAAACCAATCTCCCATCTTAACCCAAATTCTGCAGCTCGCCTCCTCTGGGGCACACAAAAGCGCTTTCTGTCCAACAATAAATTTCACATCATGCAATGGCAGCTTCCCTCACTGGAGGAGGTATGTGGGGGGAGTTGCAAGGAAAATGATTTACAAGTGAACGTTGATGTTTAATGTATGAAGCCATGACAACAAGTGGCATTCCCAGAACTTGCCCTGGTTCTTTTCACACGCTCCCACTGAACCTGATATGCTGATTACCTATCAAATACCCTACTGGGGTCACCAGTCATAGTCGCACTCTTATTGACCTGATATTTGTTGATAATTCTGATGCTCACACTGAAAGTGGCGTCTTTTGTACGAGCATCATTGTCCATTTTTAACTTATACCATTAGATGTCCAATCACAACACCAGTTCTGAGGTGAGTTAAACGCAAACACAGAAATATTGAATTTAGGTCATTTAAGAACATAAATAAAGAGGAACTTATTGAGAACCTAACTAATATTCATTGGGATGTTATAGATGAGATAACTGATGTAGATTGTGCTTTGCAAACCTGTTATACCATGTTTATGGATGTTATTAATAATCACGTTCATGTTCCCGATATCATGAAGAAGGCTCTTGTGCTACCATTGTACAAATCTGGTGATAAATCTAAGGTTGAGAACTACTGTCCTATCTCTGTGTTACCTACATTAAGTAAAATTTTAGAACGAGCAGTTTATGAGCAGAAGTATGGATTTATAAATGATAATGAGTCATGCACCCCAATCAATCAGGTTTTCGCCCGCAATACCCTACTCTTACAATCCTTATGAAATTGGTTACTCAGTGGAGTAAAAACGTTGATTGTGGTGACCTGACTGGTGTTGCTTTTATTGACCTTTGTAAACCATGAAATTCTTCTAAATAATTTAGATTCTCTTGGATGTCCAGAAAACGCAATTAGTTGGTTCAGATCTTTTCTTTCTGGGTGTACACAAAGAGTTTCCTTTGAGAGTAATCTTTCAAAACCACAGTGTGTTGTTAACGGAGTGCCTCAAGGATCTATTCTTTGTCCTCTATTGTTTACTATATATGTTAATACATCGCCTACTGCAATCAGCAAAGGTTCCATAGATATGTATGCTTATGATACACCTTTCACTTTAAGAGGTAAAACTGCTTCTGAAATAGAACAGAAACTCTGTGTAGCCATGAACGAGATATGTAATTGGTTCATTAAGTATTGTCTTGTTTTAAATTACGAAAAGTCAAATGGACATATATGGGATCCAAACACAAATTAGGCACAGTATCCTCCTTAAAGGTAGAGGTTTTAATAATCACACACTTAACCGCTCAGCAAAGCAAAGCAAAATGTGTTGGTGTTATTATTGACGAGCCGCTGAACTGGTCTGAACATGTTGATAAACTTGTGAGTACAGTTCAGGCAAAGCTTGGCATGTTTCAATGTGTGAAACCATACCTACCAATTCAATCTCTCAAACTTCTCTGTAACACATTTATTTTACCTCACATCATTTTACCTATCACATTTGTGTCTTTATTTAATTTTAATTTTGAGTCTTACTTTATTTTCATGTGCTTTCCACACTTATGATTTTTTATTCCTAATTCTTTGTAAATAGTATTTGGCTTTTTCACAGTTTTGCAAAAAAGGCATTCTGTTTCTTCTGTTTTTTTGGCTTTTTTCGCAATTTTGCGAAAAAGGCATTTCTTCTTCTTCTTGTTTGTTTTTTAGACGTTCTTTCTACCCCTCACTTTACTGCTTTTGCAACTTTGGATCTTCATCAAACTTATACCGATGAAGAACCCTTATGCATAGATGGTTTTAGAAACATAACGTCATGATGACATCATCAAGCAATTTATTATTGATTTTTACATATTTCGAGGCACCATTTTGGTACCGTAGTAATCGTTGATTGTCATCAAAGTTACACCAAGCACTAACTATAAAATGAAGATAATACTGATATATTTATGTCATGATGACATCATCAAGTGATTTGTTATTAAATTTGGAATATTGAAATATTCCGTTTAATTGATAAAAATCCTTATAAAATCAACCGTGGCCTCCCGCAACATTCTGTTTGCAGCAAGTGGGAGGATAAAATGTGGTCTTTAATTCATCTCGTGTGGGTTAAATCACATGTCCCTTCCGGTCGAAACTGGAAGTGGACTTTTTGTTCGAAATTGGTAATAGGTATCAAGTTGTTTTCAATGGTGTTAGTCTGTTGGGGTATAGTATTCTTCAAATCATCTACCGATGATGTCACCTAATTGTCGAGTGCCCTCTAGCAACAGGTTAAAAAATCTGAAAAATGAATTTTGAATAGATATCTGTGGCAAAGTTTGTTCGAATCACCTGAAAAATGATTTAAATGATCATCTTTACCCAGTCAACACATGTGTGAAGTTTGGGGCTGATGACGTCACCAGACCTGAAGTTACAATAAAAACTTCTTTTTTTCTTCAAAATTCGGTAAAAAATCAACCATAAGAGATATAAGCGTGAATTGTCCATGAGAAGACAGCTAAAACATTGGAGTCAGTAGAGTGAAGTGTATAACTGCTGTACGTTTTTACACATATGAAGCGCTGTAGACAAAAACCCCCCTTACAATATAAATTGCCAACTCGAAAATCCCTTTCGCATACTGTGCCGTGGCTACTGTGTGCGTGGACGCCCAATATCTGCCTGTAATATAGACGGCGCACGGTGCGTAGGGCATATACTTGGGACCTGGCAAATTGCCGAGCACGTGGTGCGGAGAGCTGATCCCATTGTATGGAACAACAAAAGAGACAAATGGTTAAAATGTTTCATTTGTGCCTTTTCCACGATAACTATAATGTTTTGTATTGTATATTGTATTGTACATGTCTGATTGGGTTGAAACCTTGCAGGTAGTTGGGAAGGGAAGGTATACAAACAGAAATTGACCTCATGTGATGACAATGCCATAAGCAGACGAGTCATGTGACATTAAATGTGTATCATTTGAAGTACTTTATCTCCTGAAGTGCATGTCTGATTTGGTTGAAACTTGGCACTTGAAAGGTAAGTGTTTTAGCCGAAATATACCTCATGTGATGATGATGTTATCAGGGGACAAGTCACGTGATATTAAAGGTGCATTCTTTACGGCCCTATATCTCCCAAAGTACATGTCCGATCAGGTTCAAATCTTGCAGATATTTTGGAAAGGGAGTGCTTTAAAGGAATATTGACCTCATGTGATGATGGCGTCATCAGGAGACAAGTCACTTGACATAAGAAAGGGATGCAAAAAGCCCTCTGTTCTGTTGTCCAACAGACAGATGACCTCTCGTTTTTGTTTTTGTTTTCTTCTTTTTCTTCTTCTGGTCAAAAGCCCATTTGTTTTGTACACGTTTTTGTCGCCGCGACTTTAGTGCTTTTGCAACTTTGGATCTTCATCAAACTTATACCAATGAAGAACCCTTATGCATAGATGGTCCTAGAAACATGAGTGATGTATCATTGAATTTTACATGTATACATGTATTTTAGCCCATTCACTTTGTACATATTTTCAAGGCACAATTTGGGTTACTTTGCGATGCTCAATCGTTACAGCTGGCGAAGACCATGATGCAAAATCATTGCCTAATTTATGACGTCACAATGGCATCGTCACCTTACTTTATATTGCTTTTTAAATGTTTATGTGTTCACCATAGGTTTTGTACACGTTTCTTCAGCAACCAGACTTCGATAGCCTTATAGGTCTGACTGGTTGTATATCAGCCATATTTCATTACTTTTGCTCAAATACCTTCACAGACACCATCCTGAATAAATGGTAGCCCATAACGAAAAAATGACTATTTTAGTATTGATGCTGAAACTTAACACACATAATATCTTCATTCACGCACACGATGTATTCGGCAATGTGAGTGATGTTTGAGTATGAGTGCTGAAAAAAGAAAATAAAGTCCAACTTTAACTTTGTGATCAGTGACCTATGTCCGCAAGATTCGTTGAGAAGTAACAATTAGTCAGAATGTGTACACAGAAAAGTATCATTTTTTTCTTACACTTCAATTTCAATCACTTCAATTTTGTGATATTATAAACTATAGGCAAAGCCCACTCGCCACTCAGTCAAGCCATGGTACTTGCTCCAGCTGTGGTTGTAACAAAACCCCCTTAGAGTGATAACAGTAGCTGATAAGAGATCCTCAAAATCCTTGATCAACCTGCCAGATAACCCAAGTTCAGCAGCTTGAACTTGGGTTTTCTGGTAAATGAGAACTGTATGGCTCTTCAGATCTTCTTTGACCTGAGCAGGATATGACAAAAATTGGCAAAATGTGACAAAATCTTGTCTTTATGACAAAATCTTAACTTAGTGCTTGAACAAGATGTACAAATACACATGCATGTATAAACTCTCTCTGGGTTCTCTTCACTGTCTGCTCATGCTGTATCCCAGAGACTACAAACCACACAAGCATATTTGCATGCCCACTGTCGATCTGTGTGTAGTGGCAAGCTGTCCTGTTTAGAGGTTTATAGTGCAGTCACGGTAAATCTACATCGTGGATTGGAACTGTTCCTGTTGGACTTTTTAGCACCCGTACTAACATGGTTGTGCCAAAATCATTTGCGACCACTTTCGACCTGGTAGTTTTATCAGGGAAGTTGACAGGGATGTCAGTTTACAGCATGTCCCCATTTGGTTTAATTGTGTCATTCTACTGGAAAGTCACAGTAAGTTAACCCCCCCCCCAAAAAAAAATCTAATGGGAACATAGCTTATGTCGCCGGCCAGTAAGGGACTTTCTTACAACTGTACACGTTATAGTGTACAGAAGAAAGCCAGAATGGTGTGCTGCCACTTAGTAAGTTGTTTCTATGGTGTTGAGCATAAACAGAAATTTGATACAATTTAATTAGGTGAAGAGTATTGAGGTAACCTCACTATGATGCAAGCAGAGAGTCATTTTGGAATGTGTTGTAAGTGATGCTAAATTAAACCAAGTTTTCATCATGTTTGATGATAAAAACAGATGATTTATTTCAAGGTATGCTCATTTGAATTGCTTTTTCTTAATATACAATGATGATAAAGTAAATGGAAGTGGGAGAAATCTTTCAATTGAGAAGTGAGTTTAGTTATTCATTATTAAATTTAAACATACAGACAATATACTGAAACTTAAAATCACCAATTGTATGAGACTCATCCATTTGTTAAGTCAGAATTTCTGAAGTTAATGACAGTGCAGGGTTGTTACATGGGAACAAGCTAGGTTGATTTTAACCTCAGCTTGAGTAGAGATGATTTACTTAAATATTAAAAGCATGGCATCTCACGTATCTACCTCTTGTAAATGACAGTCTTTGAATAACTCTTTCTTGTTAGCAAATAACTGTCAAGGAAACTAGATAGGTTTGCCGTAGCAGCATGGATGTATCCTTTTTTGAGTATGTGGTGCTCTGAAAAGAACTGGTGGTACTGGGAACCTCGCGTACTCAAAAAAGAGATATATCCATGGTGCTACAGCAAACCTATCTAATTTATTTGGTAACCCTACCATGAAATGCTTCAAATCTCAAATAAATGCCAAGCTAGAGAATGTGCATATAATAGAGAAATGCACCTAACTGTGGACCCTTAGCAAAAGTAGAATGCAAGTGTCTTTCAAGGTCAAATTTACTCTGCTGGGGAAGAATCTATGTTAGTAATCTGTGGAGTTCATTTTCTTCTTTCTTCATGTCTCAGTTTGTCAGGATAGTTGTAATTTTAAGTGTCTATTAATTTTTTTCTAAGTAACAGGCAGGGAGGAAAGACTGATGTTTTTCTTTATTATCATTTTGCCTTTACTCATCGTGCCTTTACTCTGTTTGAACAACACTAAATAATGCCATTTCATTTTGTGTCCCTGCAGGTCAGTGTTGTATCGTTTTAACATTTGCAACTTCGATGTCATTCCAGTGGACCTTCCTGCAAAACTCAAGATCAGACAGGTCAGCATTTTTTAATCATGTGCCCATCACAGTAACCTGCCATCATAGACACTTGTGATTTTAACTTTCATTGCAGAAACTTCTTTCTATAACTGTGGTGTTAAAACTCATCAAGGTAGAGCCTTGTTTTTAGTTTTAATCATATCTGCGTGTTTAAAGAGTCATATTTTTGCAGATTATCAGTGGTATGATCCTGGTGTGATCCTAGTGTGTATGTGTAAAAGTAGGGCTTTCAAAATTGTTGCTGTGAATTGAAAGCTACGCACTGGACATGTAAGCAATGTTAGTGGGAAACAACATGAGGCTGAACTCAGGGCTTGGCAAATTGAGAGTCAGCCCTGGGGTTTGTTGGAAGCACCACAGTGCCTTGTCCGGTGCCTGGTGTTTTTGGGAAGGCCTTTGAAACAGGCCTCTGTATTAAGTAATTGCACATTATTCGTGATTACAGTATCCAAGCAGGTACTGAGCCATGCTTGAATCAGTGAGTGCTGATTGGTCTCTCTCAAATGACATCACTTCCTACAGATTACTAAGGGCATCTGCAGTTTGTTGGATTTAGTTTTCGTTACCCGCATCAGCTGGGCCATTTTTCAAAGACATTTGGATCAACACACATGTGTATAGAACATCTGCGCACTGTGTGAACACATCTGATGGCATTGAATATGCAGTTTTAATTTTCCTATGAAGATTGCACTCAGTGAGAAAGATTTATTATGCAATATGAATGGGAAAGAGCACTTCGCAAAAGAGCAAGAACATGCACAGCCATAAGTGCACAAAGGAAGAGTCTGTGCAGGGGGTGCAATTTGTCAGGAGTTTTCCTGATTTTCCGATTGTTTTCATCAGTATTTTGTAAACAGTCTCGTTAAAACCTGAAGTATTCTTAATTTACCATTAAGGTGTTTTTACGTTTAAATGTTGATATGGAACACAAGATTCTGTTACGAAAGTGCCTTTATGCATACACAAATCTATACCGTGGACCCTACACTGCCATGGGCCTCCTAAAAACTTTGATAATTATTTGTGGATATTTAATTTTCTTCCAATCTCTCTCCTGTCTCTGCTACACAAGCAAAGTCTGTATGTCCAGGTGCCAGTGCAGAGGGAAATTTTAGGGAATTTAAATTTACTTGAAGTAATGTCCAAGTTTTTGACATTGACCAATAACTGTTTCAATTTTCATATCAAAGGTCATTGTTAGCCAGACACATGTTGTTGTAGTGACATTTGACAGCGATGTATATTCTTGGGGCGAGGGAAGTAAAGGTCAACTCGGACATGGTGATCTTCTTTCAAGAACTTATCCTGAGGTGATACATTCATTGAGAGGGAAGTCCATAATCAGGTTTGTGGAAATTATTATGTTGATGAAAATGTAGTAACTGGATCCATAAGTGGGATGATTTTCCCCAGCTTGATTTCAACTGGAATTTAATACTTTTATAAAGTTCTTTTCTACTCGGAACAAGTAATTGGTATAATGGAGTATGTGGTAATAACTGTCATTTTTATAAGGTTGTTTTATGTTTTGGGGATGAAATTCGTCATTGCTGTTGTCATTTCAAGGGCCTGTTGTGGAGAATATTTCAGCGTGTTTGGAAGTGATAATGGCATTGTTATGACTTGTGGAGATGGTAGTAAAGGGTGTCTTGGCCATGGAGATTGGAGTAGTGCATCAAGACCTCGTCTCATAGAAGCTCTGCTAAGGTAAATGTACATTTCCATTTAATTTCTTTATTATCAGCGTATCCTTCCTAACATTAAATACAACAGAGTAAAACTTAGCTTCAATTGAAGCACTGCTCATTGCTCCCAGCAAAATTTTGCTACATGTACATGTACCTTTTTCTTTCCTGCAAATGTATGGTAGTATAGTGAAGGGGAGGCCGTGGGTTTATTTGACAAGTAGTGGCTTCAGAAGGCTATGCCGAAGTGGTCTTTACTGGCCAGCAATTCGGCGTGCCTCACCAGGCCCGTTGCCTTACCAGAGACTGGGGGTATTGGTTAAACCCAAAAGTGGAACTTTTGGCACTGTGAACACATATTTGTATACAAAGGCCTATCATGATGTGCTTTGGAACAAGTTGCATGTTTGTCGCAAACCGAAGGATGCATGTAAGACTCGTATACTTCAGTTTTCAATATTCACAACGTGTCGTGAATTGGCATGGTATGAATTTGCTTGTCACTGAGCGCCCTGAATCGGACACTGGGTGATGAGTGAATGGTATGAACATTAATCTCAGAATCTCAGAAAATCCCACAACAAATTTCAGAAGTTCTATACAATCGATAAATTCTAGTTAATCATTATTACTTCTACTCAATCACCGAACTAAAAAATGTAAAACAACAAAAAAATGGGGGGGTGCATTTAAGAGTTCATTTTGCACTTCTGAAAAAAAAAAAAACAATCGGAAAATCAGGCCCCAACAAAATTTCATCAGAAATTTGTAGCAGGTATATGAAATCGACATTTATGAATCAAAATATCTGAAGTTTGATTAAATTTCACCTTTTCTGAAATTGGAGGTACTACTTACTACTGTGTCTTTGCCCCAGTTGTGGCATTCTTGTTTATACTGTAATTATCTTATGTATGCAGTTGTCTCCTTATTCTCTAATTTTTGTTATTGATTCCTTACAGTTCACTGGATATTTCAGGTGATCTGGTGTTTCTGGTTGTTTTTGATTTCCTCTCTTTCCTGTGCATTAAATTCTAGATCTAGATGGAAATTTGAGAGTAAGTCTCTCTGCTACAATTAATTAGCACATTCATGAGCCAGGGGTCACTCAATTAGTAAGGACAGTGGTGCGTTGGTTTCGGTCTTTGCTAAAATAGGGAATAGGACAGTGCGTAGTTAATATTCCTTCTCTATGGCTGGTCTGGGGTATGACATTGCGATACCCTCATTTGCTGCAGTACTGTACTGTCGAGCACACGAATTCACCCTTCAAACATCGACCATTAAGATATCTGTGAACTTGCAGCGGTGGTACTGGTGTGGTATCTGGTGCATAACACTGTGCGCCCAAAGGCCCTTTGAGATCTAGTAATCTCTGGTCTAATTCCGCTCCACTACTGCCTTTGGGAGCGAAGTTGAGTCCGCCACCTGGCAGTGCTGAATTACTGATTCGTTCAAGATTCAAAATGGACAAAAAAATTAACTAGTCTACTGCCTGCAACCTACGCAAATATGTATTATTTCCCAGTCCATTTCTCCATTTGCTAAATTCTCGATCACCAGGCAGTGTGCCCTCACTCGCTCGAATCCTGCGGAAGTGGCCGACATGATCTTCCTCTTTCTTAGCACCATCACTTAAAGATGTAGTATTTTCCAACTCTGATATTAACAAGAGTTTTTCTCGGCTAAGCTTTGTTTTGATGTCATTTGTCAATCATCCCTTTATTCTTTCTACCCTGGTTATTCTTGTTTGCCCACTCCAGTGCCCACTCCACAAGGTAGAGTGAACCACAAAAGTTTTTCATACTGGTGAACAAACGTAGGGCAAAAACAATACACTGTTCAAGTCACCATTGTCAAATGCGAGGCATGCATAGCTCTGTAAATATGCAAATGCGCTACTCAATACAAAAAAGTCCCAGAGTGCACTACACAGTATTGTTGCCAGGTATTTTTATCAAGTGTATAAAGTGAAGGCCTAAAAGACAGGGCGCTCTACAACACAAGGCTTTATCTAATGATGTTAAATAGTACAAGTCTGTTCTTGAGAATTTTGAAGTCTGGAAGTGAATAAGGCATGTTACAGAAGTGGAGGGATCAGGTGACTAGAATAGTCGACTGGTCACATTACATTTACATTTTAAGGTAAAATTTCAAAATATTGCTTCTGTAATTCTTTGTTAAATGCATGTAAGATGGCCAGCAGTCAATTGTTGAAACCACATTAGTCCATAAATCATGTTTTCATAAAGTGTCTTCTTTTGTCTACTTTGAAGATAAATTTGAGGGTCATCCAGTATTTGCTTTTGCCTCTCATTTTACACATTCATTACAACCCAGTGTTGATGTGACAGCAATATCCAGTGGACCCCAGCATGTGTTTGCAGTTGGAGCTGATGGTGAAGTCTTTGCTTGGGGAGTTGGTAAAGATGGCAGACTTGGATTAGGTGATGAAGAAGACCAGTAAGTACTGATCTCCTTAGATGGTGCTCTTTTCAATCTGTTGGTCATCACTGCTGAAAGAGAATCAGACAATATGCCTTTTTCAAAAATCAATCAAGAAGTCCTTTCTTAATCGACCGATATGGCAGTGCCTCTTCTAGTGACCCTCCCGGATAGATTTGATGTGCAGTGTGTGCTTTAGACAGGTCTACAGCAAAAGAAATGTTTAAAAATGACAGGGAAATTTTAGCTGTAACTGTGAAAAAAAAAACAGTTTTTGCTCTCAGGCCCCAAGGAATAAAACATGTTTGATCACTTTGTTGACATCCCATTTTTGGATAGCTGAAAATGGAAGTTGTTTTCAGTGTACGTTCATGCTGTTATGTGAACTACTGTGCATAGTAGTTATGCATGGTCAAACCAAGCGGAACCAGAAACAGGTGAAAAATGCACACGAAAGCACATTTTAATGTAGATGGTTGGATTCCAGCAGTGGGCTGCAGGATGAAAATAACATTGTCTTGGATAACATGGTGCTCCACTTCGTTTGCAGTTTCTTAATTTCCCACTACACTTTCCACTGCAAATTTAAAAGTAACTTATTGCCAAAAATAACCAAATTAATGCACAGAGTTGTGCAAAACCCAATGTAGAACAAAGAAAATCTTCTGAAAAAGGGGCTGTGCAACCACGAATGCTGTGTGACAGAAACTAGATAGGAACTGTATTGTCGACATACTTCTCATGTCTCAGCATTATCATTTACAACCCCCATTGGTATTATGACTGTTACTATTACAGAAGATTATGTTATTTTCTAGGGTGTGTTTGGCAAAATTTAACATTTTGAATGTTTTGATATTTCATTTTTTTCTTCCAAAGTGGTTGGTGGATCAAGATAACTAATTGAAAATTGGAATTCATTTTCTTTAGAAACATAAAGAACAAATTGATCTTCTGACTTGCATTAACTACGCACCATGCCAGCATTCTGTTAGCTACTAGCACTGCATAGTACAGATTTCCGTTAAAGCACTCTGCATACCTAGATACCGAATTTAGTCTGAATGTTATCGAAGCAGTGTTAAAAATCAATGCAGTTATAACCACGTAAAACCAAAGTACACATGCGGCTGCACTGTAAAGCATAATCTGAAGTTTTAAGGCACTACCTGAGGGTCTATGGAGTCAAATAAAAAACATCATAATTAGTAATTTGTAAACTCTCCAAGCTTTCCTCCAAATGTGAAGCAAGTTGCAATGTACTTGTACCATTGTGTGGTGGAGGCAAAGCATGCATGTTTCACTGGTTCTCGCTGCAAGAAACAGCAAGAACGACGGGGAAAGCTGAGAACCAGTGACACCCCCCGCTACAGAATACATTCCTAACTTCAACAACCCCCAAACATGATATGATCAAGAACTTCAGAAATATTTCGGCAAGTTATGTATGCCACAAAAGTATATTTTCTCTTTATGCATAGGTATTTTTCAATTTTCTGTATTCTTTCTTATTTGAGGTCTCAGTGCACTTGCAGGGGTCCAGTGATCTTCTGTTGGATCGTCACTGGAGTGATGGCCAGTCCATGTCAGTCCCATGTCAGAACTATATTCCAGCTGATGCACTGCTGTGCAAGACAAATAATGTCACATACATTTTTGAACATTTTATCCGAGACTTTATATATGGGACTTGGAAGCACTGTATTAAAATGCCAAAGTTAAATTGTATAATCCATGGGAGAACAGCTGGATATGTGAAAAAGGAAAAACGTCATATCAGGGAGCACTATCATAATTAGCTGGTAATGAGAATTATTACATGTGGTTACAGCACACATTAAACATGGCTGCCACGGTGGTAAAATACCAAATGAAAAATCTTTTTTGTTAAGAAAATGGGGGTAGGTGGATCAAAAACAAACAAACAAAAATTGAAAAGTCCAAACTATTTTTTTATCTTTTTTTTCCTGCTGTTTTTGTTTGTTTTCTATTGTACAAACACAAATTATGGTCTCACTCTATGTTGAAGGATTCATCCTCATACCCAAGTACAATTTGAGTACTGGTAAGTACTTGGCCTGCACTCATTTGTCAACATAAAAAAAAAAACACACACACCTTTGTACTTGGACTTGTTCGCAAACTTGGCATGCTTTACTCGGTATTCAGTTCCTGTACTCATAAAAAATATCAAGTACTTCCCGATGATATGATAACATTTACATACACATGTATCCAATTTTGTTATATTTTCTTTTTTTTTCCTGAATGCCATTTGGACTTTATATATTTCTTTCCTGGCTTCTTTTTTTTCAATATTGCAGCTGTGAACCAAAAGAACTAAATATGGGGCAGGTTTATGTACGCGATGTGAAATGTGGTGTTGATGGTACTATGTTACTGACAGACATGGGCTGTTTATTGGCATGTGGCAGTAATGAGGACAACAAGCTGGCACTCAACAATAGACAAGGTTTTCTAATGGCAATGAAGAACATCTTTACAAAGGTAAGATATTTGTATCAATTGCCTTAAATATTTCACTGTATAGTGGCAGTTAGTGACAGAGTTATTTTTTTTTTTGTTTCACATGGGTCTTGGTGCTGGTGTTAGGTGTTAGTGTTGGTTTTGGACAAGCTGCAAATCAAATTTAACTCTTCGTAATATTGTACCATTTTCTGTCTATCCATATGGGCAACCCTTTGGGTCACCCTCCATCCATTTAAGGTTTTGCTTGTGGTTAGCATGGGTAATAATTTTGGTTCTTGTCAGCTCATTGGCTCAAAGTTGAAGCGTACTCAGCATATTACATTTATGGAGAATTTTTCCACCAAAATTGTGGAAATTTTTAAATGTATTGCACTTTTCCACGTATACATAAATTTAAATACATGTTTGCTGTTAAAATGTGCACATTGATCATGTTTTCCAATTCCACTTTTAAGCAACCACTCACTCCCTGCCCAACCCCAGGGTGGGATTTGCTTGCAACCCACAGAAATTGCCCCAGTCATTTAAAATCTGCAGTGGTGTGTCTCAGGATCTCAATAGGGCACCCTGCATTTGAATTTATAATTTGACACTGAGTTTAGCTTTGGGGAACTGCACATTTTTCCAAATATTGTTTCCATACATTTTCTAGTCCTTTTTTGTGTCTCCAATGTCCTACATGCACAGTTGGGGCAAAAAGTTTTCCTCAATTTGTCGCTGTTTGAAATAGTTTTGCCAACTGTTTCTTCATGAGGTAAGACAAATTGTATCTCCAGTTAATGTTCATAGTGAGTACTTCAATTGAAAATACTCTCAGACACTTATTATGGTTCAAAATATTAATATTTCTGAAAATCATTTTGTGAAAATTGAAATTTACCCCCTTCTTGTCGTTAAAAAACACTTCAGAAAGTGGTCCACTGCAACTATGAGTGTGACAAAAAATACAGAAAGTGGCAATAAATATCAGGGTTGGAGTATATAAATTTAGATCTTTTTGTAAACAAAAATATGAATCATATATATGTCTGGATTTTTTTTGTTTGCTGTGTACACCATGTACATTAGTAGAGACCCATTTTGTCTCTCCTCATGAATAGAAACGTTGGTGGGAATGAGTGAAGTTGTGAAATTTGAGGAAAACTTGTTTTGTTCTACCAGGTGTATGTAAACCTTTTACCCTAACTGTATGTTTAAAGGGCACACACAGGGGGAAACAGCAGAGGCCATACCAGTATAGGTATGTGTGACCCATTGGTATGATCAAAATGTGAGTTTTACAGGGGACGTCAGCAGAAGACATTTCTGTGACGTAATACTGACAGTTTAATTTTTCTATGACACATTTGGCTCTGTTGAACCTCTGTTGCAGACGGTGAAATTAATTAAATGTTGGACACATGACATTTATGACAGTTTATCAGCTGTCTACTGTCTATTTATTCTTGTTAAATTGACAAGAGTCTCTGTATGTTTTACCCCAAACAAGTCCAATGCAAACAAAACTTTGAATTAGCCAGTAACAATCACAAAAATAGGTCAGTGTATTTGTAACACAAGAGAGAAAATTATGAAGGTTCGTGTGTCTGTGTTTGAATGCAATGATTTACATCTAGCAGTAAGCCATGATTGATTAACTGTTCTAGTTTGGTTTGTTTGAAATTAAAATTGGAAAAGGATGCTTAACTAACAACAAAGTTTTGCAACATTCCACTGTTAATTTTTTTTTGTTGTTGGTGCATTTCATGTTCGTGATTTGCAAAGAAAACTGTTAATTATTTGCACAGACTGAAGTTGAGGGCAGAAAAGTTCCTACCAAAATCAAACCCCTAGCATCCTTCAGAGTTGTAGACATGGTTTTGGGTCCTCATCATAGTGCTGTTCTCGTAGAACCTGGAGTTTTGTATACATTCGGTAGAAATACTGATGGACAACTTGGCTTTGGTCATACAAAACCACGAGAAGCACCTATGCAAGTAAGAGAGATGTCCGAAAAACTAATATCGGTAAGTTGACGAACAGTGAAAGTGATTTGTGCCATTTATCACGACACTGTATTTTAGACAAAACTGTTTTGATAAGTTTGGATTTGCTCCTTTAGAAAACTTTCTTTTTCTCTTTTATCCATCTACAAAAGCGAGTAATATGTGACCCTCTCTGCAAAAAAAGGTATTAAGTCACGCAATGCCAAAACATGTAATGGCCTGTTCTATTGGAGAGGGCCAAATGTTTTTGCCTTTTATTGCTTCTATAATGTTTATATGTTTAGAAGTTATGACTAAGATGAATAAAGATGAAATATTGATCATTCAGTAGGAAATCCCATATAGCATTGTGTTTCCAAGCGCTACACTTCATGAGCTTTTTCTTGGAACATGCTTTCATTGATTAAAAAAATGTGGATACAAATATCTATATATCTCTAGAATGCAGTGCACTACAGGGGTCATTCATATATCAAATTGTAGCTTTTGATGTACAGAATCCAGCCAATAAAAAAATTATAACCTGAATCTGGCGACTTATTACCCTTTTTTCTAGAGCCGGTCACTTGTGAATGCCAAATATCATTCTCTGAATCTGTTTATTACATAAATTGACAAAGAATGTGCACTCTGTTTCAAACCTGATCATCACCCGTTCCTTCCACTGATACACTTATATGCCACTGATATATGTATAAACCGACTTTTACCTTTGGTTTGGAGCTCTAATTGTGGCATATTAGGGCTAAAATGAGGGTATAAAATGTTGGCGTACCAAGTAGCAAAATTAGAGCTTTATGATGGCTGTGAGAACAAGTTGAGTGAGCTGATCAGCTTGAGTGGTGCAGGAAAAGACAGTTATATGGCATAAGTATATTATTTTTGTTTTAAATTATGGTCTTGTTAACAGATTGTTTCACCTTATTAATGACAAAAAGCATTATTAATCAAGTCATGTTTATTGTGTTCATATCTAGTTACTTCCTAGGCTATGTCATATTTTTGCAGTGATCATTGGCTATGTATATAGAATACATGTGCTTATTTTCTTGTGACTTGTGTTCATAGAATAGAGACATTGGAAATTGTAGGCACTTCATACTTTAGCTGTGCTCATTATCAGGGTAGCCAGGATTCACAACACGGTGTGCCAAGAAACATTTGCCACAAAGCGTAAGCTTAATGTGTGGTTGCCTTTTTTATGGAACAGTGTAATATCCATTGCTTCTATTGTTGAAACATAACAATCCAAAAATTGACCCAATGCAATGTAAAGGTGCTTTTTTTGTAACTAAACCGTAATGTGCCATAAAAAAGTTACTTTCATTTTTCTTGTAAATGAGACTTGTTTTAGTTAAGTTGATCGCGATTTTATCTTTGACATCGGTAGTGAAAGCAGTAATATTTTAGTCCCAGACAAAATGATATTTGGATGGAGAGTATGAATGGAAAATAGTGATTATTTATTTAATTACATTTCTGTTCAGAAATCAGTGACTTGCAAACTGAAATACCATTAATTTTACGTATTGGATGACTAGAATGTATTACTTTTATTTTGTTTGTTTCCTAGACTGTTTCATGCGGAGATGCGTATACAGTAGCTGGAACATCAGACAATGCCCTTTACATGTGGGGAAGAGGGTGTCGAGCAACACCACAATCAAATGAAGAGACAGACAAGGAATTTAAAGCCTCTGACAAGGATCATTGTTCAGTGTCAAGTCTTGTACTGCCCAGTGATAAGTCAATTGAGGAATCTTCAGTAAATTATCGTAAGTATTTATTGTATGTATTTATAACCACCCATGTGTTGTTACATTTGAAGTACCCATGTTACCTTTGCAGTTCTGGGCTTGTATTTACAAAACAACTTAAGTCATAACAATTTAAGCACCCAACTTGAATACACGGCTGAGACAACTTTTGGAATTTAAGTGGCATTCATGAAACGTTTGCATTAAGTGCTCCACTTATTTTCTTAACATAAATCTAAGTGTGGTCGAACGTGCCTTAAGTAAGTGGAGCTCTTAGGTGTCATGGCGGCTCTTACTGGTGCTGCTTGTTTCAGACAAATTAATGAATGAGCGCTACGAAGGGAGAGAGTTTTTCGTGTTAGAGCAAACCCTTTGGATGACTTTACTGACGGTGAACTACCCACAAGGTAGAGACAGAATATTATTCATAACTGATCTTATTAGCGATGAAATTACCTCAGTGACCAAGCAAAGCTACACAATCTCACCAGAGTTGAAGGTTCTAACAGCGTTCCAGTTTTATGTTTGTAAAACATTTGGAGAGCTGTCGGAGATACTGTAAATATTTCACAAAGTTCTGTCTCTAGAAATGTATTTTAAGTTTCAACAAGTCTCGCTAGAAGGGTAAGGCAGTTCATCAAGTGGCGTACAGCTGATATTATTCCAGACATTCAAAGGGGATTCTTCAGAATTGAACAGGAAGAACAGTTTGTAAATCGCAAAAACTATCACTCGATAAACGTCCAAATTTGTAGCTGATGACAAATGCAACTTCACAGCAGTTAATGCAAAGTGGCCTGGCAGTACTCATGATTCCCGAGTGCTCAGAGAAAGCCTCGTTGGTGAACAGTTTGAAAATGGACAAGAAGGAGAAATGTACCTGATGGGTGATACGGGATACCAGTCCAAACGATGGCTCCTTACCCCATTCCTCCATCAAATTAAGCTGAAGCAAGATACAATACTGCAAACAGGTAAATTATTTTGCCTTGAATTTCCATACCAAAAGAACTCTCCAAATTTCTTCCTCTTCTTGCAAATTCACAATAGCAACTTATTTAAAGTTGTGGGGATTTATTATCTTCATTTCAGATCAACTCATAGTATTGTTGAGAGAATGATTGGGTAGTGGAAAAGAAGATTTCATTGCCTTCAGGGTGAAATCCGGCTGTCCCCAAGTCGAGTGTGCAGGTCGGTAGTTGCTTGTGCAGTGCTGCATAGCATTGCAAAAATGCGTGGACTCCCTGAGCCAGAAGATGAAGAGCCACCACAATATCCACAGCCGGATCAACCACCCCAGCAGCAAACTCCAAATATTGTTCGACAACACATTGGGCAAACTTACTTCCAGTGGGTTTACAAGACAAGTGTGGAGCCGGATTGTGTGCATGTGCACGTATGAATGATGTCCATGTGTACATGTACATGTGTACGGCATGCAGTGCATAAAAATTGTAATACATTTCTGTGCATAATTAAAACAATTTTGACAAGGTCATTGCATAACTAGGTTTTCAATACAGTGGTTGACAGTGCAGGGATGTTGGAAACATTATTTAAATAAATTTTAGTCTTTCAAGATTTTATTTCTCGTTGCAACTACAGTCAAACATGCTTAATACGAGCTCGCAGTGACTCTCCGAAAGAGACCTTGTCTTACGGTAAACCTCATGTTATAAGTGTTGACATTTACCCCATTCATAGAGTGCAAGCCTGGCGTCATGCACCAGCAAGCATTGTTACACACTATGGCAATGTACTGTAGGCCAACATGTACTGTGAGGTACAGTATACACAGAGGATTAGTATTCAACATACATGTTCCAGCCTTTAACTTGTTAATAAATTTTAAATCATATTAATAAATATGATTTGAATGAATAAAACAATTTCAAATATGCATATTTGTGTGACGCAACAGCAGAGAACAGTGGTTGTAAGTGGCCGGCCGCCACACACATGACGTGGCCTGGCGAAGCACTCCTTGGAAACTGGTACCCGACGTTGCACATAAGTAAAGTAAAGGTTTAATTTTAAAGTAAAGGTTTAATTAACTTGAGAACTAGTTCATATAAGGACTGGATGTAAGAAGGTATTGAAATACGGGAATATCTGTTGGTTTATAAAATTGTATTTTATAAAATGTTCTTTTAATTCTTTTAATTTATGGAACAGTAACTTTCATTTTCAATGTCATGAATCATCGTGCGAAAGGGTTGTGCTAGTTCATTTTGAAAGGTCAATGTGGGGCATCGGTTAATTGAAGGAAGGGAACTTTAGAAGGGTGTACAATATATTTCTAAAACCCATTTGAATTTCCTTTCCATTGACTGTGCAGGGTCTTAAGTGAGACTAATATTGGAAGATGTGATTTGTGATATTATCTGGGACGGGAACATGTTTTTATTTTTGTTAATTAGTTTAAAATAAGAATGTTATTAAAGGAAGGAAGAAACTTAAAAGAAATTTTAGTGGTTTTTGTTTGGTACTACTAGACAGGCAAGCATCATTATCTCTTTTTTGAAAATGTGGTGGCTCTGATAAGAGCTGTTTGGTTTATTTGTTGACTAGAGTCCAGGCTTCAGAAGAAATCGGTGCTCCTTTTCTGCGCAAGTTGCTTGTGCTGCTGTTCAGTCAAAAACTCCACCAAGTCAGTAGCGGCACTGCAGATATCGTCGTTCGTGGCTGGATGAGTTCATAGGAATTCTTGGAACTGGGATATTAGTGTGGCCCATTCCTGAACAGGGCGCTCACTTGGGGCCGATCCGCTACCGTGATTCTCCTCTTCCTCCTATTCCTCTCCTTCCTCTTGCTGCCCCTCTTTCTAACCTTTCAGGTCCCTGACGATTTCTTCTTCATTCGGCTTGTCTGTGCACTGCAGAACAGCATCAACCTCTGCATACTGATGAAACGTAACTGGCAAGACAATGTGCTGTGCCAAATGGGCCCAGATATTATTGGGCTGGGCTTGGTCTTGAGACTGGACTTGTGCTGAGTCTTGGGCTTGGTCTTGAGGCTGGACTTGGGCTGGGTCGTGGACTCGGGCTGGGTCTTGGACTTGGCCTTGGTCTCGAGGTGGACTTGGGCTGGGCCTTGGACTTGGTCTTGAAGCTCGGCTTGGGTTTGTTCTTAGACTTGGTCTTGAGGCTGGGTTTGGGTTTGTTCTTGGGCTTGATGTTGAGGCTTGAAATCCTGCCTTGTTGAAGCAGTTGGCAATGCATTCTTCCTTGACTTTTTGCCAAGCCAGGTCAACCATGTCAATGGCATCCTTGGCGTTCACCTCTGCAGGAGTCACCCCCGTGTTGTAGCGTTCTAGAAGTCGCTGGATGAGTGCCCGTCTGTAGTGAACCTTCATGTCCAGAAACTGGATGGTAACGGAGCACAGGTTGGGAACAGGGGGATGAGCCATACAATTGTCCACGAAAAGTAAGACCTTTTGCTGTTGTTGGGTGAATTCCTTGTCCAGGCGATGGACCCATTGGATGAAGAAGTCACTCACCATCCAGGCCATGCGGTTTGCACAGTACGTTACCAGAAGATATGTTGAAACACTGGGGCTTGAGGAATTGTCCGATGACAAGGGGCTTCAGCTTTTCTGTGCCGTCCATGTTGGCGCACAGTAGAACGGTGATTGACTCCTTGCTTTGCTTGGTGCCATGGCACTGCTGTCCTTTAAATGCCATCGTCTTGTCTGGTGGTAGCCAGTAAAAGAGCCCAGTCTCATCTGCAATGAAAATGTTGTGTGGCTCGAAGTTACAGATGATGCCTGGGAGAGTGTCTTGAAGCCAGTCTGTAACCATGACTTGGTCTACGCTCTTACTCTCGCTGCAGATCTGCTTGAAGGTGACGTTATATCACTCCTTAAATCGACCAATCCATCTAGTGTTGGCAGAGAAGTTGTCACAACCCATCATATTTGCCAGTTGCTCTGCCTTTTCTGGGAGAAGGGGGTCATTGACAGGTAGGCTTTTTGCACTGTTTCCCCAAAAACAGCGGAGGACAGCCTCTTCCATGTCTTTGTGGGCTGCAGTGCGGCATCTCTTTCATGAGGGCTGAAACTTGGAAGTTGCAAACTTTTGTAAGATGTCTGCCTTGTTCCTGAGGATGGTCAAAAGCGTACTTGACACTAGCTCATACTGGCATCCAACGTCCGCCCTTTTGCAGCCAGCTTCAACAGCCTTGATGATTTCAATCTTTGTCCCCAAAAACAGCCCCTTGAGCTTGATCTTCATGGAAGCCACAGCTCATTTTCTTGAAGGCAGGTTATTTCAACGGATTTTCTTGAAGGCAAATATGATGATTGTCATCTCGGTATGTACGATAGACGTATGAGTCCATTTGTGGAAATTGCACCTGCTTATATTCCCTCCAAAGAAGCTACAGTGAACTCGGCAGGATCTACGTGCATTTGCTTTCCTCGGGGCCTATTGTCAGGGCTGCGCTACACGCAACTCACGTCACGAGATAGCAATCCACCCTTGCATCGACCGCAAGCTCCTATCAGGAACTGTACCGCACCACCAATTAGCCCCTCAACCTACCAAGCCCCTCAACGACACACGCACCACTCGGGACTTAGGCACAGTCACACTAGGCTAGGGGACGTTAACCCTTGCACAGGATTTTCGACCCTTACCTCAGGATCAGCCCTTGATCAGGACGACTAAACCTTGACTGTACGCGCCTTTTATAGTCTTCGCGCTGCTGCGACCACCCCCGCGCACGCCCTCACGTGACCAGGCAGTGACTTCTGCTGCCCTATTGCACAACGCACAAGGCGGAGCCCATGCGCCGCGCTTGCTTAACACACAGCTATGTGCACCAAACATCTGCCTCTGTTACTGGGCAGAGCGCCATCTGTAACTTTGCACTGCTCCTAGTGACTAGCCCCCTCTGTCACGTCACACTAACTAACTAAGAGCTAGCTATCAAGAATTGTTTTTAACTGGATTAATTTTTATCCTTTGTGCCAAAATTTTTGTATGTTGGGCTTATAGTAAGCTTGTTTACCATTCGGCTGGTGTTGCCACTACAGACTGGTTCTCTGACGTCAAAGTAGGTTGAGCATCCACATCTATCTGCTCAAAACTACCTATGCCAACAAAGGGTGGAGAAGTCTTTCCAAGAATTGACATCAATCTCTGGTTTAGTGGAGCCATATCAGGTGGTGCTGGACCCCCACTCGGAGAATTTAACATAGGGAGAAAATCACACTTAAACCCCAACGCACACACCGCTTTTTGTAAACGCAATTCAACATTTCTCTTGTTATTAGTCACGGGTATCTTATCATACTTCTTTGAAAAACCTCGTATTGTGTTTTTAAAGGAATGTAATTTCAATGTAAAATGTTAGGCCTAATGTTCAACGTCACCAATTTGAAGATGTATTTTTTTTTTTTTGCATTGGGGAGATGTTAATTATATATAACAGGTTTTGCCCTTACCCAACGTATATTAATAAGCACTGTATGCTCAGTGCTTGTCCGAGAACTTGCAAAAAAACCCTCATAAGCTCACTCGGGTGGGACTTGAGCCCACGATCTCCTGCTTACTAGTGCAGATGTCTTAACCACTCGACCACCGAGCTTGCCGGGGTCGGCTGGCCAGTCGGAGTCAGATGAAGCAGCAGGTACCGCGAACTATTTTCAAGATGTAATTTTTTTTTTTTGCATATGTAAGCTTATGAGTTTTTTCCCAAGCTCTCAGACAAGCACTGAGCATACAGTGCTTATTGATATATGTTGGGTAAGGGCAAATCCTGTTATATATAGTCACCAATTTGATTCTGTTAAAAAAATCAAAACGAATGATTAGACTTACTTCGTGAGGACAGATTATAAGGATCAAGTTTTTTTTTTTTCATCAGATGCACTTCTCATACGTCTTGGTATAGTTTAAGCTATAAGGAATACTTTTTGTTGAGGTCTAAACCACTTTCTTTCATTCTGTACAAAAACTGTAGGACCTATACAAATAAAGTGGTTAAAGACCATTCTAAAAGTCAGTACTTGTTTTCAGTGACTCCTTTCTTTACGTGGATACTTTCTTCCTCATGTTGCTATTCATGTTCTCCCATTTCTTTTGAATTTTGCTGACATCCCGTCAGACAGAAGGAAACTGTGCATTCAGCACATCGGTAAATTCTTGCCAGGCATCATGTTTGGCAGCTGCTATTATTTTCGCAGAAAGTTTGGGCTGCAGCACTTCTTGCCATTTTTCCCATTCAGCAAGAATGTTAACTGATCATTCTCAGAAAAGTTAGGCTTTCTTGACTGCTAACCATCTTTGGTGGCCATTGTTATTAATTATTAAACTGAGATGAAGCTATTCAATTATCAATTATATATTTTTCACAATAAAAGTGTTGTGATCAAGTTAATCCAGTTGAATCCGTGCACGTCATTGCAATAGCGATTTCAAATTGTCATTTATTTAATGGGATTTCAATGCATCTTGCATCCAAATGCCTTCGTGGGGAAGGATCGCGTATCAAACACGTGTTTAATTTATTTTTGGTTGTAATTTGTAGATGCAATAGGCTTAAAATGCTGGGCAAAAAATGGGAAAAATCAGCTTTGTAGCCTGTCTGCATCTGTCTGGAATCTTAATTTATTGATTGACCATGGATACTTAACAACCATTGTTGATGAGTGATTTATGTGCATGAGCAACAGGTCAGCTTTATGAGACATTTACTGATGAAACTTAAGTGTGCAGTTAAGATAAGTAGGGTGCTTACTTTTTTTTTCGTGATCTCAAGTTGAGTGAGCCACATAAGTTAGCAGGGTGCTTAGATTTTATACAACTTAATTTTTTTTTTAAGTTTATGTTTTGTGAATACAGGCCCTGGCATTAATGTTCGTGTCAAGCAATACAGCTACATCACTTAGAGGTTCTTGTGATAGATACAGGGGTTCCTCAATCTTACCACCCTTTACCGTTATAAAAGCTTCAATCCAAATACTTGTTATCATTGCAAAGTGTATTCTTGGTATGTATTTTTGGTGAGTACATGTACCTGGTTGATACTTCATGATGAATCCATTATTATTACTGTACCTAAAGCTATGCAAAGATAACTAAAGTTAGTATGTTTTGTTGCCATGGTAGAACCAAGTTTCTTCACACCACCAGCAGAAATCTTTGTAACATTTTTAAAAGGTAACATAGAAGCTTTATATCACATTGTAGAAATGGCATCCATCTCAGGCAGCCTTCTTAACAAAAAGGTTTAATTAAACATGTGGAAGTACTCATATTAATTGAAATCAAGAATAGGAATCAACAGATAAGGCAGTTTTTCAGAAAAAAAGTTGGATTCTTCAAGTAATTAAGCCATGTTCCCCTTGGACTCTTAATGGTAAAATAACTGCAGTGGAGGCCTCGCTAAACCGTGCAGCTGTCCTCACAAAAAGACCCGTGAAAATTGGGTTCATTTCTAGTTTTTCTTTCATTATTCCAAAATGCATCAAACATCCAAATTCTGCAATGTTCATTGATAAACTCTGTCATTTTTGAGTCAAATGTTACACTGTCCACTTTTGTTGGTGTAATGTTGCGTGTAAATTCACAGATTGTGCTCTCTTTCTGCCCAACTTTCCAAAATCACCCCATCGTAACTCAAGCTAGTGGTATCCTTTGAGTTGAGAAAGGGTAGTTTCTTTGATTCCTTGGCTAACTCACACTTTAAAAATCATTTTGATCAGCCACTTCTTCACCCTGTCTAAATGAATATCAGTTGTGTAACAGTTGCCTAGCACTCAAGCAGTGGTGGCTGACTTGCTAATGTGCAAAGATATATGTTGAATATTGACAGTGTACAACATTAGTTTGATGTAACAACAATCCAGATGGGAATGCAGAGGATTGTTTACAGGTAGGCATGGTAAGTTTCTGTGAATTAGCCACTTCATGCTGGGGCATTTTTCAATGTTGATGATGCTGGGCCGGCATAATTATCATTTTTTCCATTTTCAAAATTCTTCAAAAATTTATCATTTCATTTAACGGACGTTTATAGCCGCATGAAGTAATCTTTAGGCACTACTCAAAGTTGACAGGTGACCTTCATTGATGCCTGAGTATTTCAGCCAGGCCTGCAGCCTTGTAAAAAGAGCTCAGATTGTGTGTTGTTATGCAACTTTCTTTTGTTCACAAACCTGGCTCAGTGCACTGCTGACCTCTTTTCAATAGGGGCCAGATTAGCGTGCAGCGGTGTTGTGTGGCTTATCGCTGCGGTGGTGGAACGCTTTTGTCCCTGGTGGTAATCCGCTCGCTATAAATGCCCCAAACTCCGGTATATGGTTTCAAAACAAGGCTGGATTATCACCACTTTTGAGAGTGAAAAATGTTGCTAATGCCCAGCAGCCTGGTCTTTTGTTCAGAGTACGTTTTTTTGTTATTGGGCCCTGTTTCCTTTGTCCAAGTTTGGAGACCCCAGCCATTCATATAAAGCATACGTCTCCAATTCCAGAGTCCCCGGCAGGAAGTGGTTAAGACATCAAGGACAATAACTGTACAAAGACACAGTATTCACTCTCTGACAACTTAGTTGCATACTGCACTTTATGGAGAACACTTAGGTGGTCTTAAGATTTGACTCCGACTCTGATCTGTGTAATATGCATCTTGCAGAAGTTCCTAGAAGTGCTCCCCCTTGTGCCAGGCAAGCAGACAGTGACAGCATTTTTGCATTTGATGATCAGTTACTCCTGCAGCAATCTTCGGAAGAAGCACATTTATCAGGTAATGTTTATAAGAAAAGGAAAATAAATTCCACTGTAATCTGCCTTAATACATAACTATACATACAAAGTCTACCCCAAAAGATGAGGTTAAAAGCCAAGTAAGTACATTCATTTGCACCAGTGTAGAGGTCTTTTTTCACTCCTCTGATTGCATCACCTTCAATATTCGATATATCATCCTCAATATCGTAACTTCATTCAAACTGGAAGTCTTGTTATGGTTTTGTGATGGCCTTGTTGGACCATGTGATGGTCTTAAGAGGTCTTTACTAATACTGGTTTGGATTAGTCATCATTTTGACAACTCTTTTGGGGTTTGAGCTAGGAGGATCTGGTTTAAGAGTGCTAGTGGTACCTGATATTGCAGATACAGATAATAACTCTTGGCAGTATTGGAAGTAAATGATAACCTCATGGTGCTGACAGTGAATGATTGCTTGGCAGTTCTAGGTGAAGGCTTTGCAGTACAGGAAGTAAAGATGACTTGGCAGTTGTTAATAAAGGATTAACAGTAATGGATGGTAGCTTGGTAGTGTTGGAAGTGGACGATGGCTTGGCACTACTGGATGGTGGCATGGCCGTAGTGGGAACGGACAATGTCTTGGCTGTAGTTGATGTCTTATAAGAGTCAGAAATCAACTTATGAGTTGTCTTTTGTTTCTCCATCCTAGTAGTTGCAGCACCTTTCCATTTGAAGCTGTCTTTTGCCTATTGTTGACTTCCAAGCGCCAACTGGCTCCAAGAAATGGAAACAGTGCAATTCATTGTTTGGGAAATTGGGTGGTGGACTATCCTAATGACAGGCACGGGGTAGAGACATGTTTGAGTATTTTTTCTGTTTAGGAGTGTCCACCTATTCTCAACATTCACTGAACTCTTGTTTTCTTTTGCTACACTTCTTGAGGTGGTAATAGATATCAGTAATTCGGCAACCCTGGACAGAGACATGATCAGCTACTTTAGTAGCAGTAAGATGCATCAAATGACGAGCACATTCTGTGAAAAACAGAAATAGCACAGTCTAAGCATGTGCATGCCAAACATTGACTGATATATAGAATAATGCTATACACCCTTCTTGAAGTTCAACACTAGCTGTCCCGCTGCAACGGTGTTCACTTGTCTGTTACAGGAAACACACATTTCAGGTCCAACTTTCGTGACTGTAGTAATGCCGTATTTGTTTAGGGTTTCATAACTGTAACATGACCCAACTGCATGTCATGTTGATGACATTAAATTGATACTGTGCAAGGGCCTGAACCCCAAACTGGCAAAAGAAACTACCAGATAAGTTCAGCCGAATTTGCATGTATGCATTTATTGCCCTCACCGGGCAAATAATGCTTATTAGACAACCTGTGGATGACCCAACTGGTTTGTTTTCATGTGTCTGAGGGAAATTAGAACCGATACAGCAGTTTGACCAAGATTCTGAAGTTTCTCATCAGAAGAAAGGAAAAGCGATTTTTGTACGTGGTTTTTGGAAATCGCGGCAAATTCATCTATGCACAAAAACCCCCAAAAGGCACTTAACATAACCGCACGGAACAGGACGACTTCNTTGCAATTGTTACAAACATGAAGAAGTGCTCACATAATCCAGGCCAAGACAGGGAGGTGTCATGGGCCAGCGCTTGTCACTACTTGCCTTATCTCTACGGCAACCCGTCAATAATTTCTTAACTAGGAAATCATGGGTGGGCTCCAGCCTAGAATCTTGTGATAATAACCCACACCTGCTACATATGTGTACATGGCAACTGTTGATGCTGCTAAACCTTGCAAAGACAACCATGCAATGAATTTACCGACATCATCAGGGGATGCAGGACAATCGTCTTCAAACTGCATTGTTTGAATAAGGAAAGTGCCCACCAACCAATTTGGTATGTTTTGTGTTTGAAGTTGAAGCTGCCATCAATAGGCGGTTAATCTCACCTAACAGGTCTGTTGGATGTCTGGGACTGGGGTCATATTGTCCTCAGCCTGAGGGGCGAGGGCAGAGAAACGGGCCACCTGAAAACGGGAAGGGAAATTGGCTATGTCTTTTTGAATTCCTGGAATGTGAACGGCCTAAAACGTGATATCGCAGGCACTTGCAAACAAATGGGTGCACATACTGCATGATCATATCACAATGTGAGGATTGCTTGTTAATGACGTGAACCACAGCCTCATTATCCGTCTGAAAACGCACCTTACAATTAGCTAACTGAGGAGCTAAAGAATACATGGCAATCACCAAAGGATAGAATTTGCTGTGTGATATAGATGCCAAAAGTGTGACCAGCTCGGGAGTCCACCTCCCTTGAAACCATTGACCATTAAAGTAACCACCAAAGCCAATGCTTGCAGCAGCATCAGTAAATAATCCTGATGCGTCATTGTCAAGTCAGCCCTGATCACGGAAAGGCGAAACCCCATTGACATGATCAAGAAAGTCCAACCACATTAAAAGGTCCATTTTGTGCCAGTTGTTATGCAAGTTTCATGATGTGGCTTTGCTAGCCCTTGTGATAAACTAATTAAATGCCTGGTGTATGCCTGGCCTGCGGTGACAGTGCGACATACAAAGTTCAGTGAGACTACTAAGGATTGGATTTCCCTCAGCGACAACCTCCTCAGTCCCATACATGACTGAATTTTTTTCCCAGAGTGCCAGTACTTTGCCGCTTGGCACTCGAATCTTGCACTTAACTATATCAAAGTCCAAACCCAAACAAGTAATAGCTCGACATGGGCCCTTTGTCTTTTCTTCCGCAAGTGGAACTTGTAGTTGCGCACAAACTTCTTGAAATGTACTTAAAAGTAACTCACATCGTTCCGTGGTTGCGCCAATGAACAAAAACTCGATGTAATATGTAATAGTGTCTGATCCGGAAACCTGCTTCTCATGAAATTCTAAAAAACGGACTTAAGGTCTCAAACAGTGCACATGGCACTGAACATCCCATGGGTAGGCATTGTCATAGTAAAACTTATTCTGAAACTGAAAACCCAAAAATCGTAATCCGAAGGGGAAACGGGAAGCAGCCTTGACGTCAGTTTTTGCTAACCATACATTTGGGTCAACAGACATGCTAATTAAACGGCTGAATCAAAAAATGCATAGTGTACTTGCGCTCATCTTTATCGATACAGTCATTCACGGAACTCCCCATGGGTTATGACAAATGGTGGATCAGTCAAATTGAGCTAGGTTGTTATTTAGGTTGGTAAACATTGTAGGTTGATAGGGAAAGGTGGATGAATGAAAGGTCCCGCGATTCTAGCAGGATCAATTTCATTTGGCAACTTTTGAAGAACAACCCAGGGCCTATCTGTAGCATATTTAAGACATTTAGAATCCTTCCTTAGCCCAGGTCCCGTAAAACCAAGGGAAAAGCCCCATGAAAAACCTTGTTTACATGAATCAGCCACCGACTAATGCAGATACTGTGCCAACCACTGCCGAAGAACAACCACCTTAATGGGCGTTGGAAGAACAAAAAGTTGCTTGGAGGTTCTGGTTATGTTAGGAGTCGGCTGTGGATTGCCAGTGTGCATGCTAGCGCTCATCCATGGTCCCACATTGCTGGTTGTTGCCAGCCAGAATGCCTGCTACACACGCAATGCTGCAGACAGAGTCTTTGTGTAGCGCATGTATGTAGCACTAACAGGAGTGATCGAACGCTTTGCGGTGGTGCCTCCTTGCATGGGGGGCTGCACTTCCGTTCTACACGACCACGCACCGTGTCCCGGCAGGGATTCTACCGACAACCCAAAGCAGAATTAAACGCAAAGCAGATGTGCTTAGTCCAGTGGTTTCGAGCAACCACGACAGCTGTATTCGCAGAAGTATTAACAGCGGGTAGCACGCTGCCAGCCGTGGAGACAGTAAGCCACAGTTCCATGTCCATGGTAGTCCATGAACGGGACGGGACCGCTTCCATACGCAGGCGGAATCCCTCATTATAATTGTGCCAGCCTAGGCCAGGGAATTGCACGGCTGCCATACGAACTATTTCTGCATATTTTAGCAATTCCAGGAAGCGGCTGGGAAGTCACATTGAGTATATGGCCATGAAAATGTGAATAGCACCAGACCATTTGTCTATCGAAACTAGCTTGCGAGGGGTGTGCAGTAGCCAGCCGCAAAACCACTGCTCAACTGCCATGGTCAATTTTGAGCTGCTGTTGGCAGAAGTCAAAACAATAGTGGCATTGTCAAGATAAAAGGATGCTAAGTCTACATACTTCTCCTTCCAAATGTTTTCTTGAATGGATTGGAATACATGTGCATCGATGGGGGCATCGTGCCCCATGGCATGCCATGGCCCCACGGAATGCTTACTCATGGCTGAATGGGCCAATAACAGCAAAAAGCTTATCGGCTGCACCGGCTTGATTCAGACCTAAAACTAAATTACTTTTACTGAGTGAGGAAGCGTGCATTGGGTGCACCAAGGCACTAGAATTGATGGTTGACAAAACCGGGCCAACGACCAAACTATCACCAGTACATGTATTAGCATTATAGTTATTGTTAACTACAGAGTCTGGGGGACATGGTGGATTTGGTTGCAGTCTGATATTTGAGCTGGACTCACTGCCACTACCTCTACCAGCTCTGTTACTGGTGTTTGGTCCCCTATTGTTCAAATAATCTGGTGCTGGTGTCTCCAGTACGAACTGGGTTACGGGCGTTGGACGTGCCATCATCCCTGGAATCCCTGAAGACCAACAATGCCTGCTGTGTAGTGGTGGATGACGCGTAGTTGCTCGGTGTATTGCTCTTGACATCTACATTGACTTCCTTATTGGCTGCAGATGATGCAACAGACCTCATTGCTCGGACGTCCCAGTCTGCTGCAACATTCTGCAACGTAAGGCAGAGATGACTGCTGCCAAAATTTATGCTGCCACCTCTGGCATGGCATCTTGGAAGGTAAAAACTGCTTTAGCCAGCTGGCAAGCAGAAAAGTGATTCCTCTGACGTAAGCTGCTCAACAGAATAACTGTTCTTTCAAAGCCAAAATGCACAAGCAGCAGTTGGATGAAACAATAAATAAAACTTGCTGCAGCACTGCCCTAAATATCCCTGTATATCAATTGCTTGGTGACAACTGCTCTCAACATGGCCTTTAAAATTCACTCTCTTTCAGAGAAATTTTTATTTCCATGTAGCAGCAATAAATAGCTACACCATAATGATTTTCACGACAACAGCAGCATGCAATATTGAGTTTTGTGTAACAATTTCAGTTTTCACGCATATATTTGTGATATGTATTCTTTTCGTCTTGAATTCGTGCCGGGGGGGGGTCAGGTGTCCTTAGCACAGTGAAAACTGTTTGTAAACAGGTCTTTGCCTCTATATTGACAACAGGCTGCTTGCATACTGGAACCCGGCATGCATACCGTGTGCCTGCTGTTGAGAATAATAAATTTTCTCTTGGAAGTGATAAAATGAAGTAAATTTGGAATTGAAAATGCTGCTTGAGTTTTTACAATGATTCTACCAAAATCGGCATAGTTCGCGGGTGTGGAACTGTAAACAATGTTTTGGTAACTACTTATGAGTGATTAACTGTGAATCAATCGGCCTGATTTGTTTGTCAGGGCAGAAATCTTTTTTTTTTGTGGATCCTATAGAAACTAATTTTGTTTACAGACCAGTTGACAATTAAAGTATAATCTTCTTCAGTCCTTCAGTTGTGATTGCAACTTCTGTTTTATGCAAACAACCTGAAAACAAAAGAACTCTCCTACAGTATGTCAATTAAATAGTATTGTTGCGGAAATTAGCTCATCTGTGAGAATCTTTCAGTAACTCTGTAAGAATCTTCATATATAATCTCATTTTGCAAGAGCATGTCATGTTGACCACTTGAGCTTTTATCTGGTCACACAAACTACAGAAAGTGATTTTAACAAGTTTCTTCTTTGTTCCCCCTGTTTGGGTAACCTCTACACGTTGTAAAAAGCAAATCAAATGCAAAAATAAATAGGACACACATTCAAGTCAAATTTATACATTCTCTTCCCTCTTTTTTTTTTTTTTTTTAGAAGATCTATATAGTTCCTTGACCTTAGCTGTTCTTGTAGGCAGCTAAATAATACTGCACACTTCCGAATACGAACACTCTGCTTGTTTACTGATTCAGATTTGGTAAAGACATTGAATCAGTCATTGTAGTAATAACAGGTTATGTATACCATTTGGAGAAAATCTAAAACAGGAATGCTCAATGATTATGAAATAGCACACTTGAAAGTAGATTAATGGTATCGGTCATGCTTTCACTTTGATGTGTGTGCCTAGAATGCTATTATATTCAGAAAACAGAAATTTTTATATTATTTTGGATCAGTAGTTAAAATATGTGGTAGAAAAATTACCTGCTTAAAATACTATATCATTAGCAGGCTTTTCAGAGTGATTGACCATTTGTGTGCACTTGGTAAATGGCCTGCAGTTTGTTTGTGCAAAACAAATTGAGAATGGTGCACTTCGACTACATGTGTATTATTTTATGGTTGTTCTCACACTAACAAATGTAAAACATAAAACGTAATGTTATGGCTATAATTTACAACCGCAAACCTGTTCGAATTCATAAAATGAGAGCGAAATGAAATGGTATGTATAAGCTGCACTTAGGGCTAAGCCAGTTAAGTCAATTTAAGTTTATCATTTCAAGTTGAGGCATATTGGCCAAATTGTCAAAAATAGCTGAATGCCATAATAACCTCCTCATGAAGGGCATTCGTATAATATATGTACTGGTACAATACTTCCCACTACAACCTCACCAACAATTTGTGCTAGGCTTTATACAGAATTCAAAACAAACAGACGGGCCACTTCACAGACATCCTGAACGTTGTATATGTGAAAATTTATTGGAGATGGGCAATAGAAACACATTTACCATCAGAAGTGTACACGTAGGGAACAAACAACATCTTAATCCATCAGCCACCCCATGAATATAAGACCAAGGCTATACGCTATGCTACTGCTGTGTTGAACTCAAATAATTCAATTTTGTGAAATTCTGCACGGCAATAGCATGGTGTTTAGCACAATTTGGCTTGACAAATTGAACTGGGGATGGCAAGCCCTTTAGCTCGACAGGGTATACCACGCTATCAATGTTCCAAATGGCAGTGGCACAACACTGCTCTATTTAAGTTCGGCATAAAGTGCAACCAGTGCGCTGTTGCTGTGCTATTGCTGCTCTTACTCATTATAATGAAGTTAGACATGGCAGTAGCACGGTATCTACTCTTGGCCTAAATGATCTTATGTTGTTTTCACAGCCTTCTGGCACACTTGTTGAAAGATAAGATAGTCATGATAATACTTTTGTTTTACACAGGTATTCAACAACGAAAAAACATCGCTAGTGCAAGTAGTGCAGTCAGTGTTGAAAGTCAAGGCACTCAAGAGAAAAGGCAGTTGCTCTTACAACCTCAGCCAATTTTTTTGTAAGTTATTGAAATAAAGCTACTTGCACATCTTCTTTGAAAATGCACTGAAAGCAATGTGTCCTTTATCAAGGAAAGTATTATCCACTTTTCAATTCGTTCATAATGTGATTGTGAGGCTGCCTACATGCCATACATTGTGCACACCCTATTCTTAAATCATGGTAGGCATGGTACCAACAGAGAGCTACTAATTTCCTGATAAACATAGTCATGATCTTTTAACCTCAAAAAGAAAATCACAGATCACTTTGTTGAAAGGAATAAGTAAATGATGTGCAATGTAAAAACGCCCTTGAGAAAATATTTTCAAGAGTGGATCTCACTGTAGTTTGATTCTTTACTATTTTTATACCTGACTTGAATTTTGAAGAACATTGAAAAGGTCAAATCTGTAATTAAGCAGAAGAGGAATGATTTATCGGTCAAATAGTTTTGTGCAATTTGACAGTGTTAAATGGATGTTCAGATTATCAATACTCAAAACCTATTTTTACCATGGGTGGTTTCAGTTGTGTTGATCAATAACACAGCATCTTGGCACAATAGTATTAAACGTAGCTTGAGAAAATTGGTAGGAAAATTGTCATGGTAGTTTGTTTTTCCTTATTGGATGAAGAATGAGTTGGGAAAACAATGATATCATGGTTTATAATGTAAACAATTGGGAAAGAAAATATGAAATGATGCTTGTGATACAAGTGCTTCTACTAGCTTCCCCAATATGTTGAAAGATTATTAAAATTGTTTCCAGGCTTGGAACTGACACCAATGATGCAAGTCAATCTTACCAGATGACATTAAGTAATGTACTTTGTCAAGGAGAACACATGCTTGTCCATGTCGAGACAACGTGCCCTCCACCACGAAGGAGGAGTAGGAGAAAAAGAAAGACCATTCCCCGAAAGTTGTAAGTGTATTTGATCAATAAATTTGTGTGTTTCTTCTAATTTGTCATTTGTTGCCTTTACAAATGATTTCATTTTTGTGTGCTCCATCAGTGGTTTTCATGTACATGTCTATTAGCCCTAAGAGTCCCAAATTCTCCTGTTGGAGGATTGAGGACTGTTAGTGTTAGTCTGTGTGTTGCATGGTTAAAAGATAAACCATAAAATGTTAAATGAACTATTGTTACAAAGGTTGAATTTTAACATTTTGAGTAACATGTAAAAAGCACTTCAAACAGAAAAATTTTTCCCCAGCTGCTCAATTCCCAAAATGGTGATCCACATCTCACAAAGTAGATTCAAAGCAATTGGATTTGGAATAAACCACTCTCATTTTGCGTACAATTTGCATGGATGGCCAAGTTTGCAGAAAAATCACTCTATGATTTTTTTTATTTTACTTTAAATTCCTTCAAATGTGCATTTGTCCCATTAATTTTAAAGAGGATTAAATTTTTATTTAGTATTTCAGTAGTAGGTGTATTATTATCTCATGGTCGGATAGCTATGTGGAATTTTTAAGATTTTGTGAACAATTCCTGTACTTTTGTACTGACGGCCAGCCATAGTTTTAACACCTACTTGTTTTTATTTCATTACACTTTTCCACTGGATATTAAACCAAAAATTAAATACATTAAATACATTAGAAACATGAGCATGTACATAAAACAACTGACACGGCACAACAAGCAGACTACAAATACACACACCAAAAAATGCCTACAAAGCCAGTGAATGGCAAGATAGAACAAGTGACCAGCACCTCTACAAAGCCATCCTACCACATGACGACCCCCCCCACAAAAAAGCAAATATGAAATGGAAAAGACAGGTAGAAAATAAACAAAGAAAATAAGTGGGACTTTATTAATATCTGCAGCCTGCATCACGGTCTTGTAGGAAAAACAAGACTGTGATGTAAAAAGAGCATACTTTGTTGTGGTTTCATTGTTTTGAACAATGGTAGTGTTACGCTCCCACAAACTGTCCCCCTATATGCATGTAGATTATAGTGTACACGTTACTACACACACCATCTACCCCACAGCAAGTGCACAATGACCATCTACACGTAGATTATACGGATTGTACACAGCGCATTGCATTCCACGTGCAACCCCGTTGCTCTATGCTGCAACATGCCCTTGAACCGCAACTCCAAAGCACACTTCCAACTTAGTCATTTTCTCCCAAATCTTCCTCTGAGTCGATCCTACTTTCAGTTGTACATATAACCTGTACATTACCTCCGCTCACCCTCAGTTTTACCCTGTAAGAATTACGTGTAGATTTCCTAGCCATCCAGAGACTAAGTGTTGTACACAACCCAATGTACCGAGAAAGGCTCACCCTTTCCTTTCCCTCGTTGACCAAGTCCCCCGTAGCTCACCCACGAACAGCCTTTCACCCTCCCGCTCCCAAACTTCTTGGATCTTATTTGCTCTCCAGAAACTAAATCAGTGAAAACCAAGTATGTACAAAATCCCCGTAGACTTTTCTTCCATAGACTTTCTATGTGTATGAATTATTCATAACCACCCCAATCCAGTGCTCTCATTGGCTAAGACGTGGCCCCAAGAGTCTATATAAAGTGACCAGCTCCAGCGGTCGGCATCGATCATTCCCGAGCAGGCAGCTTTAGAGAAACAACTCCCTGACCGTTCGTGAGTGTATAGCTCCAATATGAACAACCTATCACTCCTGAATAAATAGTCAAATTTGGACGAGCAGTACTTGAGTGATATCCAGCCACACTAGTAGCAGTTGCTCATTGTAAATATGGAGAAGATGTAAATAATTCTTCGGAATAAAACAGTAGTGTGTGTATAAGTCAGTCCAGTGACTCTCATTCTTTATGGTAACGACTCCCTACCCCAAGAGAGACGTTACAGTATGTTATGAAAAAGCATGTGCTCCCCTTGGGCATGTGCATGACCAGAAGAGGGTCCTTTTTTCCATGTTACTTATAGGACCATCTTCTGGTCACTCACAGTCCTCCAGAGCACATAAATATGCACTTGTAACTTCATTGCCAGTCTTACAGGCATATTACTTGCTAAAATAAACTTGAGACAAAATACTAGGCCTTCAAAGGCACGCACAAGCTTTTTTGGCAGTGCACATACATGGACATGCACTTGTAAACATGCACAAACTATATAGACTTGTGTATAAATGTACATGTTTTTACATGTGGAAGCCATCTTAAAAAAATCATTACTTGAAACATTTGATGTAATACCTGTATAAATCCCCATCATCTGATTGATAGATTGTTGATCACATGTCATTTAATTATTCATTCTATTCAAGAGTACCTGTTGAATTAAACTTCATTTTACTTTGACTTGTTCCTGTCCAATTTCATATATATCTCATTCCCAGTAAAAAAGACAAAAATAACACCCGGGATAGAAACCAGTCAAACACTGCATAATACTTGTACCAGTGACTGGTGCTTCGGCCACAGATTTGTTTGGCAAAATGGTACATGTTAATACTTAAGCAGGATCTAATTGTTCTCCCAACAGAAGAGCATTTATGCAGGTATTGTATAAAACAAATAATGGATGTTTCATATTTGTGCAGTTGTAAAAATAATTTAATGAGGTAACAGATGACATGTTCATTCCATTCAATTTCATCTCATGCAATCGAACCTTTTATGAAATTATTCTCACCATAAATATTAATTATTTTACACACAGGAAGTCCATCACAAGATTTTCCAAGTACACATCTTGCTGATAACATAAACTTATATTTATAAGTTGTTTCTCGGTTTCAAGCTACAGTTTTGATTTTATTCATGAAATGAAGACCAATCTGAGGGTTTGAATGATATATCACTTGGTTTACTAGGTATTATGCTTCAGATCCAAGTGTTTAAAGTTAGAGCTTATGCAGATAAGTCAAAAGTATCCAAATCTCAAAAACTAATGAGTAAATTTTTAAAAGGCACTTCTGGAGGTTTCTCTTACAGGCCAATCATTTCACCAAATGTATTTATAATCTCTCAGGGTTGGGTGAAAAATCATGTTAGATTGACATGGAGTGGTTCTACAGCGAAAAATTGCTCCAAATGCTAATCTAAGAATAGAAATCTCCAGCATGTACAAGCATTAACAGAGAGTTCATCTGCGTTGAAGTTTGCATAATTTCCCACTGACTCTTAAGCTGCGCTATGAAACAAGCCCTTTCTTGTGTTAAAGGGGTCATGAATGTATTTGAACTTGTACTCAGTTGAGAAATAATTTAAATGTTGAAATAACAGTTGTCTTTGTTTATTAAGGAGTGACCAAAGTCTCCATGTTCCAAAGTCACTGTCTCATTCTGCAAATAGTGGTGATGGTGGAGATGAATATACAAGCTCAGAAACTTCAGAACTTGATACACTTGGATCGGTGAGTTGTCCTAAGCCTTGACCTATTGCTGTTCATAAATACAGTACAATGCAGCTTTAATGAATACTTCTGTAATTTAACTAAATGACCAACGTTGCTCTTTCAAAAATCACATGTGGAGTTGCATTTGGTTCATCTTTTGAAAAATATGCCCTATCCATTTTTATTACATCTGTGAAGTTTAACACTTATTTTATACATTTGTAATTCACATTGTCACATGTCACCCTGTGCATTAGCCTTTAGCCAAGGCACGCGTGGCACCAGGCACCGTGGATGCTTGGCTAGTTACATGAACTTGAAAAGACCAGTGTGAGCGGCAAAGTCACAAGGGTCTTTACTATCTCGTGAAGCTAATCATGCACACATGGAAGTGTTCACCCAATGATCCAATGAAAGAAAACAATGTTCCCTGGGCCAGTGGCAGTGGTGTTTTCCTTATGAGCGCGTATGATGTCAAATGGTCTAAGTAGGTGCAAGTATATTGGTTGATATCCACAGCATATAATGCATTAATTTTTCTACCAAATACATGTAGAAAGAAAGATGTAAAGAAAAAAGATCAGTGCTTTCCAGGGGATGGTAAAGGCTTCACCACATACATTGATAGTCTTCATCATGCTAGCCGCTGAGATACACATTGTGTGTCCTGGTAGCCATGCATGCCTTGAGAAAAGCTACCTGTGCATGGGCCCTTTCTAGACTTGTTGTGCATGAGAAAGTATAGTTACCATAGAGCACAATATAACAACTAGCCTTGTCCAACGTGGTTTACGCAGGCCATACGCATGCAAACCACAGCAAATATGCTGCCACCCTAGTACGGTTAACGGCGAACTACAGTGGATCCCAGTACACTGACTTATGAAGGCTATGCCACTCTCGTAATAAAAACGGAACCACCCCAGTCAGGTGTGTGTATACATATACATGTACCTAACCCCCTGTACATAGGTGCGTCAGCTGTCCATATCATGATGCTGAGTCGAAAAACCGCCTTGTAGAATCTGTATGTTTTTCTTTGTTTTTTCTTCCACTTTTGGGCAAAAATGGGGAAGCTCAGCGATATGTGGTTATGCCATCATGAATAAATCAAAGCTATTCTAGAGCCATAAATCATGCTTCCCAAAAATATAAATTATTCATTTTTGGGGACCAATCATGAGCCTCTTTGATTACATCTATACACATAATCACTATCAAGCAGCTACTTGCAGGTACCGGTACGTGGTGCACTGTTACCAGCTACAGTAGCTATAGCTTGCAGTACAGTCTAGTACGTGGACATGTGTACATACTTTGACCAATACCATCCATTTCTCGCTAGGGGGGGTGCCCTTTGTTAGCGTAATGAGTTGTACTGCCACGGTACAGAACCATCAAGGCATCGGGTTACGGACCGGGACAAGTCAGGCACGTGAGCAAGCTGAGAGTGGGGCAATGGTTTCACTGGGAATCAAATGTCACTCAAAGCAACGGCCCGATGTACTGCGCAATGTGCTGTACGAGTTGAAAGCAAACCTGCTGCAGTGAAGGGTGTTTTGCAACAGCAGGCCTGATGGCCGGGGTTGTCAAATCATTGCCCAACGCCTTGATCAAGGCTATATAGAAGCTAGATTATTTTTTAAAAATATGCCTGCTGGGTACATTCATGTTTGTGCACAAAACTATGGAAAACTTGAAATTTTGTATGACTTTTGTATGGCTATTTGCATATCTGCATCTGTATTCTGTTCGGCTCTGCCAAATATCCGAATAACCGAATATTCGATCGATTGTTGAATATTAGAATTATTTTTCGAATTTGAATATTCGAATGCAAAATTCATGAAATGTAAGGGGAAATTTTCTTTTGGTTGTAAATGAGAAACATTACGCTATGGAGGCTTGTTTCAAGCAGATTCAAATGAAAAGCTCAGAAATCTTACAAAGACTGAAAAAGTCAATTAGTCATTGAACAATTGAAAAGGAATCATAATTGTTGACGGGGCTGTAAGTCTTGTTCATCTCTTAAATCTTGCTAAATCGTGGCTGGAGATACTCCTAGATGTGAGACGCTATTATATTGATCGCAATGTACAAATGTGTGTGTTATTGCAACTGATTTTGTATATATAGTTTGTTCCTCAACAATCTGCCGGATGGTATGACCCAATATTTGGATATTCGATCAAATTGAAGGTCAAATATTCGAATAGTAAATTATTTGAATTGACTCAGCCCTAGTATTCTGAAACGAAGCGTCAACGAAGCCAATACGCAAACAAGTGCACAATCAGTTAATGAGCATTTCATTTTGCTCTGCACCAGAAAATGCAAACCCGTGCATGTATGTGCTGCACATGAATTTTGCTTGAGCACTCTTCCCAGGCTTTACTTTTGTTAGTTAATTTGTTTTGGTGTTTGTTTGTGGGGGTGTTTGCTTGTTTGTTTTGATTTTTCTAACTCTCTGAAAAACGAGGTACATTATACCACTGTTTCTTAAACTAAAAGCTATGACATATCCAGACATCCAGAGGGGGGGTGGGCTCTAGCATCATGAGCCATTTTCTGGGGAAACTGACCTATTGTCATTCAAGAGCATTATCCAATCACAGTTTCTGTGGAAAATCAAGTGATATTCCAAACCTTGAACAAGAAAAACATGTGATTTACTGGCAAGTGCAGCTGCATGGCTTGTTCATTGATATGCATTATGTGAATGCATGTCAAAATACAGACACTCTTTTACGTCTGCATGTTGCTCATCTTGTTTGCAATACATTGACTGGACATAACTGTATTTCTTCCACTTATATACATGAAAGTTTTATTACACATATTAGCCAAGCTCTAATTATCAAAAAATATGGTGCAGCTCACAATTGGGATGCCACACTTAAAAAGAAGTAATGATAATGTCATAAAATTCTTTGTTATTAGATTCTGAATGTTCATTATATTCCTACAATGGTCAATATTTGCCTTGAATAAAATAAAATTGCCTGGAAACATCACAACTTCAGTGGACTTCTACCTAACATATATTGCAATGACATCATGATGATGTTACAAAGTGATACTATGTAGCCACTTAAGAAATCAGCTAAAACACAGCAGACACGGGTAGGAGTATGTTCCAATGTGTGAATTTGGTTTTTCTGTCTGACATCTGACATAAAGACATTTACAAAGGAAATTGCATTGTCTGACAAAATAACTGTCTGCCTGATTACTCCTATGTTTGTAGCCAGTTTACAGCAGATTCATTTTTTACATGTGAATCAATCATTTTGCAGATGCCCACATGGATACAGAAAGAACTTAAAGATTCTGCAACTGGCGCTGGTGAGAATGATGATGAAGATGATGGTAGTGATGTTGATGTGAACACTGAAGAAAATGACCTCACTCTTGCGAGCATAAAAATTAACAAGGATATAAATGTCCTTAAAGGTATGTAATTTATTGTATATAATTGAAAACACGATGAAAGTCTGCATTGAAATGTATTGCTCAAAGTGAGTAAATTCCTTGAAGCATGATGGCAAGAGTTTTGCATGCAAGGACATGTACATTATACAGTGGTTGCCTGCTCTGTAAGGGTCCATGATGTTTCGTATAGCTGATGGAGTAAATGGCATCAGAGGCCAAATCGAGCATACCATTTGAAAGTGGGGTTGTCCAAAACCTATTGACCCTGTCACAACAGGCAACAATGATTTTGTTATTGCACAAGGAATAGATTTTACAAACAAAAGGGAACAAAAACATTGTCATACCTCTGTCTTATATACTGTCCATTTATTGGCCCAGAACGATCACATGACAGGGCAACATATCCGTATATCACACTCACCGTGAGACATTTCTTTCTACCGATGATGCGTGCACGCACAAGCGTACACTCGCAAATCAGAAGACCCCCGAGAAGTTCGAGAACGAATGATTTTTCAGTCAGTTTTGCGTGGTACCCACGATATGTTTCGTGCATAGGCTACCAGGGAAATCAATCGATGGTTGCACTCGTATAACAGACCTGTTCCCGTTCCTGCAACTTACAAGGCATTGCAGAGACCCCTAACCAGACTATATAAATGTATTCACTGGTACCCGCACTTGTTTCATTTTAGAGTTTACACAATTAACGAAAGTGAGGGGACAGTGCATTTGCACATGATACCATTTGCATCTTTTATATTAATTCTTAATTTTTACAGTAGGCCTATTGTCCTCTGAAATAAAGAGTTTGCTTCTCTTGATAAATTCCTTAAGACAGAGTGTCACAGTGCTCACTTTACGGCCACTGCAACTAGAAGGACTGGATGCAGGCCAGAAAATGATTGTAACAAAACCCAATCTGTACTATTTACAATATTTGATATGAATTTATTTACAAAATTTCTCGATTCTATAATACAAAATATACACCATTCCGTATTTACAATCAGATGTCTCTCAAGTGAGTGTAGCTACAACTCAGAATTAAATTAAACTTATCAAATGAATGTCGATTCACACCCGCATGAAAATCAGCATTTGCAATTCAAGTATTTACAGGTAAGTACAGGTATGTGTGAATTAAAATTTTGAATTCACTGTAAATTCACAAACGAGTGCATCAAAGAGATACACTTGATAATTTCCAATTTCTGTAATACATGTATATGCTGTAAAATTTCAGCTCTGAAAAGCACCTCAAAATAAAAGAATTATCAATTAAAGTTCCTGCGAGGAAAATAAGTATTCGAAAGAAAACTTCTAAACAAATGTCAATATAAACTCCAGAGAAAACAAGGTTGATTAAAAGTATGCCACAAGCTGGAATAACCTGAAAGGTTCAAGGCATGTACATGTAATAGCAGATCTTTCAGTCAAAATTCACAAGTGTTATCACTACATGTATGTCTGCTCTCAAATTAAAATATCTGACATACAGTTCGACGTAATATCAGTTTGTCCCTCCTTGATTATAAGAATCTGCCCTTGCTAGCTTGCTCATCGACTCTGGTACATCTGCGGGACCACCTCCGCAACTTAGATCTGAACCCTCACTGCAGTGTGCTGTGACCAAGGTTACATCGGAATTCAAGAACCAGCCGTCGAGCGTGAGGAGGAATGAAACTCAACCAGTCTTTGAGCCAAGCTCACATCTTCAAGGCCATGGTTTTCTCCATTTTTCTAATCTTGGAATGTCAATCAGCCGCTATGATGATCCTGACAACCAATTTTGCCTCATAAGCAGCCTGACAAATCTGCTACTGGCTGTGGCAAATGGCACAACCAAAGTACAAAACTCGCGCGGCACTGGGATAGGGACTATCAACTCAGCCCACACACCTCATCATCATGATGCATCTCTCAGGTCTCTACTGTCTATCACTGTTCATCACATTTATACTCAGTTGTGCTCTGTTCACATTCAAATCGCCCACAGAACTCCAGCCTTATTTTCTTTATCCACACAACCTGTGACAAATCTTTACAAAAGAAAGCTCCACTGCAATACAAAAGGACAAAGTAGTGCATCCAAATTCTAAGTACAGAAAGCCGTGGCCCTGGTCATTGATGTGTAACCTGAAGAAGTGATGAATTAAACATGAAGAGAAAGTCTAGTGAATAATACATGCCAAAGTTTAGTTCAGATAAATTGGGCACTGGAGCTGACACTGAAATAGAAAATATCTGACATTAATTGACCTGGTAGAAAAATAGGAATAAAATATGGAATTAATTAATGGAGAATTCTGACACAGAGGTACATGTATGACAAAATAATAGTTGACCGCTGTGGTGTGAGATATGACGTCTTGAACACCACAGCGGTCAACAATTGTTATGCGATAAACTCTTTACTGTGTTACAGTGCATTTTATTTCACTGAATTTGTCTTCACCATATTCACCAAAGAAGTGATTAGTTAAACAAATTCTACTAAATTGAATAATTAATAGGGACTACCATATTTTTCTCAACATTTGTAAAGAAATTGTCCAGAAAGCTATCTATTTCTGTCATGGTTAAGATTTGAAAAAGTTGGGTCTTTGCCTTAATGGTGGTACATACACTGAATGTTCCATAATTTTCTTCATGATGATGCTGTCCTGCTCAAAACCAAAGTTTCAATCGTATTTTAGAATGAGAGAAAAACCTCTCCTGAAAAACTAACTTGGTGTCATCTATGGACATTGAAATTACAGTGAAATTAGCCTACAATGCAAACAAAGTGGCAGTCGTACCGTAGCAGAAAGAGTGCTTTACTCTGCCCCATAGCACATCTTACATACATGAACTAAGTTAGTATGAGTGCAGCTGTACAACTTCATACCCTAGGTCATACCAATGCAATGTTGTGGAAACGTCACTTTTAACCATAGGAAAGATCAGTGTTTACATCATGTTTACATGCTGGTTAGATTGTGCCTATACTTACAATATTGACCTTGTCATTGACAGTGTTTTTATTATTATTATTTTTATTGGATTATCATAACATTTGCTCCTTACAGCCTGCTGGATAGTTTACTTTTCAAAGTTTAACAAATTCATATAGGTTAAAGTTCAATAAACAGTATAAACCACTTAAAGATGTATGTGAAAAAGAGAGCTAAATAAAATTTTAAAAGGCACAATAAATACTAATATACATGTACATGCACAAAAAACATCCTCATGAAAAATCTCAATATGAGAACAAATACATTTAATGGGATGCTGGGAATGCTCTGAAAGAGTTACACAAGTCTGTTGAAATGTGAAACTGGACTAATTTTGAGAACAATTGTTTTACATATGGCCTCACGGAGAGTTCTTTTTGACCTCAGATTCATTGAACGATGTTTTGCTTTGCTTGGCTTTGACTGGCTTGTTTGTTTCAATCTTGAGGTGTATCAGTATGAGAACTTTATATGGGATCATTGCTCTGACATGTTGTTTACACATACGTATTTAATGGAGAAATCAAACTCCCAAATGTCACAGGTTTTAATAGTGTTACAAACACCATTTGCATGTACATTTATGAAAATACTGCAGCGTGTCCTACTGATAGGGTTGTGACGCTAATACAGACACACACAGGTAGCCACAAATCGCTGTTCTGGCCAAGAAACCTTGGTTTTATATCTCTCATGTACAACACTGTGTCGATCCAAAAAAAGCTCTAGACATGAGGCAGGGACTGGGCAGGCACGAGGCGGGAAAACCGCGGGCTGTTCGCATACCAGCAGGGGCAGCCAGCTATCTCCATGCGGGTCCGAGCTGGTGCCCCCATCGGCCGGACCCGCCGGCGCTACAGCACTGTACACTTCTGTGCTGTATGCACGCTGTGTGTGTGCACATGTAAGGGATGGGATCCCTTACCGAACTTTGGTATAGTTTTCGTGTATTTGTGTTGTAGTTTTGGTGTTGTCTTGGTGCAGTTCTTCTGTACCCCTGCCTGGATTAAAGCACACTCTGGTGTACTTCCGGTGCATTCTAAAAATTTAAATGAGAACCAGAAATGCACCACTGGTGTCATTCTGGTGTACTGTAGCAGGGTGTACCTCATGGTACCCACTACAAATGCATGATGAACTGGTGTACCTGTGGTACTTTCCAACAATTTAAATTAGCACAAGAAATGCACCACTGGTGTCATTCTGGTGTGCTGTAGTGTGATGTGCCTCTAGTGAACACCACAAATGCACCAGGAACTGGTGTACCTTTGGTGCATTCCAACATTTTAATTAGCTCCAGAGAAACACCACTGCCATGACAGCAGGTGTCATTCTAGTGTACCAAGATGTGGTGTACATGTAAAAGCGCACCACACCAGGGAATCGTCTGCTGCTTTATTCAAACACGTAATCGTGTATAATTTGTTACAGCACATATGTAATTTACTCTTCCTATTCACTCCTTTCCCAAGAAGTTCAATATACTAACCATTTATGCATGCAAACATTTACGATGACAGAGGTGTCAGTAAAATTAACCACTGAAGATTCACGAAATGTGCATGGAGATGTCTGAGTGATATGGACGGATTACTGAGACAGTTCACTACATTAAAGACTGTTTACACTACGTGTGATTTGAATTATGAACAATTAACCTGACAAAGCTTACACTATGCACGCCGATTGTAGTCCACAGTGTTGCTGTTACTGAACTATCCTCTATAAAAATGCTGTTTGACTGAACAATCTGTTCATGTACAAACACAACTAGTGCTTTATCAGAATGAAACTCTGATCTCTGTGGGGATTTTAGGTACGTTTTGATCTCACTGACTTTCTGGAGAGCAATAAAGTTCAGAAAGATGGTGAGAGGTTGTTTGTGGGTACACTGTATGAGTGACTTGGTCAATGTGGGAAAGGAAAAGGGGGAGCCTTTCTTGAGACATTGTGTATAACACTTAATGATAATACTAATGATAATAAATGACATTTATAAAGTGCCCATCAAGCTGCTCCCAGGTGCTGTACAGCAGAATAAGTGTGAATGAAGAAATTACATAACTAAATTAATGAACAAATAAATAAGAAATAAATAAAACCTACATGTACCATAGTTAAACTCAATACTGAGAAACTAAAAATGCTTGTTTAAAATGGTGCGTCTTCAGCCCGGTCTTCTTGGAGCACTGTCGTGAAGACATTTAAATATCAGGAGACACACTTTAAAAATCACCCTGTATTTACTGGCAACCAATGTAATTGCATCAGCGCAGGAGTAACGTTGTCAAATTTCTTGCCATTAGTGAGTAGTCTTGCTGCAGCATTCTGGACTCTCTGCGAAGGAGCAAGGGCTGAGACCGATAGACCAATTAAAACAGAGTTACAGTAGTCAATGCGAGACGTAACAAGTGCATGAATAATCTGCTCCGTGGCTGACTGACCCAAATAACGCTTAATTTTGCTTATATTGTATAGGTGATACATTGCAGTGCAAGAGACATTCTTGATGTGGGATTGCATATTCATTTTGTTGTAATCACACCCAGACTCTTCACTTTAGAGAGTGCGGTAATATTGTGATTACCAATATTCACAACAGTCCTAGGAATTCTGCTCAACGACATATGCAATCCAATGATAAGCAGATTGATTTTATCATCATTTAGCTTCAAAAAATTAATCGCCATCCAACATCTGATGTCGTCACAGTATTTTTCTAAAACTGACACTTGTTTCTGTATGTCACTGGCAGTTGGCTGTGCTGACAAATACAACTGAGTGTCATCTGCATAAAAATGACAACTCAATCCATTATGCCTAATAACATTCGTAAATGGCAACATAAACACATTGAATAAAAGTGGTCCGAATGCAGAGCCCTGGGGGACACCGTACTTAAGTGTATAGGCGTCACTCATGGTTCCGACATCCGATCTACTTCGACCATCAGGCGATAAAGACCGAATCTGAACTCTTTGTAAACAGTCTCTAAGGTAAGAAGAAAACCAGTCAAAGGTATTTTGTGAGACTCCAACATGTGTCTTTAATCGATGAAGCAAAATGTCATGATCAAGTGTATCCAAAGCGGCACTTAGATCAAGAAAAGCCAGAATGGAAACTTTACCCTCATCCATATTTTTCCAAATGTCATTTTAAATGCGGGTGAGAGCTGTTTCCGTCCCATGGTGGCGCTTATATGCCGATTGAAAAGGTTCATGTAACATAAACCTAGTCATATGATTAGTCAGTTGTTGCGCAACCACCTTCTGAAGAACCTTAGAGACAAATGGTAAATTAGCAACTGGCCGATAATTCTTAAGCAGCTCGGCTTGATCCGCCTTGAGGTTGTGAGATTTTTGAATGGGAGTGACAGTAGACATCTTAAAATCATTTGGGAAAATGCACGGTTAATGGAAGAATTAACAAGAGATGTGATTATCGGGGAAATTTCCGGCAGACAGCATTTTAAAAGTGCAGTCGGTATTGGGTCAGCACCGCAAGTCTTTGGAGAACACTTGCGTATGATTTGCTGGATCTGTGCACAAGTGGTGGATCCTAAATTAAGCTTACATCCTTCAGGAAGGGTTGGATCTGGAATATCAAAATCTCCTTGACCCACACTACTCATATGTCGTAAGTTGCTGATCTTATCTTGAAAGAAATTAACGAATCGATTTGCCAACTCGACTTCAGACTTATGAGTAGGAAATGTAGGAACTGACTTACGGCATAACAAATTATCAATCACACGAAAAATATGGTTACAGTTCCCCCTGCTCTCATGGATTAAGCTTTGATAATAATGCACTTTCGCATCCTTGATCATCTTCACAACGTGATTACATTGCATTTTATATATCTCCCGGTCAACAGTGAGTCGAGTACTTCGCCAGTGGTTCTGTTTTTCTTTTTTTTTACGCTTAATTTTCTCCTTCCTAATGGTCTCAGTAAGCCATGGTGTATTCGACCGTATAGTGAGAACTTTTGATTGAACAGGAGCATGCTTGTCAAGAACCAACCTTAATTGCAAATTGTCAAAAGCTACAAATGCGTTGGGGTCGGGTAATGAAGTATCATCCAAATAGGTTGAAAGTCCAGAACAACGAATGTCTCGACGAAAATGTTCACAGTCTACGTTTTTAATCCTCCTGAATGCCACAGATCTCTGCGGTCTCAAAGGCTTACTGATTTCTAAAGAACACGTTATCAGTGAATGATCAGAAATAGCAGGATCAAAAACATGTACAGATTTGATAATGTCCATAGATGGAGGAGAAATAAGAAGATCTAAAACATGACCTTTAATATGGGTTGGGGATGATACACGTTGAATCAAATTGCAAGACTCAAGAAAATTAATAAAACAAATCATATCATGTGCTTGAGTTTGATCCATGTGAATATTAAAGTCTCTGACTATCACAAAATCGGATGATTTTGACATGAACTTAGTCCCTAGATTGCCAGGAAATCCCCACACAGTTATGGGTTAAAACTGTAAGTGAGAAAAGGTGATTTGACCTTGCTGTACTGTAACCGGACACAGATTTTTGGCATATGGGTGGGGGGGTCTTTGTTAGTCCAAAGTACTGATAAAATTTTTTTGATTGAAACTAGGATCAACACCGGGAAAAATTTGGGGGGAAAATTATTAAGTTGGAAATGTGCTACGGACTTTGTGGTTCAAGAGCATGTATGCTGCAGCATAGTTCAACTGCTCTCAATGCTTGTAATGGGATATGGTTCGTTGCATACTTGCTGTGGGCTATTAAGTACACAGTGTGTAAAAATAACATGCATGTGTGTATAAGGGAATACTGGTGGAACTAATGATGTATAATGGTCACAGATTGCAGATGATCTCCACATATGGCCCAAACAGTGGACAAAACACTAAACGCATGTCATGAAAAAAAAGTTTCATGCATAATATGTAAGCTGTGAAATACAAAATTGGTGAAAAGCTTACATGAAAGGAGCTATTTACAGATTTGGGCAACACAGAATTTAAGAAAAAGTAATGGCAGCTGAACAATAACAGTGCCCTCCTTCCTCTTCTAAATTCTAAGCAATTGGGGCTTGTTAAACTTTTCTGGCTGTGCTTAGTTTCCATAATATTATCTCATTATGGCAGTATGGGGAATGATGGCTTCATAAGTTAAAAATGTCCCTGACTTGGACAAACATTCAGTCTATTTATTCGGAGGCCAAGTTAGCAGGAGACTATTAGGCAGAAAAGTAGCTTTCCGTATGGTGCACCATTATCTGCTGATTTTACAGCTAGTTCTGGTTCACTATTATGGAATCATATGCTGTAACAGTGGTGTTTAAAAATTGCCTCAATTAGAAATACCTCTATTTCAAAGATGGATTTGCGCCAGGGAGATGTAAATTAATTTTGGATTTTTGCCCTGCCCAATATATTTTTTGCCCTGCCAGTAGCATTGACATTTACATACACATTGATGTTCAGATGCTGAACCTCTCCAATATAGCAAGAACATTTGTTTACTGGGAACTACTAATAACTTTCGGTGGGTTTTGGTCACCAATACTTACCAGAAAGTTGCACCAGAAGTGTCACTTACTGAAGGGTTACTTTTTTTAGCCTGACATTTTTGCGCCAGTGTCACTTTGATCACAAGCCAGAAAGATCACCGTACAAATCTTGGCCATGTTTAAATTTCATGGGTGATACACTCCACCTGACAGAAGTATGTTTACCGGTGAACATACTTTTCCAGTTGAGGTGTCCTAAGGAGGCCTTTGTATACTCAGAGATGGTTGATTTAGGTCAGACTCAGTAACTGCTCAGTGAAGTTCTGCCTCTCTTCTTCCCCACTTCCCTGATGTGTTTGGAGGTACAGTCCCCAAATTTAACATTGGAAGTGACACTACTCTTGTTATTGTCATCAGTTAGATCTTCAGAACATCATGCTGGTTGATGGTTGAGTAGGGTTTGAAGAAAGTTTGAAAAAATCTACTGTTTGTACTGTATACAAACTTTTCTGAAGCCATTTAGCAATGGCAGTTGGCAATCTCTAAGCATGGTACCGGACGTAACACTGTCTGAACCAGCATACATCCTGTGGATGAGGGTTATTAGTTCACACCAGTTTACAAGATGATCGTGCTAACTTATAAAAGCAAAGCTGTTTAATTGTGTCACGATGAACAAGGCAGCCAGATAGTTACTGAAAGTTGTAGAATTTTCTTGTGCATGTATGCAAGTGATGGTGACAAAAAAATCAATTGAGAATCATGTTTATTCATCAACCAGCATCTTGTTTTCTTCTTCTTTTTCCAGGAGTGAAACAAATCAACAAAGAAAAAATGGGGCAGAGGATCACTGCATTGGATCAGAAGGTATATTTTGAAATGTGTGTTGTAACCTTGAAATATGTGTCCAGGTTCTGTAGAATAAGTTTATACTAAACACATGGCCAGAAGAGTGTGCCATTTAGTTTCTGATTTGGAAGTAATGATAAGTCATTTACATAACAACAGGTCTATGTCATCAAATATTTTGTTACAGACTGCAAATGTAAATGTAGTTCACTTTAAAAAAAAATAACAGGTCTCTTGGCATTCATTTGGCCCTGGAAGAAAGCTTGTTACTTTCAGCTTGAATGTAATATTAATTTCTTTGAAATTAGAATCACCTGTGCCTCCCCCCCAGTTGAAATCCACGAACAACCTCTGCTGCAGCTTGTTGTCTTTTGGTGCCCTCTGAAAAAAAATGTGTGTACCCCGGGTGGTTCCCGGACACAGTTACACCACTGTGAGCCATCCTCAGATTCCAGGGAAGCTATTCATATGCATAAAATATCTACACTTTCAGATTGATATGAAAACATGGTCAGAAACATGTATATGCACATGCCTACCTAGTACATAAATTAATTGTGCGCCTTTTGCTCTATGCACACAACTCTATTGTGTCTAGTGGAGGAGGTTTAATAAGTATTCTTTTTCATGGCACAAATTGACAATTTGGGTTTTGTTTGTATTATACATGTGAAATCCACATCTGAATTTGTCTTCCTGATATCTGCCCATCTTCAGTAGCCAATACAAAATGTATCAAAGTTCATGAAAAAATGTGACCGGCTCTAGAGAAATGGGTAATAAGTTGCAAGATTCAGGTTATCAATTTTTGATATGGCCGGATTGAGAACATCAAAAGCTACAATTTGATTTATGAATGACCCTTGTGCACTGCGTTCCAGAGATATTTTGACATTTGTATATCCACATTTTCCGATTCAATAAAAGCACTTTTTGAGGAAAAGCTCAGAAAGTGTAGCACTTGGAAACACAACACTATGTAGCATTTCCCACTGAATGATCAATTTTTCATCTTTATTCTTCAGTATTCATGTCTGTAGTCACAAATTCTGAAAACATAAATGTTATACAAGCTAGCAGAGGAAAAAACACAAAATCACATTTTTGAAGACATTTTGCCCTCTCCAAATAGAACAGGCCATTATAACATATTTTGGAATTGCGCGACTTATTACCCTTTTTTGCAGAGTGGGTCGCAAATGGATTAACTGGTTTGCATTCCATATGGCATGCTGGATTGTTCGTGTACTGTCTGTAATGTTGATATAGCCATGAGCTTCCACATTATTAGTGTTAATGTGTCAGTGTTCCAGTTATGAAATGACTACAGGTTTTCCAGGAAACAGACAATATAATTAGAATTATGAGCATAGAACCATGTGTGCACACCAGAAGTCGGCAAAGTTTGGATTTCAAAAACCACTATCAATTGTTTAGTAACAATTTTTGTGCATGAAAGTCTGCCTTCATCTGAAGCACATTTCCATGATCTGTGTCAGACTTATCTAGCCCAGAATATTCACACTGTGAAATCAGACAGCTTGAGGTCATCAGAGAGTGGAATTCAAATGACATCTGATCAACATTCAAGTGACTCCAGCTCTTGTGGAGTGCGACAGAACATGCAGAGGTAAGAAATGAAGTAGCCATGTTAATATTTCAGAAAATATTATTTTCTATTCAAACATATTTAAGCACCCTTGAATTATTGTTCAGCTTTGTCAACCCATAAGAGTCATCTCAATTACCAACCAGTCAACTAATGTTCATTGTCCCTTGGATCATTGGATCACCCTGATTAACTTGATTTGTTATATTATATCTTATAGTGTAATATTTTATCAGTCTACAGTGGCAATGTGTCCATTGTATAAAAATACATGTTTTATCTGTGTCATATAAAGTGCATGTCTGTAGTTATCATACAACTAGTGAATGTTTAAAATGTGTGCATATGAATAATGAATGTTTATTGCTGTGGTAAACATAACTCCATTCAGTGACAGATGGGATGTTTCATTTCATATAATATGGGTGTTGGAACCAGTTAAGTGAATTGAAGTTCTATTCAACAGGTACAATGGAATAGAATGAATAATTCAAGGGGCATGTGAAGATTGATCCACCAGTCAGATGATAAGGATTAATGCAGGTATTTTGGGGGACTGCACTATTCTCAAGACCACTGAATCGTACACTGGGGTTGCAATATTTCAATGTTCCTTGATTATTCAGTGTCACGTTGGTATTGTTATCAGATCTTCAGTCATATTGATTTCAAGATATACTTTGCAACAGGGAGAAAAAGTTTGCGGTACGCATTGCCGCATTTGACTCAAACTGGCCAGCCAACCCTGGCAAGCTTGGTGGTCGAGTGGTTAAGACATCTTCATTAGCAAGCAAGAGGTCATGGGTTCTAGTCCCACTAAGTAAGCATGTGATTTTTTTTCCAAGCTCCCAGACATACACTGCGCATCCGTTGTTATGAATATATGCCGGTATAAGAGCAAATCTGTAATTAAGCATTCCATTGCATTAAATTATCAAAATCTTATTGTGGAAACATCTAAAGTATCAACAGGTTTTCAGACAAAATCTCCTGTCTGTGGTTTTGTGGTTTAATTTTGAATACAAAGTCACAATGACTTTGTGAGCACAGAACCAGCCTAAGATTTGTCATGATTAGAATTTTAAGTAAAAAAAAAGTAATGCTCATGTGCCCGGCAAATTGTTAACTTAAATTGTCACTGATGGCTAAATATTCACTGCCTCAAATTTAATTTAAAAAATCAGTACTATCAGGCTATGGGTATTGTTGGATGAGGAATGACGAGGACACAGACACAAATGTGGTTACAGCAGATGGACTCCAAGGGGACTTTTCTCAAGTGTAACAAATTGTGACTTACGTGGTTCTGAGAACTAAAAAGTCCTTGGTAACTCTTCTAATGGTAGGGACCTAAATGCCCTGACGTGATGTCTGCTCTTCAGTCTTGCCTCCGAGTGAAGAACCAATGCTGTTCATGTGCACTGTTTTCATGCCCAAGTGTAGCAGTAAAGAAGTATTTTAGAAATAGCATGAAGTGGACCAAAATGATTTGGGGTTCATTCACACAGTGCAACACGAGATTCCCCTCATAGACCCGACCCCCTTCAGGCAGCCATATCGACNTGGAGTCTACTGGCTACTCACCCTATTACCTGATGTTCTTGCAGGTTGGCAGTCGGTGAAGTTACACACATATTTGATACCAGTCAAGTTCTGCCCTGAAAGCTCAGACCTGCGGTAGACTTGATAGTTAACGCTTGAGTTGAATTGATCTGTAACTTTTCTTAGGTGCTGTGTTGTTTTGTTGGTTTTGTTGGTTCTTTTTTTTTTTTTTTAGTCTTTTAGTTTGGATTGGTCTTGTTTTAGATTGGTTAAGCCTTACCTTGATTTTGGGGCGGGTTTACTTTGATCTAGGATTGGTATAATTTCGAAAATTAATTTTGGTCTTTGTCATAATTCTCCTACTTTTTAAGTTTTGCTTCTGCAATTCTTTTGACTAGATTTTCATGTCTTTGGATGAATATTTTTAAATCTGATTTTTGACAGTCCTGTTTTTTTAGTTCTCCAGTTAATTTCTTTTTTTGGATATTTTTAGAAGAAATAAAATATTTTGTTTTTGTTGGAATCAAGTTTCTGCTTCTGCATCCCTATTCTTTTAGACTTCTTGCGACTCCTCCTTTTTCGATCCTTTTGAAAGTATTTTTTCTTCAAGTTTCTTCGTTATTTTTTATTCTTATTTGAAGTGTGCCATTTTTCCCCGTTACACTATCATTTATTCAAGGACTGGCAATACCAAATGTCAGTTGAAACCCTCTGCCCATTCATGAATTAACAGCTTAGACAAAGTAATGTCAAGGGATTAACCAAAGTCAAGTGATACTGTGTGTTGGACTGACTGCAGTAAAACCTCTAGGTAAGGTCTCTACTGAACCATTATTACACAAAGGCGATTATATACAATAGGCAGTGGATATTTAGCCACAGGGCATATTTAAATAAATGATACGGGAACAGATGCAGTATTCTATTTTTTGGGGGGGGGACTGTACTTGCGTTTACAAAGGTTTAGCTACAGGAAAAGGTTAAAACAGTGAGTTTCAACTAGAGAACAAAGCAATATGGCCAGAGGTTAGGGCTGTGGTTTCCAAATGTACTTGGTTCCTCGGTGAACTGTAAAGGAGTACTCACAACACCTTACGTAGCACTTGAGCCATGAATATAATACATACTGATGTGTGCAACACTGCAAAATTTTAAAGTCACTCTAAAATGAGGAGTTTATGAAAGATAAACATAGGCCTTAAACTGTAATTTGATTCTTCATCTGATAACGTCATTATTACATAAAGTAAATTTTCATCTAGAACACTTCCTTAATACTTTGAAGGATGCACAAATAATGTCACATGACTCATCTGCTGATGACATTGTCATCATATGATGTTAATCCCCATTCATAAACCTTCCCATTCTAACTATCTGCAGTGTTTTAACCCAATCAGACATGTACAACACAAAATACAATGCAAAACATTATTGTTATCTCGGAAGAGTGCAGATTTGACATATTAAACATTTGTCCCATCTGGCGTTCCATATGATGCAATCTGCTCTCAGCACCATGTGCTTGGAAATTAGCCAATTCCCGGGTATTTGCTCAACGCACTGTGTGCTGCCTATGTTACAGGCAGATATTGCGTGTCCATGCACAAAGCTAGTGGCCAATGCACAGTATGCGAATGGGATTTTCAAGTTCGCAATTTATATTGTACAGGGGGTTTGTCGTTGGCGCTTAATCTGTGTGAAAGAAGTACACCAATCATGCACTTCATGCAGCTGACTCCAATGTTTTAGCTATCATCTAATGGACAATTTACACTTAATCTGTTACAGTTGATTTTTGTACTGAATTTTGAAGAATGAAAGGAATTTTTGTTGTAACTTCCAGTATGATGACATCATCGGCCCCAAATTTGACATGTGTTAATTAGGTAAAGATTATCATCCATATCAATTTTCAGGTGATTCACCACAGACATCTATTCAAAATTCATTTTTCAGAATTTGTAACCCATCGCAAGAGGGCACTAGACAATGCTTTGAAGAATACTATACCCCAACAGACTAACAGCATTGAAAACAACTCTATACCTATTACCACTTTTAAACAATAAGCCCACTTTCAGTTTCGACCAGAAGGAAGAGTCATGCGATTTGACCCACATGAAATGAATTAAAGACCACATTTTACCCTGCCACTTGCAGCAAACAGAATGTCGTGGTAGGCCACAGTTGATTTTATATGGGTTTGCAAAATTTGGGACCCTTATGCGTAGATGTGTCGACAACAATTACGTCATGATGACGTCATCAAGTGATTTATTATTGATTTTTCAATATTTCTTTCAGCCCACTGACTTTGTACACGTTTTCGAGGCACTATTTTGGTAACTTAGCAATGTTCGATCGTCATCAAAGTTACACCAAGCACTCACCTAAAGTACATGTACATGTCTGATTCGGTTCAAAACTTGACATATATGAACGTGATGAAATCATTACACCGTAAGGTTTGTGCTTTAGATTAGTTGCTCAAATTTACAAAAGAATGTGAAAAAGCTAACAGAAAGATAACCTCTGGTTTCTTCTTCCTGCACTTCTGCCAAAAGCCCATTTAAGTTGTGCACATTTCTTCCACCATCGACTTTAGTCCTTTTGCAACTTTGGATCTTCATGACACTTGAATGGATGAAGGACCATAGTTGCATAGATGGTCCTAAAACAAGACGTCATAATGACATCATCAAGTGATTTATTATTGATATTTTAATATTAATTTCAGCCCATTGACTTAAATTTGCACACGTTTTCATGGCACTATTTGTGTACTTTGGCAATCTTCAGTTATCATCAAAACCCTGATGCTAAAATCAGTCCTAATTTATGACTTCGTAATGACATCATCGTGTGATGTTTTATTGATTTTTTGAATATTTAATTTTTCCCCATAGGTTTTGTACTTATTTTTTAAGAATTAGCACTCTTGCACATCTGACCGATTCCATATTTGTGCACACTTGTAGTCTACCATCTAGAGAGGGTCCTAGAACAAAATTGTCATGATGACATCATCATGGGTGACATGACATGAGATTATAGTTGCAGGTTTTCTGTACAGGTTTTGTACGTTTTTCTACTACACACTCTTATCGATCTTAATGAGTGAGTAGTCTTGCAGTAAATATTTCTCAGGGACAAATGTCAACCTTTTTGGGTGTTATATTAGGAACATGCTCCTAAAATTGTGTGTATATTAAAGGGATTTTTTAGCCAAAGCCAGCAAGCAGAAATTGATTACCAAAATGATATTTTAAGATGATATCACGTGATAGGTGGTCATTGTAATTTTAATGGACACGTCTTTGGTGCATACCAGCAGGTGTGAAGTTCGATATTGATGTAAAGGTAGTGTTTGTGATTTGGTATTTCTCCAATTTTTAAAATTGGCCAATTTGGGGGTTTGCTATTACATTGAGTGTAATCCCATTGACGTACGTCATTTTTGAGTTTACTGCTTTGAGAAAAAAAAAAATCGCTATTTATTTATAACTTGCGAAGCGCAGGTCATGTAGTCTGTCATGCAATAAGACATGAGCCACAAGAAATTCCCAATTGCCTGGATAATGGACAGGTGAGGTCAATCAGCAGATCAATAATCGTCACAATCAAAACTACTTGTACAAAACAACTACTTTGCCAGACTCAGGACTTCTGTCATCTGCCCTTTTGAATGCTAGATCACAGGTTGGGGGATTGATGAATTGCCGGCGATACTAAAAACCATCAAAACAGGTACCACCGTTATCTGTGAAACATGGTTTTCATCAAGCATTGATTCTAGTTGCTTAATCATCCCAGGATATAGCCTATTTAGCAGACCAAGGAGCCACAAAAGAGGTGGGGGTGTTGCCTTCTACATACGAGATAGTATTCATTGACAAGTTTCTGATCAACTGGAAGTATTATGGATGTCGGCTTGACCGTGACCAATCAAACACTCAGACAAATGTGAATTTGGCCAGTAGATAACAAATCGTGATTGGAATTTTATCATGTTGCACCAACATCCAGTGCTAAAGTAGAAGTCTTCTATCAATCTTAATACCTTCCCACCAAGATTGTTGAAGTTCACAACAGGACAAGCTTTGAATGACTCCTAAGATTAAATCACACATTGTTAAACAACAGAGGGCTTTCAGTCAAGGGAAAGGTAGTCTCTGGAAACTCCTCTGTAATAAGATTTTTAGGCCTATGAAATTAGCCAGGTGTAAAGTTTTTACAGCGCAAGTATGAATAAGCTCATCATTGGCAATCTGAGGCAGTGGCATCAACAAGTAAAGAAAATAGCTGGTTAAGTGTAAACAAAGCTTCAACTTACCTGGTAATTCACCCTTGGAGATTGCCAACATGATTTACAATAAGTTCATCTCGGTAGCAGATGATATTCCCTCTTTAGATCTGGGTAATCTACCTGCTTATTTACCTTCTGAAGGGCCAGTTCCAGTTGTCATGCCACAAGAGGTTTTCACTAAGTTGAGAAATGTTGAATTGGGCAAACCTAGGGGCCTGATTGCTTCCCACCCCATTTGATTAAGGAATTTGCTTATAAGTTGTGCTTTCTGTTGGCCAATAACTTTAACTGCTCTCTAAGCGAAGGTATTACACCTGAAATCTGGAAAAAAAGCATTTATAGTATCTGTACCAAAGACCCATCCTTCAAGCTTGGAGCGTCTTTGACCCATCTTGTTCACATGTATATTCGCTAAGATTTTTGAAGATGTTGTCATTGAATGGATTCTCAGTAATATAAAACTCACCATTAGTAACTGTTAATTTGGTTCATCTATGACCCACTGTTTGGTCAGACTTCTAGATGACATTCACACAGTTCTCGATAAATCACAAAATTCTGTCGTGGTAATTGCCTCTGATTTCAGTCAAGCTTTCAACAGGGTAGATCATAATATTATTGTTAATAAGTTTATCCACTTAATTAGGGGTGACAACTTCCTTAATTCCTTGGATAAGAAGTTTCTTGTCAAACCGGTTACAGGCTGTTTGATACAATGGTGTTCTGTCAACTTGGGAGACTTTGCATGCTGGAGTTCCCCAGGGAACAATTATTGGGCCTATATCATTCCTAGTCATAATCAATGATTTTGATCCTCATCAACTGGACATAAACATTACAAATATGTTGACAATTTGACACTGTCAGACTTTTGCCAATCCTAATAAAAGCTACAGTATGCATGGTGGGCTCAATCACTTTAATATAACAGTGATCAAACTGGAACAAAATGAAACTGAACCCCACTAAATGCCAGTATATGAACATTTGTTTTCAATGCAATCCGACACACATGTCCCCTTTTGTTATATCTGATTTCCAGATTGGCCAAACAGAATGTCTGAAGTTGTTGGTTATGTATATACAAAGTAATTTTAAGTGGGACTCCCAGATTAATAGTCTACGTAGAAATTTTAACCGAAGGCTTTTTTCTTCCAACTCAAAAGAAGCCTAGTTTCTGTTAATGACCTTCTGACAGTGTATGTCATATGTCAGGCCCACGATCGACTGTCTGTCGACTGGACTGTCTAAGGCATGCATTGTCACTTTAGAGAGACTGCAAAAGAAAACTTTTAGAATTATCTTGGCTGGTGATCCCAGTTCTGCAAAACCCTGTAAAGAAATTTGTCAAGAGTATGGGCTTCCGACTATTGCTGATAAATGAGAACAACTTTTCTTAAACTTTGGCAAAACCTTCTAGCATTCCATAACCTATAGGCATTGGCTTCCTCAAAACTGAATTAACAATTTGCAAAATTCTGATGAGATGTGTACTCTGAAATACCGGACTTACTTTTATACAAAGAGCTGTATCCCATCTTTTATAGATGTGCTCGATAAAAGTAATTAACACATGTATGTTTATGCGTCAAGTTTGGGTTTATTGTTGTGTGGTCTGGTTGTGTGTTGATGGTTTACTCTGTTCTGCATAGGTGTATATCTGGGATGAAAGATGGTTGTCTTGTGATAACCTCATGTCTGTTCTCTCTGTCATGATTGTTTTGTTTTTGACTTGTGTCTTTCTTTCTTTGAATCCTGTGCCCTTGTTGCTTCTGTTACTTTTTGATACTCATTTCCTGCCATATTTTGTTGTGATTCATATTTGTAATGTCCCTTGAGTGCCCCTTGAATGTTTGAATGTTTCTAGTCTTAGACTTGTAAAGATAATTGTAAATTTATTTTTTAATCATTGTAATAATTAATTCTACACGTCCATTTGTCCTTTATATTGTCATTTTAGCTCTGTATTTCTGTGTATTGCTGTTAATGAAATATTTGTATAATTTTATGCAGGTCAACCTTTTTATATATTAATTGTCCTGTTTTAACTTATTCATTATAATGTATTATGTAAATGCTATTCAGCCTCTGGCCGCAATATTTTTATTTCTTAATAAATATACCAATCATAATAATAATAATTAAAGCAAATCTGTGGGTTCAACATTACCCCTTTGGACCAAATTTTTGAACATGATGATACATTAACTCATCAGTACTTTCCGTTGATAACAGTTGGGTGCTGGGCCTTGTAATGCTGTACATAGCTGGGAACCAAATGGGTGGTAGTGCGATTGGCTGTGTGTTATGGTGTGTTCTTGCTCTGGGTTGCTTTTTACACTTTTTTAATTGCATGTAACTTCCAATTACACACTGTTTGAGGATACAGTATGTGCTTTTTGCTGAGAAGAGACAAGAGGTCAAACCCCATTGGAGGTTTCCCTTAAAATAATCCTTCAAAGCCACAATTAAGTTCAATACAAACATTTTGCCTTTCTTTCAGACCAGTGTACTTGTGGTGCCAGGGGTAGATCCAGGATTTTTCAAAAGGGAGGCATGAACTAGAAATCTTAGGCTCACAGCCATAAATGAGGGAGGTTGGGTAACCAGAAGCTGAACTGTTGTTTTTTAGGCTTTTGTCACATTTATTAGGCTGGGTCCCTCCCTCTTTTTTCTCCCCTTCCCTCTTTTTCTTCTCTTTTTACTTATTTATTTTTTGGGGTGAAAAAGTAGGGCGTACGATCCCACCCCACCCTGGATTCATCCCTGTGTATTGTGCATTGTGTAGTATGTTCAAGTCTGACACATGCTTGACTGTGATGTGTGCATGCATCATACTCAGTCCAGAGATGAAATGAGATACGTCCACATGGCCCCCCCCATCTCAGCCTAGGGGGGGAGGGTTCTGGAAAGGAAGATCTAGCAGACTTAATTGTGACAATAGCTGTTTCCTTGCTGTATGGTCTAACTGGCCACCTTTGATACTGTTGTGTAGATAAGGTCACCATCCCTGTGGTGAAGATAAACAATGAAATCTTTGTTGCAGAGGTTGCCAGATTTTTAAAAGAGGAATTTGCCTCATGCTAAAAGTGCATTTTTTCCACAGCTTCCAGTAATGCTAGTGGCAAGCATATTTACCTCAAATTTGTGTCTCCTCCTTCAACAATGCAATGCTGAGAATTTGCCAAATGAACACTTCATCATGCAGTAAATTGACTGCGCATATTTTATAATCTTGGTTTGTCACAAATATGTCAGATAAAATCCATCCCACACTCTCAGTGAACATCATAATCACTTCGTAAATCAACAAATGTGGTAACTACCCTTGCATTTTGGACATTAGGATGATTATGATGGCAAAACAGGAGGTTAAAAGTCTCAAATGGCAGATTTTACTCAAGAAAACAGGCTTCACTAATAAGGAGTGGCCACGTTGCAAAGTGCTGCTTGGTTTGGACCATACCATTATCTTAACCTCAAAAAAAGAGCAGGGGCAGGGCAGAACATTTTTTTCTTTTTTTTTTTCAACATTTTTGTCATTATCGTCGCAGTGCAATATTTTCAGGAGTTGAGCCTTTAGGGGTTCTAGAGTAACTCTTTGCAGTCATTTTGACACCATTTTCATAAAAATCAAACATACTATTCTTGCGCAGCGTGCAGTTTCCAGAGACAGGTCAGCCAAAAATGTATACTTTTCCACTGTGGTGCTCAACAAGCGGGAGGGGAATTTCCCTGGCTGTGAGATGGGCCAAATAATCCGGCTCTTTTAGAGTTGAAGGGTAGCTGCAATCAATTTTTATTTAATACAAACCTTTAAAATGCACCTGTGTGTCTCAGGTAACCTAATTTTCAACTTTTGTTTCGCTGTTTCAAAGGGTATATTACCACCTTATTGGTTTTTATGCTAATGAGTATTTCTAAATTCATGATCAAAACTGTGATGTCATCTCAGGAAGGAGCCTCAATGTTCTATTGGTTTGTACACTAAAAAGTCCCGTATTTTTGTAGCTTTTCCTGGATTTAGCTTGCTCTTCTATTCTTTGCTGATTAGTTTTTGGTAATGTGCCTAGCAATAGGAAAGCATCAGTCCCTCTCTCAGAAATGTTTTCAGTTAGTAAATTCTTGTCCCACAATTTGAACAGAAAAACCTAAGCACTGAACCACGTCTTCCCTAAATGACTTCACAGTAACAGTGCCCTCAGTTCCCTGGGAAAGCAGGGATAATTTTAATTGTTTTAAGACATGCACTTTTCAATGCATTTAACCAACCAGGAAAGAAGAAAAAGTTTTCAACACAAAGTTGAAGAAATGTTGCGTTTAAGAAAAATTCAGTGCAGCTACACTTTAAGGGGGTGATAGTGAGATGGTGATATATTCGTGTAAGGTAAACTCCTTTTTATATAGAGAATTTAGTAGAATTGCCACGGCTGATTTTATTAATTCACTCCTCTCTGTCACCTGTTTGTTCCGGGTTGAACCACCAAATGCCTCTGAAACATAGGACACAAGACAAGTGGGTGTCACACCAACAATAGCCTCTGCAGTGTTATGGTTTTTATATGATGAAAATGTTACCGGCTAGGCAGCGTTGTTTTACAGGGAACTGAAACCCATCAATACTAGTGCAGGTAGTTGGGAATTTCCTCTTGAAGTCAGATGGAGCCTGGGAAAAACCTGTGTCTCTGTTCAACCAGATATTCAATTCCATCCAATGGAGATGCAAGAGTCTTTTCCTGTGATGAAGATGCTGTACACCTCTGACTTGCTAACTTTAAATATTCAGCTCAATTCTAAATTGGGTGTGTACCATACCTCCTACATTTCACCAATGTCAAAAAAGTTGATCTGGCACAGTCGAAAGTTGAAAGCACTAGGGCCCAATGAGGCTAGTGCATCCATGGAAGTAGGGTAATCTTGCAACCCTGTGTATTTTAGTATTCAAGTTGGATCATTCATGAAATTGTCAATTGTAAATCTCTTCATCTTAAACCTAACAAAATAACAGTTGTGCTTCCTATTACATTAAAAAGCAACATAGGTTGGTGAGGTGAGTGTTATCTTTTTTTCTACTGAAATTTTTGGGTCAACAATTTTAGGGTGGGAATTTTTTTTTATTAAAAAGCTATTTTGATGGTCTATGGTGTACTCCATCAACTGTTTTTTTTTCCTGCAGATTCATAACTTCAGGATAGGTCTTGTCAAAGATTGTATCTGAGTCAGAGCTTTCTTGGACAATTATACATTTGTGTTGCAATGACATTTCGAAGAGCTCGTGTCCAAAAAGAAAGCTCACACAAAACAATGTACATAGAGCACTGAAAGCTTATGCGATGATGTTTGACACAACTTAGTGTGCCAGTTGTCACGAAAGCCTGTATCAGTGAAAGCGCAAATGGTCTAACCTTATTTCAAACCGTAAATTCACCATGAAATATGTGCTACCGTGAGTTATAGTGAATAGTGTTATTCACTACTTCCACTCACGCAGGAATGGCTATATTGAGTTCCACTGACATATATATGAATAATGATGTTTCATTATTGGCAGCCAAATACAACACAATGAGCAGCCACCATTTTGTAGAAATGAATTTTTAGAAAGTCCCTTGTCTTGAGATAGCTGCTCGAAGGTGCTGAGACGGTATCCACCTGTGGACATAAGCCTTTCTAGTTGAGAAGTCAATGAAGCCACCTCTGGTTTTGGTGTCACGGTTTATAGTCTGCTCAGTTATTTGGTCAGCAGGGATACTGGCAAAGCCATGGTTATCTGGTCTGTACACAGCAAATTCACCATCAAGGAAGGTAGCGTGGACATCTGGATGAGTTGACAGGTTGTGTTATTCATGAAGTACAAAGTTTTACTGGTTTTAATTTATACATAACAACTTAGAAACCTGTCATTAAGTGCGTAGGGTCAATTCCATGATAACTCACCTTACATTTAGAGTTTGTGCTGCTACCCCGGCGCCAAGTGGTTAATTCTAGAACCACATAATCACCTTTCCTTTGTAATTCACGTTTGTGGAAGGATGATTTATAATGGGTAGTAAAATGGGGAATTTCATACAGAATCGACCAATCCTGCAGAGCAATTGAGTGATATTGCAAAATGAGCCAACTGTGCAAAACATAAGCACCTTCAACGATGTAGTGTTGGTGACCTGCACTGTTGCACACTTATACAACAGTGCAATGTTTACACATAAATTAACACGATTTGAAAATTGGTTGCATTTGCATTTGACAGATACCATCATCTAAAACCAAGTCTACATGTATATGTAAAGCTGAAGCCACAGTCATGGTGCTGGTTACTTCCTAAATAATAAGGCACTATTACAGAGTTTTAAGTCAGTGTTCAGGAAGTAGGTTTATATCAAGATAATGCAGGAATAAAACAGGCCTTAGTTTCATAAATCTTTAACAGACTTCAAATTGATAGCAAAAGTGTAACTGAATTACAGAATAAAGTGCCACTAATCTTTCAAGTCTACTTTCAAGTAATTAGACCTAGGCCTACCATGTTCCAAATTTTCATTGGTAATGGTTTGACACGCTATTGGATTGTGAATGTGCCCATTTATTTTGCCTAAATCTGAACTTTCTCTATCAAATCTTCCCCCAAAAAGCCCTCCTCACAAAATAATATCTCATTAACACATGTTCAAAATGATTTTTGGACCAAAATTCAGATCTTTTACGTTAGATCCTAAACAATTTGAGCTGCATACTTTTTGCATGGCCATTGAACGGAAGACTGGTTCCCGTCCCAGTCCTCTGAACTTATTTAATGGTGACGGCTACCAATCCAGTGACATACAATGCATGCATTGCTTCATTAGCAACCTCGACTCCATGGGCTGTACGTCTCATCCCTTCACAGGGAACCATGATGGCGCGCCAAGATTGTACCCATGGAAATGAGGTTGCGTTATTGGACTAGTTGCTGTCCTTATTAAATATATGTGCGGAGGACTGGGACGGGACAAAAGAGCCAGTCTTCCATGGCAACAGACATGCACCACAGTACATGGCCCAAAAGTGCAAATCGTTTGTTAAAGAAAGGCAGGATCAGAAGTGAAAGGTCTCAATTTTGCCAAAACCAGCTTGTACATGGTCTAAAAACCATCATGATTGTATGTTAGTGTGGTATTATTTAGTGTGAATGGCTTGGGGAATATTTTATTTACAAGGTCCACTTTTAGGCAAAATAAATGTGGACATTCAGAATCCCATAGCATTTCAAACCAATGAAAATATGGTACTATGAGACATGCGAATGGAGTGGAGTGTGACTCACAGTTCTGGGAGTATGTTGTTAACCACTTAAGAATACACATAGGGCCCATATGAAGTTGTGTACATGGTGTAGGGGTGAGCAACGTACACTCAGTCAAAGCCATCAAAGTAATCAATTTGAGTCAAATTCAACTCAGTTAATCCAACTAAAAATGGCCTATTCAAACCAAATTGATTTTTGAATTGGATGTAATTGGAATGAATTGGGTCTAAGTGGCAATTAATTGGTTTCAGTTGGTATGCTTTCTCTCTGTTTGTTTTCGTCTATCAATTAGAAATTTCAATTGGGATGCAACTGGTTCCAATTGGTTTGCTTTCAGCTTGTTTCCCCATCAAGTGTTTTTTTCAAATGGGACTGAATTGGTATTGAAATGATTTCATTTGGTTCTTCAGTTGGTTACAATTTGATTAAATAGGCATTCAAATGGTCCAACTGAGAAAAGGTCCGAATTGACCATTCAAACCAATTGAACCCAATTGGATTCCAATTGATTCCAAGCAAAAGTAATTGGTTATTGAATTGGTATGTGAATTGGATCCAATTGGTATGTGAATTGGATCTAATGGGTGAGTGAATTGGTCTCAATAGGTAAATGAATTGGTTATTTTCAGTGGGGAAGACTCACCCGCAGACACATCTCCTCTCCTTTGCTTGTTTCCTGTTTGCTTTAGTTTATTCACTTTGCAAAAATGTTGGTAGCAACACCTGTGATAACCGGCTTCGCTAGACAAAGGCCAACAGGGGGTACAGGCGGCAGTGCCAGTGGATGGAATGTTACCACTGAAGTCTAGGCCGAACTTCTGGGTTAACTTTTCTGTGATTTTAGCCCCTCTAGAACCTGATAGTTTTGCCCAATAAGAGCTACAGCAGAGAACTTTTTCCAAACTCGTATCAGTGAACTCATCTTTCCTGTTTTGTCTTTAAGGGCGTGTATGCAAGACGTTTTTTATCAAATGATACATTGGACACAATACAGCAATCCATTGTGAACGCTGTGTTTGATTGTATTTACCATTGCCATTCGTGAAGTATGTGAAAGGGGCTGACCATCACATGATTTAATTGGCTGATAACCAACTAAACGATGATGTCATCATTTTTCCCGTAACTTTCTGATCATGAAACGGTTTCAGTTTTTCAAATTTAACCCTAACCCCCTGGGTTGTATGTAAAATTATATTGAAATCTGAGGATTTGGGACTGTTACGGTTAATAATCAAACATGCAGGAGTTGTGCCTAGAACACTATCTTTTGCCATTTTTATATGTTTTAGTGACATTCGGTCAACATTTTGTTTGGTGCAAATCC